>JAYESA010000011.1:101141484-101748126 GCA_036927795.1 Iris macrosiphon
ACCTAAATGCACTTTTGCACCAAAGTGCCCAATAATAGGAAAATTGCACAAAGAATGATTTTGGTTTTTATTTAATTAAATTTTAAATAGAATTGGTTGCGACGAATGTCGTGCGTCTAAATGAACACGACAGGACATGATTATGAGTCTCACCAGGATTAAGATAACAGTCTGGCATGTCTAGGACAAGGGTATGAAATCTATTGGAAGACAGGGGCTAGTGTAGTGCTCTATTTATCGAACAACGGTAAGGTGCAACAATCAATTAAAATCACAATTATTTAGACATAATTAATTATCATGCAATTATTTATATTTTAATTACGGAAAGACAAAAATACCCTTAATTCGAAAAGTGAGGGTGACAGTTGAGGTAGTAGGACTTCAGCTGTTCGATATCGCACGTACTTGTTTCAGGAATGAGCCACTTCTTGCTGATGCAGGGCTGTCTTGGGAGGTGTTCAAGGGCCTCTTTAATAGGAAGTTCTTTGCTTGGGCAGACAAGTTGGACTTGGTGAGGCAGTTTGAGGGCCTTACTCAGGGGAGCATGTTTATGGAGGAATATGCCGCAGAGTTCGGTAGGCTGAGCCAATTTATAAAATATTTGGTGAGGAAGACGGAGGTTCGAGCTATCCGTTTCTGCGAGGGTCTGAACTGGGAAGTAAAGATCCTCATTTTGTCTTTCTATAAGACCTATTCGGAGATACTTGCTAAGGCACACAAGGTTGAGCGGGAGTTGGGCTTAAAACCCAAGAGAGATCGCAATTATTTTCTGGGGGCTAATTATAGTGCAGTGACTGTTAAGCGTCCTATTTTCCAGTCTAGGACTTTTTAGCAGCCGCAGCACCACCAGACTCCAGCTATGGCACCGTTCCACCAGGCACCGCAGCAGCAGAGTCAGTCATAACAAGCTTTCTGCTACTACTGTAAGAAGTCCGACCACATCTGGAAAGTTTGCACGAGGAGGTTGGGGGTTTGTCTGTATTGTGGTACTGAAGGGCATCAACTGCGAAAGTGTCCTTCTAACCCTCGTCGTGCAGTTAAGGGAGCTGCTCCAGCTCTGAAGACATAGACGAGACTAGCTGCAGTACAGCTGAGGGGACTTCTGCTTCCGACCCAGCAGCAGCGTTATGCCCAGCACCAGCATCAAGAAGGTGCACGTTAGGGATGAGTGTTTGCTATGAAAATTGAGGAGGTAGAGCCCACCAGAGATGTCATCGCAGGTTATGTTCTTCTTGATTCTATTTCAGCTTTAGCTTTGTTTGATAGTGGTGCTTTCTATAATTTTATATATGTTTCTTTTGCTCTGAAGCATTATTTGGTAGCTTAGTCTTTGCTTAGGAATTGCAAGATCATGACCGGGGGAGGCATTATCCTGGTTAGTGATATTTACAAGGATCGGAGGGTTACTCTAGGAGGCCAGGAGCTGAGTGTGTGTCTACTTGTAATGCCACTTCCGAGCTATGATATTGTACTCGGGATGGATTGGTTGAGTAGGCACCATGCTAGTATAGACTATAGAGGAGGTAGAGTTTTATTTAGCCCGCTAGGAGAGCCAGAGTTTAAGTTTGCTAGAGGAGCTGCAGAGCAGAGAGAAGGCATTATTTGTGGAGCTATGGTGGAAGACAAGGAGTTGCCACATCTGTTGATAGCAGAGTTCTTGGATGTGCTTCCTGAAAAATTGCCAGGATTGCTGCCAGATCAAGATATTAAATTCTCTATAGACTTGGTGCCAGGTGCAAAACCAACTTCACAGCATGTCTATAGTGTAAACAATAGCGAGCTGGTTGAGCTGAAGAAGCAAGTGGATAAATTACAGGATAAAGGGTTTATCAGATCCAGTTCTTCATCGTGGGGAGCCCTAGTATTGTTTGTACCGAAGAAGGATAGATTGGTGCGCATGTGCATCGATTACAGGACATTGAATAATCTCACTATCAAGAATAAATACCTGTTGCCATAAATTGATGACCTGTTCCATCAATTGAGTGGCGCCAAGGTGTTTTCTAAGATAGACTTGAGATCAGGCTACCACTAGAAGAAAGTGAAGCCGGAGGATATTTCGAAGACTGCTTTTAGGACTCGGTATGGCCAGTATGAGTTCATGGTGATGCCGTTTGGATTGACTAGTGCCCCGATGGTATTTATGAATTTGATGAACAAGGTGTTCCACCATTACCTTGACAAGTTCGTGGTGGTGTTCATCGATGACATACTCATATACTCAAAGACATCGGAGGAGCACGAGGAGCATTTGCGGATTGTGTTGGATGTAATGAGGAAGGAGAAGCTGTATGAAAAGTTGTCGAAGTGTGAGTTCTTCCTGGACAAGGTGGAGTTCTTAGGACATGTTATGACTAGTGATAGGATTTCAATAGATCCGAAGAAGATCACAGCAATGGAACCTTGGAAGTCCCCGAGTTCAGTGGCAGAGATCAGGAGTTTCTTGGGTCTAGCAGGCTACTATAGGAAGTTTGTGCAAGATTTTTCAAGGATTGGCGAGCCAGTGACTAGACTCATCAGGAAGGTGCAAAGTTTGTTTGGACAAAGGAGTGCTAGGTTGCTTTTGAGGAATTGAAGAAGAGGTTGACGTCTGGTCTTATTTTGACGTTGCCATCAGGGTCTAGAGGTTTTACTATTTATCGTGATGTATCGGGAAAAGGTCTGGGTTGTGTTCTTCAGCAGAATAGAAAAGTAATTGCCTATATATCCAGATAATTACGTCCTCATGAGAAGAACTATCCTGCCCATGATTTTGAGTTGGCAGCAGTCATCTTTGCCCTGAAGTTGTGGAAATACTATTTGTACGAAGAGCATATGGAGATCTTCATAAAATACAAGAGCTTAAAGTACGTTTTCACTCAGAAGGAGTTAAACATGAGGCAACGTTGGTGGGTGGAACTGATAAAAGATTTTGACATATCTTTATAGTATCATCCTGGAAATGCTAATGTAGTTGCCGATGTCTTGAGCAGGTATCCGGTAGCTATATTGTTGACGTAGGATCGATATTTGTTGGAGGACTTAGAGAGCTTGGGCATTAAGATGATAGTTTCTGGTTTTGCTATGAAGATGTGGGGGTTACAGATACACTCAGAGTTGATGGACATGATCAAGACAACCCAGTATGAGGATGTATCTCTGAGGAGCATTAGAGCTCAGGTGAGAGCAGAATTGGAGGATAATTTCACCATTGCTGAGGATGGTTCTTTACGGTATGGTATTCAATTATGTGTGCCTAGTGGGAAGCTATGTGGGAAGGTATTACAGGAAGCACATCGCTCTCAGTGTTTTGTACATCCAGGTTCCAATAAGATGTATCGGGATATGCGAGAGAGTGTATGGTGGTATGGCATGAATAGGAAAGTGGCACAGTTTGTATCTAGATGCTTAGTGTGCCTGTAGGTGAAAGCCGAGAGGCAGAGGCCAGGTGGTTTACTTCAGCCATTACCTATTCCAGGGTGAAAGTGGGAGCATTTTACTATAAATTTTGTGTCCAGACTTCCACGATCTCCATGAGGGAAAGACGCAATTTGGGTCATCGTTGACAAGTTGACCAAGTCATCCCACTTTTTGCCTATCAAGGTGGGTTTGTCTACGTAGAAGATAGCAGAGATGTATGTGAGGCAGATCGTTAGGATACATGGGGTTTTTGTTAACATAGTCTCAGATCAGGATAGTCATTTCATTTCTCATTTCTGTAGGAGTTTGCAGGCGAGTTTGGGCACCCAGCACAAGTTTAGTACTGCATATCATCCCTAGACAGATGGGCAGTCAGAGAGGACTATTCAGACTCTCGAGAATATGTTGTGCACCTGTATACTAAATTTAGGAGAATTTTGGAAGGACCATCTCTATTTGGTAGAGTTTGCTTACAACAACAGCTACCAGGCTAGTATAAAGATGTCACCATTTGAGGCTCTGTATGGTCGGAGATGTCGTACTCCCTTATCATAGGACGATGTTGGAGAGGGAGATATGCTAGGGCCAGAGATAGTTTTGTATGTAGCGGAGAAGGTTAAGTTGATCAGAGACAGACTTCGGGTGGCGCAGGACAAACAACGGCATTGGGCCGATAGCCACCGGAGACCTTTGGAGTTTGAGGTATAGTTAGATTTTTGTTTTGTGCTTGATATTGGTTGTTTGTTATAGATTAAGTTCTTAAGGTTGTGTTTTGTTCTAGGTCGGTGGTCTGGTGTTTCTGAGGATTTCTCCGACACGAGGCACGATTTATTTTGGTGGAGGCAGAAAGCTTATTCTGCGATTCATCGGACCTTTCACTATTCTCGAGAGGGTCGGTGAAGTTGCTTATAGACTAGACTTGCCACCTGAATTAGAAGGAGTAACGGGTTTTATGTGTCACAGTTCTGATGGTACGTGGCGGATCCTAGTCAATGTTTCATGTTTTTAGTATTGAGATATTTGATTCTTGACACGATGGTTTCACGGATTGGTATACGTGGATCTTGGTTATTAGATATTATTGTTGTGGTTACTCAGTAATCGTCGTGTCGTGCTTCATGATTACTCAGTAATTTTTGTGATATCTTAGTGATTATATAAACCGTCATTATAGTGCATAATATTATACACCGTGCAGTATGATATACGTGTTATAATGTGTTATAATTTGGATTCGTGTACTAGTCGGGGGTTGGAGAAGTATTAGTGGATATGTGATCAAACCTTACAACCCATGATTTAGTGTAGCCCGTGATAGTTAGCAAATTATGCAACTCACGAGTGATCACGCTAGCTTACATTTTATATATAGCCCGTGTTAGGCCCAAGCCAATCACATTATCTTACTAATATTTTAAGGAATATTTTATATATTGTTTCCTTTATTCCAGTTTATTATATTATTGTTCCTTGCCATATTGTTCTCGGTTTTTTCATTATTTACCATGATGCTCTTTTTCGTAATATATGCTAGTTTAGTAACTTCCATCATTTATTTTTATTGCTATTGTTGTTTCATAGTTTATGTCAATTATTAGAACTGCTATTTGGGTTGTACTTTGCTCCAATACTGACTGGATATATTTTTTAGATAATTCGTTAGAGGACTGGTATTTTATGCACTACGGCCTACAAGATGGCGAGCCAGTTGAGTTATCACCCGTAGAGCCTGTTGAGTTAGTACCAGCAGTTGATGAGACATAGTTAGTTTATTTATGATATTGTATATGTCAGTTAGACACTTTAGCATTGTATTATTATTTAAGATCTTGTGTTGTGATTAGTCTTGGACTTGTGATATATAGTGACTTTATTTCTTTTTTTTATTTCATATCATGCCATATCTTCCTCTAGTTTGTTATTGTGATTGATTATTGTTTACCATTACCATATTATCATATTGTCCTCTATTTAGAAGTTGAGATATCATGACAGGTAAATTATTTATATTATGTTAGATGTTTAGATAATATTGTTGACCGAGACAGCGTTCTACCATCGATGCTGCAGCGTAGGTTGGACGTACCTAGGTACTCGTGCCCTTACACCGTGTACAGGTCATGATAGAGGGAAATGGTGTTGTGGCATACTTTTGAGGAGAATGGCACTACGACGCACTTTTGAAGGAGTTGGCACTGAGGCACACTTTTGAAAAGAAATGGCACTACGGTTGGGACACTAAATGATAACCTAGGTTTGCGTGCCATAGATCCGTTGTAATGATGACCTCTGATTCTTCGGTTTCTTTCTCTGTCAAATATCAGTCTGCTGTATTAAATATTAAGAGAGAGAAGATCATTTGTGCGCCATCTTTTGTAACATTAAGAAAGTATGCCACTTTTCTACTCTCTGAATAGTGCTTCATTCTCTGAAATTAATAAAAATTGCACCAAAGTATGAGAATGCACATCTTTCTTCTGGAACAAGTAGAAAGTGACCCATTCTTCTACTTGTTGGATTTATTTGTAGAAAACTGTGACATCTATCTGAGGTGCACTTTTTATGCTTCTACAACAGTAGGTCGGGCTGAATCCTTATAATCTTGCCATGATATATAGTAAGAGGCACCAACTCCTCTATTTGACTTTGAGGATGCAGGAGATTTACCACTTCCATCGTAATTCGTGGTATTGGATGATACCGTTTGGGATTTCTTATGCTGGAAAATTACCAAATTAAAGAGACACCATATTGGCGGTGACCATCTTCTCCTCATTGTGAAGGGTGATAGCTTTAGCATCTATCAACTGTTAGATTTTTTTTCAAGATATAACAAGCCTTGGTAGGATAATGTACATACCGATGGTATAAGATGTACTTTGGGTCATCTATTTTATCGGCCTTATTTGATCGTTTGATGTCAGGTAACTGTAACTTGTTCCTTTTTATCGAGCATTCAAAATATTGTGGATATCGATCTCGTCAAAGAAATATTCTTCCTTAGACCTAGAAGACTCTTGAGGCTTTTGTACCAGAGTAGAGGTAGGTGGCTTTGACAGGTTTATTGCTAAGGCCTTCTTTCATTTGCTGTTGTAATATTCGCACTGTTGGTGGAACGCTTTCCTTCCGTACTGGTCATTTGTAACCCCAAATTACGTACCACCTTTGCGTTACCTTCAACAGCTTCGACCCTGATGATGAACGTCGTCCAGTCTTAAAATTGAGTTAGACCTGTCCAGAGCCCTATTATAGGTAGTAGGTTCTTTTTACAAGTATCAATGAAGGCAGAGTCTAGAATACCGGAGGGTAACTTCAGAGTTGCTTGCCTGAAATGCTCTATGAATTCATGAGCAGATTCTTTCTCCTTTTGTTTGATATCGATGAGTGAAAATATTGTCATATCCATGCCTCTCTCATAGAATCCTGAGAGAAAAAGATATTTTATGTCATCAAACGAGGATATACAGTTATCAGGTAAACTGTGATACCAATTGTAGCCTATGTTGGCCAAGCATCCTACAAAAAAACTGGTAAGGTGAGCATCTTATTTCTACAGATGAGTTATCATCATATTAAATTAATTAATATATTGGCTCGGTGATGTCTTTCCTTCAAACAAGACTATTGATTGAGGCTTGTAATTAGGAGAGAATGGAATATTATCCCAATGAGGATGATAAGGCTGTTTTACCCCCAGCTTACGAAGTTTGTCTTTGTTTTTTAAAACATCGACCTGTGCACGCAACTCCTGGATAGCTTCGAGAGGATCTTCTGGTCGGAGTGGTGTAATTGACTGATAAGATCTTGGTTGAACAGAGATTATCACCGACGGAGGTCCACTCCTAATATTGAGAGTATTAAGAGTTGGCGCTGTTGACTCTTGGTTTATGACTGCTTCTAGATTTGTATTATTCTATAGAGGTGTTATACCAGGAGTAGGTTGGTGCTTGTATGAATGATGCTACTTGTACAGGTACTGGTGTAGCAGAATATTAGGCTGTCATCATTTAATGCATATTTTGCATCATAGTGTGCATGTCTCTGAGAGCGGCCTCTAATGAGTTAAGGCATTGTTTGGTGGCTTCTGATGGAAAAGTGTCTTGCTTATTATTGACGGCTTAAACGCTAACATCCATCTGTAAAACAAAGGGATTGGTAGGAAGTGCCATGTAGTTGGAGTCTACACTTTCAGTTTTAGAATTGGGAGGATTCTACCCTCAGCCTCGGATTCTGAGGAATGGGGATTCCCGTGAAGACCGAGCTTCCGTCTTCGAGAATGAGTATTTTGGTATACTCCTTCAAAGGAGTCAACGAGTTGGTCAAATCTTCTATGGCTGGGTATTCTTGAAGAACTTCGACTTAATTGTCTCCTACCACGGGGAAGATGCAAAGCCATATATGTTGAAGCAAGGAGTAGTTTGTCATCATACTCATGGTTGTCTATTTGTTTTGTATGTTGAGGTTTAGGAAACATAGTATAGGTCAATCGGTCAAATACAGATCGTTTTGCTGATGCACAACAACTTACAACTTTGCGAAAATTATAACGATGTTCATTAGGAAAAATCGTTGCAAGGTCGGAGGGATCTCTCTCCTTACGCTTTTATACAATAAGTTCGCATAAGTCATAAGAGAGAAGAGAAAATAAGGAGAAGGGCAGACTCTACCTCTTTACATGAGATACATTAGACCTCATATGCACTTTTTTAGTTCCCTGCATGTAAAGTGAGGTGCTGACTTGATTGGCTTATGATTCGTCATCTCTCACACTCTTGTTCTTCACAGAGGAGGGGAAATTATTCTGAATATTCTTCATATGTTCACGCGCACAAACAGCACGTCGTGAGGATGTTGGTCCTATTTGGTGCACATTAAGTGGCACAAGAAGAGTTTGTACAGTTTGCATATGTGCAGTTATTTTTTTACGTAGGTCTTAGCTTGTCATAAAAATAGTAGGTTCATAACGAGTGGCACATAACTTTCCTTCAATTGAGCGCTTGATCATGATGTTAGGGGGATGATTTCCCTAACTAACTTTTTATTAGCACCTGTGGAGAGATTGCTTTGGACAGTGGTGTCCATGACTTGCTTGCCCCGCATATGCCACCAATATGTGTAGGCTTAGAAGCTTGGGTGTGGATCACCCTTTGCTTGATATTGCGCGAGTTGCACCATTTGTATCCCTTGTTTAGCACAATGGATTCAGAAACTTTGGTGTGGATCATCATTTGCTTGATATTGTGCGAGTTACGGGAATTGTATCCCTTGTTTATCGCATGGGAGTTGTCCACTAAATCATAGATATGAACTTGGTTAATGGAATTGGCAAGGGAGTTCTCGTCAATCAGAATATTTTTTCCCCTGTTGGCAGCAACTTTGGGATATGCATGACGAGGCTTATAAAACCACAATTTATAAGTTTTTCTCGACTTGAGTGTGGATAAGGAGTTAGCACTACCCCAGAATAGAGCATTTCTCCGTATGCTTGTTGGTCAAACTTTATGACCAAAGTCTTCTGCATCGAGCCGACCGACGTAGCGTCGAGTTGAGCTATCACCTTCTCGTCAGAGGAGAAAGTCGTCCCCTGCAGAGTTGCTATCTTGTTTACGAAGAAAAGTTTATACGAAAATTTTGTATTACAAAATATTGAAAAGAAAAAAAAGTACAAAAAGATCCTAAACAGGAATCTAAGTACAGTTGATTCTGGGAAAGTATAGTTGTGGAGATCTGTTCTGTGGACGATTACTTTACTCCTTGGACCACTCGACAATGAAGAAATGCCGGGAATATTGTGAACAACTTGGAGAGTTGAACAAAAATAAAGCTTTGGCAACAACGGCACGAGAAGCTTATATTTCCCCCATGTCTCTGTTTCTCGTTCCTTGTCTCTGTATTTATAGAGTTTAAAGCAGTTATAAGAGTGTACGTGCACTTTGGACAGTCTATGTTATTTTACCATTGTGAACGCACTTTTGGTGGACCAACACCCCACGTTCTGAATGAGTGGGTGCACAACTCGCTGCCTGCTTGACACATAGCTTCCTAAACAAGGAAAGCATAGGTCGTGGGGACAGTAATTTGTACATTTTTTATGAGAAGCATGGCATGTAAGACATACTCATAATTTATCACTGTCAGTTAGAATAGTATGCAAACTTTATTAGTGATCTGGAGACTGGCGCACTTTTGGAAAGATTGGCTATACAAGCACTCTCTTAAATAAGTAGCCATGATGGCGTACTTCTGATAAAATTGGCCGTGATGGCACATTTTTAGAAGTTGGCACAACAGTGTACATTTAAAGAAATTGATACAGCAACACACTTTTGATGAAGTTGGCACAGTGGCGCACTTTTGATAAAATTGGCACAGCGGCGCACTTTTGAAGAAATTGGCACAGTGGCGTACTTTTGATAAAATTGGCACATCAGCGCACTTTTGATAAAATTGGCACAACTGCTGGGTCGCTAAACGATAACTTGGGTATGCGCGCCATAGTCCAACTATAATAATGACCTCTGACTCTTCGATTTTTGTTTTAGCCTGTCAGATTTGTCGTATTTAATACTCGGGGGAAAAGTAGATATATAAATTGTATGCATGTCTCCACTGATAAAAGCAGCTTAAAAGTGTGCCACTTTTCTGTTCTCTGAATAATGTACCAGCATTTGAAAAAGAAAGAAAGTGCGCCATCCTCTAAATAAAGAGAAAGTGTGCCATTCTTCCTTTGTTAAGTTTATTTGAAGAAAACAACATCGTCTTCATAAGGCACACATTTTATACTTCTACAGGCATTCCCATATGCAAGCAGCAACGGTATCTACACTTAAAAGAGACACATAAAGGCAACGTCCACACGTAATAGAAAAGGAGAAGAAGATAGGAGCGCCGCTAGAAGCCTCGTCAACCTCCTTGGTCCTGGATCATCAACGGAGTAAAGGAGCCACTACAGTGCTCGATCTCCACCGTCATACTTGCCCAGATCTTTCTTTTTATACTTAGATCCTCTTGTACAGGGATTCTCTTGTAGTCTTTTTCAATTCTTAATAAATAAGAGTTTTACACCCTCCACCCAAAATTCTCTATTTTTTGCGATGTCGACAAGAGTCTATGCATCCGGGAATCTATGCGTCCAGGAATCCATGCAGCCAGCTTGTCATTCGACTTAGAAATGACATATGCATCTCTTCCTTGCACGTCTTACCATGCACACCTTTTTATGCTTTTGTCTTTTCTCTGACACGTATTTGTGACTTGTCATATCAAGTCACGTCAGTCACTTTACTGACTTTGTATGTATTGTTTGCCACTCATCACTTGTACCGAAGAGTGGACTTTGCCTTGAGCATGCATCCAGTTTATCCATGCGGCACCTATCTCATGCTATGGAATGTGGCCCATTGGTTCATACGACAGCTCATCCATGCGTCCATCTCCATGTGGCCAGTTGCTCATGCGCCTGATCAGTGCATACGACATGTCCCATATGCCAGACATAGCCTTGCGCCTATGCACCAGCTCTCATGAGTGCACTTCTCATATGCGCATGTGAGCTTATGTGGTCCTAGTGACCCATGTGCATATTTTATTTCACTTAGTTAATCTTTCATGGAAAGATTTTATCAAGTGTCATGTTATATGTGTTGACCCTAGTGCTTGTTTGTGTTGTCACTTTAAGTGTAACCAAACCTATGTGCTAGACATGGCTATGTGCTAGAATTGACTATGTGCATAACATGATATTCTGTTGACCTCATGTGATGTGAGTGTCATATTGATTCAGTACCTGCTAAGTGGACTCAAATTTTTAGATTATTTATTTACCTTTTTTGTCAGATAGAGTGGGGGTGTAGTTCTGTACAAAAGAGGATCAACAATTTTGGTCCTTATTTGGTTTAAGAATTGTGGATCTACTCTAGAGTGGTTCATATTTTTCCTCTTGCTCCCGTCCAACATAATTAATTATTCATTCGAGGACTTTACAATTGAGGCTTCCAAGTGAATGACAATTTGTGTACCTGATTCGAGGAGGTTCTATGCGATCAAGCGATTCGATGTAATAAGAAGATTTAAGTGACTAATTTATAGGCCTAACTACCTGTATCAAAGTTGATACTCTATTTCGCACCGAGTGTGCCACATGATTTTACTTGTGCACTGAAGTGCGACATACCTTGCTAGATGTAATATGATAATGTAACTCTTGACCTGATTAATATAGTTATCTGATCGGCTGGTAGGCCTGATATCCTGACTCATCTACTTGTATTCGTGCTAATATATTTACTACTTACTATGTGTTCCTACGTGCTATTTGTTACATGTGCACTGAGGTACGACATATCTTGCTACGTGCTGTATTATATATTATAGTATTCTATGCAACTTATAATATTATATGATTTCTCCAGCATGGGCCTTATACTGGGTCAGTAATCATAGCGTGGTTAGGCTTCTTGCTTCATTTGTTGCATTACGCTTGGAGGAATCCAGATTTGGCTCTCAAGTAACAATATAGATTCGTACCTAGCATACATATAATACGGTACATCATCTAAGGAGGATGATCGTGTGACCACGACACGAGATTCTATACAATCGAAGGGTTAATTAGGTAACTTAAACTGGTAGAAGCATTTGGAGGGAATAGAATCTCGATATCATGCGTGGTAGCTACCGGTAGGACATATGTCCTAGGGCATCATGTTGGCCCCCAACGGATACTGTATATCATCTACAATAGTAGAGTGTAGTATATGGCTATACTATATATTATTACCTGATTTACTTGTACGGTGGCCTTCAGAGTGACCGGTACTTATACTACGTACTATGTATTTTCTTGACTCGGCCAGCCCGCTTCACCATCAGAACGATCCGAGGATTCCAATAATGCATTATTCTTCTGGGATAACCCAGACACCACATAACAAGCCGTAGGATTGAGTGGGCAAATTAAATGAGTATCTGCTAGTAGCCTAGGGACATGAACTATTATGGTACAACGGTTCAACTCTTATCCTTGTTTGGTCATAGGGTTGTGCCAATGTGTCATAATGGGTTATGGACCAAAGCTATATATATATATATATATATCTTAGCTTATGGTGGCATGTGTGTTCTGGATTCTTATTGACGTGTTGTATCTTTCTCGTGCTCAAAATTGGTAAGTCATACCCTGGCTCGGAGTAGTGAGACACCTTTTGTCCTTGTTTGGTTGTAGAGGTATCCTACAACCTCGATGAAAGGTTGTACACTTATAGTTATGGCACAGATCCTTATTTTATGTACTTTATTGGTTTTGTTTCATTCACTTGTGCTCCTTTGTAGTACTTGCTATTCGGGGCCTGACCCCGCTTGTTTTGTCTGGCCAGGTTTAGTACAGAGCTCGAGGATCCTGTCTTGTATCCGACCGATGGCGTATACCAGGAGGATGTACCCCGAGAAACTTGAGTGGGTTTCTTTTCCCCACTATGAGTATCATTTTGTATTATATTTTTGGCATTCAGCCGACTGTACTTGTTATCCGGTTTATCTGGACACTAGTTCCTTTATATGTTTGTATATTATTCTGATCACGGTTGACTTACAATTATATACTCTTTATATTATACTAGTTTATCATCTTGAATAACTGGTTTCATGAGATAAAGCAGTTAGGCATTCCTGACGCTCTAACCTTTCATCATGACGTCCAAGTGCCTATTAAAGGTAAAGGAGTCGGGGAAGACTAATTCTGAGCGTATGGACATTTTGTGTACTGTCCAGCACATGGATTTAGAACATGCTCGAACTTTTCCACATGACCCTGCCACATTGATGAGAGATTATTTAGAACATACACGGGTTTTATATATGGCTCTGTCGCATAGATTATGTGCGGGCCATACCTCGGTCGTATAAGTAAGAGATCATCTAGAATATGCGCCGACCCTAACTCGGCCGAATGGATGATACTATATGCGTCGACCATGACTCGGATGCATGGATGATACCACATGTATCCTCCGTGAGATGGATGGACTGTCATCTGAACATGCGCAGGTTGTCTTTCCTTCCAATGGTGCTAATGGTATTTTATGGCTCTAAATTTCTTCTCATTCCTGACTTTGCAGTGACATTGCCCGTGGCCCCCTCAGGGAAGGTGCTTCTTGGGTGGGCCTAGGTCGCATTGGGTGTGAGTTTTGACCATATAGTGGCAAATGTCTGGGCCCAGACAAACAAGGATCAGTTTGAGGCAAGGCAAAAATTGATAGCGGACCAAACTTGGTTTTTGTTGCTTAGCCAAATAAATTTCAGGCAGATTGTGCCTGCCGGTGGAACCTTTCACCTGAAGCCCATTTTCCTGTTTGAGGATGCGCTAACAAACTCAGACCCTGAGGTAGTAAAGATTAAGGAGGACTGGGACCTCTCCTCCAGTGGGATGAAGATGCACAAACTTATGATGGAGCATCATATACCGTTGTCGACTTTCAACATGGTATCCCTTCCGAGAAAGATGGTGGGAAACTTGACTCCTGATCAATGGGGAGCCCTGGTCAGCCATATTCGTCCCAACTCAAAATTGAAGAGGGATGTTGTGACTTCTAAAGATTTGTTCTCTCATAAACTCACCCCGAGGAACTTAAGTGGGTTTCTCTCCCCCCCCCCCCTCCCACTATGAGTATCATTTTGTATTACATTTTTTGGCATTTAGCCGACGACACTTGTTAGCCGATTTATTTGGACATTAGTTTCTTTACATGATTACATATTATTCAGACCGTGGCTGACTTACAATTATATACACTTGATATTGTACTAGTTTATCATCTTGAATAACTGGTTTTATGATCATTCTGATAGAGCATCAGGAATGCCTAACTGCTTTATTTTACATGTTCATTCTTACTATTTCTTGGTTATTAGGGCCAAGGATAACGCTCTGACCTTCCATCCGGACGTCCAAGTGCCTATTAAAGGCAAAGGAGTCGAGGAAGACTAATTCAGAGCACATGGACACTTTGTGCACTGTCTAGCGCATGAATTTAGAACATGCTCGAACTTTTCCATATGACCCTGCCACATAGATGAGAGATTATTTAGAACATGCACGGGTTTTCTATATGGATCTATCGCATAGATTATATGTGGGCCATACCTCGGTCGTATAAGTAAAATATCATCTAGAATATGCACAGACCCTGACTCAACCGCATGGATGATACTACATGCGTCGACCATGACTCGGCTACATGGATGATACCACATGTATCCTCAGTGACCCGATCGCATGGATGGACAGTCATCTGAACATGCGCAGGTTGTCTTTCCTACCAATGGTGCTTATGGAATTTTTATGGCTCTAACTTCTCATTCCTGACTTTGTAGTAACTTTACCCGTAGCCCCCTCAGGGGAGGTGCTTCTTGGGCGGGCCTAGGCCGCATTGGGTGTGAGTTTTGACCATATAGTGGAAAATGTCTGGGCCCAAACAAACAAGGATCAATTTGAGGCAAGGCAAAAATTGATAGCGGACCAAACCTGTTTTTTGTTGCTTAGCCAAATAAATTCCAGGCAGATTTCGGCTGCCGGTGGAACCTTTCACCTGAAGCCCATTTTCCTGTTTGGGGATGCTCTAACTAACTCAGACCCTGAGGTAGTAAAGATTAAGGAGGATTGGGTGTAAAACCCCTCATTCTGAAAATCGTATTAATCTTTTTATTATTATTAATTATTTAAATTATTTAGTAGTTATGAGCTAAATAGAGGAAATAGATTTTATTAAATTTTTATTGGAGGTGTTTGTGCATTTAGGGGATTTATAGAGCCATTATAAATTTTCTCTAATTTATTCCATGTAGGAGACTCTTTAGACTGTTGCTAGCTTAATGGTATGCACAAATAAAATTCCTATTGGATCTCAACCCTACACCCGAAACCCAAACCCTATTTAATCCTAAACCCACTACCCGTTTAGCCCTATCCGGACCCGTTAAGAGAGCAAAATATCAACAACAGCAGTAGCAAAAATCAACTTTTCTTTTCCTTCTCCACACGTGTGAGCCGACTCATTCCACCGCCTCTTTATCTATTATATTACCAAACTCTCCTAAACCAAAAACCAAAAACAAAAGAAATAAGAAAACAGCAGCAGCAGTGGTTTTTGAAACCACTAAATTACCCCACCGCCTCTTGATCTCTATATATATCCCATACAGTACATCCCAAACCCTAACTCCAATTCTTCCACCAAACTTAACACCGTTCTGGACGCTTGCACTATACAGAGTTCTTGCCCTACAAGTATACCTTGCCATTGTACTATTATTTACATTCCATATGATGCATGCATATTTTATTTCTGCTTATTTAGTTTATTTAGTTTAACTGCTATATAAATTGCGTATCCAACGGAACTTGGGTGCAGCGACGGTGTCATCGTATTCTGTTTTTATTTATGTATTTGCATCGAACCTTGTTTATGAGACTGCCCTATTATTATGAAGCATAATTAGGTTCATTGGTCGTGACACAGTTGTTACACGAGTTGTGAGTCTCATATAGATCCCGGACTACGTATTGGGTTGGCCTCCTGTATGTATGGGTCGTGTGTTAGGGATGACTACTAATAGAAACTTTGTATGATGGAAGACTTAGCAGTTATTAGAAGTCCATGGACATAGTCTATTATAGTACGGTGGTCCAATCCTTGTCCTTGTTTGGTTGTAGGATTGGGCTAGGGTACTAAGGATAGGCTATGAACCAGATCATGTCATGGATGTGACATGCTTAGAGCATGGGGTAGAGAGAACAATAAGTAAGACGTTTGGGCTCCTTTATACTTTTTTCTTCTGTAACCCGGAAGCTCCGTTGGAGATACTGGCGGTGATGACCCCATTTACAATTGGCGGCCTCTGTCGTTCAAAAGACGACATGCTTTAAGGCCCCTGGTTCTCCGAGAGAGTCACGCCAATCCCATTTTTAGCCAGATAGCCCACTTGGTAGAAAGTTGTTCTCAAACTGCATTCACTTAGACGGATAGGCGACCCCATTGGATGTTTACTTTTCAGTACTTATTGGCATGTTATGATGTATCTTGTTATGTCCCTCTGAGAACCTGATCCCTTTCCATATATAGACGAGCAGGAGTATCCGCATGAGTACGGACCTGGACCTGACGCTATTTACCAGACTGAGGAGGTCTTACCTTCGGAGTATTTGTGATTTTATTACCGCTGTTTAGAGATCCTTGTTGCTACTTTGGTATAGTCGTTTTGTAGTGGATTTGTTTCCATCCGACTATCAGACTTGATACTCATCTTTAATATTCAGATATTATTCAGCTCTTTATTCCTACTTATTATTTATGTTGTGGATGAGATATAGATTGTGTGTGACTTATTGTGACAGTATATTACCACTGGTGGATTGGATATTCATGTACAGCGTACGTGTGTATATGGTTTCCATATATTGGATTTTGTATACATACGGCTGGGCGTGTTACATATTCCTAGTCCTACGTATTTTAGGACTGGGACGTGACATATTTTTGGTGGTGGTCCATGCAGGTCAAGAATATATTATCTCGGTTACATAACTGTACCGAACAAGCCTGTGTATAGGAATAGAGTGTAAGGATCTCATCCACGCTTGACTAATACCTCATTCTTCCTTTCAACTATCCTATGTTTGGATAAACAAAGTTTTACCCCAAAAACCCTGTACCCTGTGACCAGACCCTTTACCCTTGTTGGCGTAAAAGCCAAATGACTGTTGTTGGCGTAAAAGCCAAATGACTATTGTTGGCATAAAAGCCAAATGACTGCCTGGTTGGCATAAAAGCCAAATGACTGCCTGGTTGGCGTAAAAGCGAAATGACTGTCTTGTTGGCGTAAAAAGCCAAACTATGAAGAAGATTGCCTCTTTTACGCTGCGGTTATGACAACTGCTACCCACGTTCAAATAGTCTTCTAAATCTGCGTATAATATGTATCCCTTTATAAGATCATGGCATTCAAACCACGAGGAAACTGCCCCTGCGTAAACTTGATGATTCATGAATAATAGATAACCAGCGTATAGTAGCCTGATTGGCGTAAAATATAAGGATGGTTATATGAACGTATTTGTCACAGCCTTACGTTCCTAGTCATGACCAATAGGACAAATCTCGTGCATTAAATGCAGAGATATGCCTCGAGCTCTGTGCAAGAAACAGCTTTTTGACGTGGCGTCTGATCTTGTCTTATCTTGAACGTAAAAACTCATTTATGTCCATGTAGAATAGGCAGCGTATTCAGAAGACTCCATTTTTCTTCCTTTGAATGCATAAAAATGACTTGTATCAAATATGTCACTAAATGACAACCTGGATCTCTGTGCAAAATTATTATCACAGCCGTCCTCTCGATCGTCGTGTAGTACTTTTGTCAGATGTCAGGTTCACTGATTTGTCTGACAAATTCATCCGAGGAATACAAGGAGTTCCTCGTACAACTTTATGCTGCATTAGAAACAACGTATTTCAGACTTTTTAACACAGGAAACCTTTTACGCAGACTTTACGCAGGAAGAATAGCCATCTTTTATGCGCAGACCTTTTACGCAGACTTTACGCAGGAAGAATAGTAATCTTTTACGCGCAGACCTTTTACGCAGACTTTACGCAGGAAGAATATCAATCTTTTCCGCGCAGACCTTTTACGCAGACTTTACGCAGGAAGTATAGCAATCTCATTACGCAGACTTTTACGCGGATAGCTCTGAAGCCATATTTTACGTCGACAGTTTTGAATCTCTACTTTTCGCGGACTGCTCTGAAATCCTACTTTACGCCAAGCTTCCTTGAAACTCTGAAATCCTACTTTACGCCAAACTTTCTTGAATCCCTGCTTTACGCAGACAGCTCTGAAGCCATCTTTTACATCAACAGTTTTGAATCTCTGCTTTACGCAGACAGCTCTGAAGCCATGTTTTACGCCAAAACTTTCTTGAATCTCTGCTTTATGCAGACAACTCTGAAGTTATACTTTACGCCAAACTTCCTTGAATCTCTGTTTTACGCGGACAACTCTGAAGCCCTACTTTACGCAAACAACCTTGAAGCCCTGTTTTACGCAGGGAGGGACTTCATGAATATTGGAGGGTTTTGACTGTAAAATACGCGGACAATTACCCAGCATATTTCATGCTTCTACATTCTATTTAATGCTTGCATCCTGTTTGATTCCTGTACTTTGTCTAATCATTGCGTACACCACCTACAGAGAGATGGATATGCAAAATGGGTATACTTTCGCCGATGGTGACACAACTTCTGGAGTCAATGGTCAGACTCAATGAGGGATCTCAACAATTTTTAGACTTCCGGGGCCAGATGGACAGATTCCCAATCCAGTTCCATCTGATCTTTCTACTTCACCTAATAGGAACCTACTAACTTTTCTAACATCGCAAGATGGCCAGACACAACTGTTCCAATTCTTCCAGATAATGATGCAGGAACAGAGGCAGAGGCAAGAATTTCTGGCAGCACTTGAGAGGATGGTTGCACAGACTACTGTACCAGCTCAAGCACTAGCTCCAGTACCCCAAGCTAGAGTTGGTTCAGTAAAAGACTTTATACAGATGGGTCCGAGGTCGTACAGAGGCATTGAGAGCCCAGAGGAAACTACCAACTGGATCACTCACACTCAGAAGTTATTAGAGGCATCGCAGCTACCTGCAGACCTATGGATGACGGGTGTAAGGAGGCTTCTAGATGGTAATGCTCATCACTGGTGCGAATCTATGGAGCGCCAGTTGGGCACATACCAAACTTGGGAGCAGTTCTTGGAGTGCTTTGAAAGAAAGTACTTCCCGAACATCGTCAGAGATACATTGTACGATCAGTTTCTCCACTTGGAGCAGGAGAATAGAACAGTAGACGAGTATGATGTTGAGTTTAGTTGCCTTAGTAAATATGGCACTACCCTGATACCAGATGACTTGGAAAAGGCTAAGAGGTTTCATCGCAGACTGACTCAGGAGCTCCAATACTACACTAGCTCACAGTCCCGGATCTCTTATACTGAACTACTAACAGAAGCCAGATTGTAAGAAACCATCAGCAGAGGAAAGGGAGGTCAACTGAGAACACAACAAGGATCGGCAAGGACACAGCAGGGACCGGCAAGGACACAACAAGGAGGACCTACCAGACGTCCTTTGGAACAACAACAACAATATCAACACAGAGCCGGACCATACCAGATTCCAGAAAAGCCCCAATATAGTTATTGTGGGAGACGCGGGCACATTTCGAGAGATTATCGGAACCGCTTAGGACAATTTATAAGGTGTGGTTCCGAACAGCATTTGGTAAGAGACTGTCTAATGCAGCAGACAGTGACACTTTCACCACTAGTACAGGACCTAGCACTTCCAGCACCGAAGCCAGCTCAGCAGATGAATAGACCAGGAGAATCAACTTGGCAGCACAAGGACGGCAGGCGCGAACGTTTTCTGAACCTATTCGTTGACGAAGGTATAAATTTACTTTATACCTTATACCATGCTTGACTTTCTACCGTGACTTAGTTTTAAATTTGAGGACAAAATTTTTATAAGTTGGGTAGAATGTAAAACCCCTAATTCTGAAAACCGTATTAATCTTTTTATTATTATTAATTATTTAAATTATTTAGTAGTTATGAGCTAAATAGAGGAAATAGATTTTATTAAATTTTTATTGGAGGTGCTGGTGCATTTAGTGGATTTATGGAGCCATTATAAATTTTCCCTAATTTATTCCATGTAGGAGACTCTTTGGACTGTTGCTAGCTTAATGGTATGCACAAATAAATTTCATATTGGATCTCAACCCTACACCCGAAACCCAAACCATATTCTATCCTAAGCCCACTACCCGTTTAGCCCTACCCGGACCCGTTAGGAGAGCAAAATATCAACAACAACAGTAGCAAAAACAAACTTTTCTTTCCCTTCTCCGCACGTGTGAGCCAACTCATTCTACCGCCTCTTTATCTATTATATTACCAAACTCTCCTAAACCGAAAACCAAAAATAAAAGAAAGAAGGAAACAACAGCAGCAGTGGATTTTGAAACCACTAAATTACCCCACCGCCTCTTTATCTCTATATATATCCCATGCAGTACATCCCAAACCCTAACTCCAATTCTTCCACCAAACTTAACACCGTTCTGGACGCTTGCACTATACAGAGTTCTTGTCCGGCAAGTATACCTTGCCATTGTACTATTATTTATATTCCATATGATGTATGCATATTTTATTTCTGCTTATTTAGTTCATTTATGTTAACTGCTATATAAATTGCGCGTCCAAGGGAACTTGGGTGCAACGACGGTATCGTCGTATTCTATTTTTATTTATGTATTTACATAGGACCTTGTTTATGAGACTGCCATATTATTATAAAGCATAATTAGGTTCATTGGCCGTGACACAGTTGTTACACGAGTTGTGAGTCTTATATAGATCCTGGACTACGTATTGGGTTGGCCTCATGTATGTATGGGTCGTGCGTTAGGGATGACTGCTGATAGAAACTTTGTATGCTAGAAGACTTAGCAGTTATTAGAAGTCCATGGACATAGTCTATTGTAGTATGGTGGTCCAATCCTTGTCCTTGTTTGGTTGTAGGATTGGGCTAGGGTACTAAGGATAGGATATGAACCAGATCGTGTCATGGATATGACATGCTTAAAGCATGGGGTGGGGAGAACAATAAGTAAGACGTTTGGGCTCCTTTACACTTTTTCCTTCTGTAACCCGGAAGCTCCGCTGGAGATACGGGCGGTGATGACCCTATTTACAATTTGCGGCCTTTGTCGTTCAAAAGACGACATGCTTTGAGGCCCCTAGTTCTCCGAGAGAGTCACGCCAATCTCATTTTTAGCTAGATAGCCCACTTGGTGGAAAGTTGTTCTCAAACTGCATTCACTTAAACTGATAAGCGACCCCATTGGATGTTTACTTTTTAGTACTTATTGGCATGTTATTATGTATCTTGTTACGTCTCTCTGAGGACCTGGTCCCTTTCTAGATATAGACGAGCAGGAGTATCCGCAGGAGTATCCGCAGGAGTACGGACCTGGACCTGACGCTATTTACCAGACTGAGGAGGTCTTACCTTCGGAGTATCTGTGATTTTATTACCGTTGTTTAGAGATCCTTGTTGCTACTTCGGTATAGTCGTTTTGTAGTGGATTTGTTTCCATCCGACTATCAGACTTGATACTCATCTTTGATATTCAGATATTATTCAGCTCTTTATTCCTACTTATTATTGGTGTTGTGGATGAGATATAGATTGTGTGTGACTTGTTGTGACAGTATATTACTACTGGTGGATTGGATATTCATGTACAGCGTACGTGTGTATATGGTTTCCATATATTGGAGTTCGTATACATACGGCTGGGCGTGTTACGTATTCCTAGTCCTACATATTTTGGGACTGGGGCGTGACACTGGGACCTCTCCTCCAGTGGAATGAAGATGCACATACCTATGATGGAGCGTCATTTGCCGTTGTCGGCTTTCAACATAGTGTCCCTTCCGAGGAAGATGGTGGGGAACTTGACTCCTGATCAACGGGGAGCCCTGGTCGGCCATAATTGTCCCAACTCAAAACTGAAGAGGGATGTTGTGAATTCCAAATATTCGTTCTCTCGTACTCTTCCGGGGTTGGATCCTTGTGTCATTGCAAGTGAGATGGGGCTAAATGCCCATTCCTATATTGTTGATACTTTTCTGAACCAATTGGTGGTAAAGGGATCCTATCCAACGGGGAAACTATGTTTGCTCAATTGGATGCACTATATACCCGCTTGGATTGTTTTGACTACGTGGGTTCTAGAGAAGTACGAGCAGACCCTCAAAGAGGCCAACCTTTACTACGTTATAAGGGGTTCTTGTTATGGCTTGATAAAAAATCCAGTGTTGTTCATTGCCTTGACTGAGTTGTATAACTGTCGCACCGGGACTTTCTTCACTACTTGCTGGTATATGGGGTTGCGCTTCATGAAATGCACGATGTTTCGCGGCTACCGTAGGGTGAGGAGCCGTACAAAGAATATACTCCCAGTAATAAGGAATTTGAGGAACTGGAAAAGCAAAACTCGGAGTTCCTCATCGTATACAAGGAATTGTTGTATCATCACAACACCTTCCACTAAACTTTTAAGAAGAATGAGAAAAGCTCGGAAGGGGCATTACCCTATACCACATCCTGGATCCGTCACCTCTTCGAAATTGATGACTCGGGTCGGGTCAGCGTTCAAAAACCTCGATCTCGAAAGGATATTAGTGATCTAGCTCGTAGTACCCCACAATCGGCTGCAACTACTGGTGAGGGATTTGGTAATCCCGGTGACTCATTCAGTTATTTTTATCAAGACACCCAGCAGTTGTCTGATAAGGCTATATTGGCAGGGTTCTTAATGATATGTCTACGAACTTGTGTAGTCCCAGGAGGTTCCGGGGTAATTGAAAGGTCCAGCCCTATCTCATACTGCCCGTGGTGAAGTTAGATTTCAGTCATCGACTCACTTTACTCCCAGCGATGGTATGCAACATCCATCGCGGGCTCTGTGCTTTTATGAGGAAGGCACTGGAGCATAAAGGTTTCGAGGATTTCAACCAGATCGAGATGCCTTACCATTACCTAATAGGTTGGCTATTAATGCATTGTCGATCTCTGATGCATCCCAAGCTTGAGGGGGATACGACGGACCACGATATTTTTATTCTCGATATAGTGGGAAGCCCTGGGTTCATACTGAAGTCCCACCCTGCCGGCATGCACTTTCCCGTATGGAGGATTATTCTTTCTTCGTCTCGATTCCAAAGTTTACGAAAAATGAGGTGAGTAGGGTTTAGCGCGATGGTGGTGTTGACGGTCAGACCTTATCACCGAGGGTCTTTCGCTAGTTACTCTCCATCCGACCATCGCACTTGGTGTATCAGAATCAAAATTTTGTCTTTTTGGAACCATATCTGTAGAATAGGTTTGCTCGCCAATTTGGATATAGCCAACTCATGTTGAGTAATCCAAGCCTGTGTCTGGCTTTCGAGGGCAGCATTCTTGACGGAGCTCGCGCTTGGGATTATTATTTTGCCGTCGGCACCACGGACTCCTTCACGTTATCGGATGCTAATATTTTTACGCAGATTGTTTATGTTGCGACCAATTTTTACGTGGCTGTGAACGGGCCACCACCCGGCTTTGATCAAGATAGTAGCCTTATCTTGGGCACTAAGCTGATGCCCAAAGGTGGAGGATTCAAGAAAAGTTTGGGGTAATCCAAGGGGCAGCCTACCCTGTTGCCTGATGATCCAGAGTCGACGACAGGGGAGGGGAACTCTTCTGATGATTCTTTGCCTCCGGTGGGTTCTCCGATGAAGTGTAGGGCTTCTTTAGTAAAGATCCCCCGGCTATCCAAGAAGAGAAAGTACGACCAGACTGCGGCTGCGGGGTCGGCTTATAGGAAGAGGCTTGCTAGCAAGTCTTCTATAAATCATGTGGAGGAGGAAAGAGAAGAGGTAGGACCCCTAACACTAGTGGTTTATCCTACATATCCCATTCCTAATGCCGAGGTGGTATCCAAAATAACTTTTAGTTTTGTTATTGTGCCCTCCTTTTATGACACTCTTCGCCCTGGTTTATCTGAATTTGTGCAAAGATCGGGAGCAGAAATGAGAAGACTTCTTCAACGAGTCGTTATGAATGGAGTTTCTTATAGGGAGGAGGAGATGACGTCGTCTTCCTCTAAACCTCATATTTAAGAGCCTGTCATTGAGGTGGTGGAAGAGTCCGACGCGGAAGGGGACACGTCTTTGGCTAATATCTCGGTTGGAGATGTGGAAGCCTTGGAAATGGCCCTGTCTACGCTGATTGAACTACAGGCTCTGTCGCTTCAACCCTGTATGTTGTTTCACCATTTCTCAAGAGATGAGAGTTTTTGGCTTCAATTCTTCATCCTTTGGGTAAAGTTATTCACGGGTTGCTTTGATCCTGCAGGCCTTGCCTCTCTCTTACAAACGATGAATATGGTTGCCGAGGAAGACGTAAAGAAGGAAAGAGGTAAAGGGCTTGTTCGAAAGAGGCCCGAGTCTCTCCCTCGCTCTTCTAGGAGTGAAGAACATCCTACGAGACCTCCTGCAGAGACTGTTGTGGAGATGACTCCTACAAATATGGATCCATCTGTTGCGGTGGATGATCCGCAAACCTCTGCTACTGGGTAGTCTGTTGTTGGGGTCTCCTTGGTTGTTGATACTATGAGTCATCACTAGGCGCCTATTCCCGGTGTTCCCGAAACAACGATTGTGGGATCGTCCTCCGAGGCTACTATAATGCAATCTGATATTGGCACACATGAGGGCATCGAGACTACGGGGTGCCTAGGGACCCCAGTCCCAGGTCGCAGTGCTAGACAGGTTTCTATTGCCAGGCTTCCTAGTGTCTAGACACTTCTCGCGACTGCAAAAAAATTGGCCTTGAGTAAGGATGACAATCGTTCTTCAGCTGATGTTTTGCTTTTTGAATTATCGGACACCGTCGTGATCCTGTTGTGACAGCAGCTACTTCTTCTGCCCAACCGCCTTTATCTCCAGCAATCCTGGAGAAAATTAATGAAAATATAAGGATCTCCCTACGGAGTTTTTACATATTTCGAAACAAGGAGTCCAGAGCATGCTGGAGCTAAACAATTCTTTCGTATGGGATAAACACTTTTCTATAGGACAGGTCGACTCACTAACGACCCTTCCTGGCTTTGAACCAACGACTGGCCTTCTGGGCCAGAAATTGATCGAAGTGGAACATTGTCTAAACAAAGTATCAGCGAGCAAATATGGGAAGATTGGTATCCCATAAATATGATCAGCTTCTAGTGGACATGGAGTTAAAAAAAGTCTTTATGTGTCATCGCGGGAAGGCTTACAGCGCGACCTCCAGGGTCTACGTGATGATCGCGACAAACTAAATGGTCTCAGGAAGGGTTGCCTCACAAGGCAGAATATCCTAACTCGGGAGGCAGCCAAAGTGACGGAGGAGTTAAGAAAACTTCAGGCTCGACTTGATATGCTGATGAATAGCCTTAGAGAAGCCTAGCAAGAGAAGGAAGTTATCCGTGCTGATTCAAGCCACGTGGCCAAGAACACGGCTACCGTTGAAGCTACCCTACAGAAGTTGGACAACAAACATGAGGCTTATGCCCGTTATGAAGACCCCGAGGCTATGGTTAGAGAAGTAGAGCGCCGGGCTAAGGCACGCTTAGATAACAACATCGCCTGGCTTCGTGGGCGGATAGAAGAGTTGTGTTCTGATCAGTAGCATAAGTAGTTTTCTTTTGCTCTTCTTTTTCTTTCACTCTTTTTCTTGCTAGATTTTGAGTGAGGTATTAGTAAATCCTCACATGTAGTTTCTCTTAGTTTCCTTCATACAAAAGAAATAAAAGCTTCTCTTTTGTTACAATTATATGTGAACTTTGGATATTTGTACTAGAGGTAATATGGATGTAGTATGATATCATAGTTTGTCAAGGACATCCCACTGGGAATCTTTGGTGGACCTATTACTTCCTGCGCACTTGAGTGCAAGTAATAAGTTTGAAATAAACCCTATCAGAGGTGATATAGACGTGACATGTTTTGTACACTTATCATCGCTGGCGTACCTATAGTTAAGTATGGATGATAAGTTTGGATGATGCTTGATATCAGAGGTATGATGGACGTAACAGTTGATAGTCAAAATCGAGGAGGTATGTTCAGAGGTGACGTGGACATGGCAAACCTTAGTGGAGGGAATGTTAGGGCCGTAGTTTAGAGATGATATAGACGTGAACTCGTGTCCCAGGGAACTAACTGAGGAGTAGTCTACTGAGGGCTGCTCTACTGGGGAGCTTTTGAGGATCCATTATCTGTTGCATATTCAGGAATCCTGAATACAGATAATAGTTTTTACGGGAATTTGTAGGTAAAGGGTATATGATGTATACACACACCAGTTGGGGATGAACAAAAGAAGTATAAATACTGTACATCCTAGTTATCCTGCTGGAGATAGGAGCATTATAAGCCTAGCCTAGACATAGTACTTTTTGATGAACTTGTTGTTGATCGGCATCATGAGCAAATCTTTATTAAGTTTTTTGAGCCAGTAGGCATCGTTGGAATATACCGACTCCACAATGAAAGGGTCTTCCCATTTGGCTTGAAATTTTCTATCGACTTGTGTGTCATATCCATCGGTCTTCTAACTGTCAAGACGAGATCACCCACTTAGAATGTTCTTTCCTTGACTCATTTATTGAAATCTCCTGAGAGGCGTGCATGGTCTAACTCAATGTGCTGCTGAGCTAGGAGGCGCTTCTCATCGAGTTTTTTCTACTCTTGTAGCCGTCGATGATGGTTGTCATCGTTTGTCAGCTAACTAGAGAGGGCCACCTAGAGTGAGGAAAGTTGGACTTTTAGAGGGAGTATTGTCTCGCTTCCGTAGACTAGATAAAATAGTTTATTGCCAGTCGGTGTTCGTACCGTTGTACGATAGGCCCAAAGACATTCTCATAGCTTCTCATTCCAGTCACAATTTTTGAATGACATAAACTTCTTGAGTAGCTTTATGATAGTCTTATTGAATGCTTCTGACAGTCCATTCGTTGCTGGGTTATAGGCACTCGAAGCTATATTTTGAATTTGGTTTTTATCGCAAAATTAATAGAAAGCGTGACTTGCAAACTGTGGACCATTGTCGTGGATAATCCTCCGAGGTAGTCCAAATCGGTATATAATGTGATGTTTAACGAAGTTGCTCATGTTTGACGTCTTTACTTTAGCTAGCGAAATGGCTTCCTTTGGAGAAGTAATATGTGATAGCCAGGATAAACCGATGCCCCTTAGACGAAGGTGGAATAATCGGTCCAATGATGTCCATTTTCTATGCTTCGAACGACCAAGATGCTATCATTGGGTGTAGGAATTTTGATGTCTGGTGGATAAAGTCTGTATGAATTTGGCACATCCGGCACATCCTTGCATAGTCGACGGCATCCACTACCATTGTCGACCAATAATAACCAATTCTTCGGAGATGAACCTGTAGCTTCAGGCCGGGTTGGTGTGAACCGCAAACACCATCGTGAGATTCATAGAATGCTTGCTTTGCCTCTGTATTCAATAGGCATCGTAGCAGAATCCCATCATAGGAACGATGATAAAATAATTTTGGTAGTCGTATCATAATAGAATCGGAGGGAACATCTCCTGATAGAAGTAGATGCCTTCGGGTCTTCAGACAGAATTCCATAGACTGCGTAGTCTATGAAAAGGAGTCTCTAGTCTTTGATGTTGGTATCCATCTCCACCAAATAGCTCAGACATATGTAGAGATTTTTTGGGAAGACCAGTTCTTGACCGACTACTGTGATTAGTTGGTAGATATTAACCGGGACTGCCAATGGAGCTGTGAGGCCGTCCAGGGCGTCAGCCTCGATATTTTATAGTCGGGGCACATGCTCTATGAAGAAACTGTTCGAAGGTGGACATTATACTAAGTGCAGCTTGGTGGTAAGGAATTAAATCCTCATGTCGGACTTCGTACTCATTCCGGACCTGACTGACTATTAGGTTAGAATCGTCGTAGGCCTCTAAGTAGTCTACTCCCACTTGTCTAGCGAGTTGGAGTCAGAAATAGATAATTTTACTCTACTATGTTATTGAAACATGGCTATATGAGAGAGTAAGCGCGGTCCATAACCAGATCAACGGAAGAAATCAACACTACCCCGACTCCAACGATAATACTGCCTTTGGGCCCTGTTCTTGAAGCACCGTCGAAGAACATCCGTTAAACGGCCTCTTCTATCGTCATGTTGGATTCTAATACTTCGTTTGGGATCTCATCATAAAGCTTCAAGGTTTCCGGCCCCGAATGGGCTGCCAAGAAGTCAGCCAATGCTTGGCCTTTAACTGTCTTTTATGGGACAAAAATTATGTCGTATGGTGACAATAATATTGCCTACATGGCCAAGCGAGAGTTGAGTGCACCAAATTTAGTCATAAGGACCCTGAGAAGATTAACTCGCGAGATCACATGAATCGTTTGCCCATCCACGTAATACTGGGTTTTCTGAATAGCAAAGACCAAAGTGAGGCACTCTTTCTCGATAGGGTTGTACCTATACTCTGTGTCGACTATCATTCTGCTAAGATAATAGATGGCATGATCATGACCTGTATCACTCTTCTGAGCTAGTAGAGCACCAATAGAGTGATCTATTATACGTACATAAAGCAGAAAAAAATTTTACCCACTTCCCATCTCACCCCCTCCGTATAATATATACATATATTCTATAAGCCCTAAACCTAACCCTAGCCGCTGACTTCTCTACCCCCAACGCGTCGACCCCCGACTTCTGCACCACCGTGCATCCACCGAAGAGCCACCGGCCGGCCACACCTGTGCGATCGCGACAGCAACCGCAGCAGATATAAGCAGCGACGACCGCTACTTCACGCATCATTTTTTGCCTCGTCTCTCGATCATTTTTGGATCCGTCTTCACCGGTATGATCATAACCTATCCCCCTATAAACTCTGTCAATTAGTTTCCATCGAACAGCATTAAACACTAGGTAGAAATCGAAGCCAAGTTGAGGAAAAACTATATATTTTAAACTGTTATAAACTGTTTCAATATCCTATGTTTAGAGGCTGTTATCTTCCACCATAGACCTCCAAATTAAAATCTACTTTTTGCTATATAAAGTCTATATAATCAAGATCATTCCCTGTTAATTAGTTTATCTTATTTTGTATTAGAATCAGAGATAAGTTAGGTTAAAAACTGAGAAAAACTTGTTTTTAAAATATTAGAATTTGCGATACGGAGCGCGCCCCGCCTAACAGGAGCACCTCGTCGTATACCAATTTTACCGAAAGGGGTGTATGGTATGTCCTGACGTGTGGGCTTTCGCAGAAACTGATTCGGACGTGTGTGCGCGTGGGAATCAACCTGTATCCGTAAAAAGTTCCCTTATCGTGACTTTTGCAAAATACCCTACCATTTTGTGTAGGCTCGTTGGAATGCAACAAAATTTGCGCCATTGGATTCGTGGTATCACACTGGTCCTGTGACCCAAGTTTTATGCGATTCTGAGATAGTTGACCAAGGCACCTATTTGTGGGCCCCACGGTTGACTTAAAGGACAAATTTGTGATCGGCTCACCGGAATCCAAAATTGGATATACCGTTGAGTTCGTATCGACGTTTAGAACTTGTTTGACCTATAATTTGTCCCATTTAGAGACCTTTACCTCCGACATACATTTTGGTGCAAGGTGGGCTATATTTGGACCCCATTTTGACCCCAAATTACCATTTTGCTCCTGTGTCCAAATTAGACGAAAGGGTAGAATTTTCTAGCTATCTCGCTAATTTTGGAAATATTGGTAATATTTATTTCAGCATCTGGAGATGTTTATTCGGAGGCCATAGTTTCTGATCCTGTGTACTTGACGACTGGACGCTTGCACTACACAGATTGCTGCCAGGCAAGTATACCTTGCCATTATACTGTGATTTATATTTCATATGGTGCATTCATTTATTTCTGTCATTTAGTTCATATATTTTAACTGCTATATAAACTGCGCATCCAAGAATAACTTGGGTGCAACGACGGTGGCGTCGTATTTTGTTATTATTATATATTATGCATGTTGACCTAGTTTTATGAGACCGCCCCATTATCATGAGGCATTCTTATGTTTTATTGGCCATAACACAGTTGTTACACGAGTGTGAGTCTTATGTAGGACACGGACTTGTGTATACGGTTGGCCACCGATACGTATGGGACGTGCGACGGATAGGGATAACTGCTGATAGAATTTGCATTATTAGAAGCCTTCGCAGTTATTAGAGGTATCATCGTGTCATGGATATGACATGCTTAGAGCATCGGGTGGGGAGGACAATGAGTAAGGCATTTGGGATCCTTTGCACTTTTCTTGTGTAACCCATACGCTCCGCCAGAGATGCGCGGTCATGATGACCCTTATATATTATTATTATCAGGCGGCCTCTGACACTCAAAAAACATCATGCTTTTTAGGCCCCTGATTCTCTGAGAGAATCATGCCAATCTCATTTTGGCCAGATAGCCTACGTGTTGGAAAGTTGTTCTTAAAGTGCATTCACATAGACGGTTAGGCGACCCATTGGATATTTATTTTCAGTACTTTATTGGCATGCTTCTATGTATCTTGTTACATCCCTCTGAGGACCTGGTTCCTTTTCAGGTATAGACGGGCAGGATTATCCACAGGAGTACGGACCCGGACCTTACGCTTCATACCAGACTGAGGAGGTCTTACCTTCAGAGTACCCCTGAGTCATCGCAGCTGATGGATATTCTAGTTGCTATTTCCTTTATTGACATTTATCTTATATTAGAGTTTGATCTCTTCTCTCATTTAGTTTTTAGTATAGTCGATTGGTAGTGGATTTGTTTTCACCCGACTATCATTCTTTGATACTTCATATTTGAGATTCAGTTATTTATTTCCTATTTCTTTATTTATGCTGTAGATGAGATATAGATTGCGTGTGACTTGTGTTGACAGTATAATATCACTTGTGGATTTGATATTCATGTACAGTGTATGTATGTATTCTGATCTTCCAACACATTGGAGTTTTGTATACTTACGGCTGGAATGTTGTGTATTCCTAGTCCGACATATTTTGGGACTGGGACATGACATATTTTTAGTGGTGGCCCATATAGGTCTACGAATATATTGTCTCAGTTACGTTACTACACCGAACAAGTCTGTGTATAGGAATAGAGAATAGGATCTCATCCACGCTTGACTAAAACTCATCTTCCCTTTCAACTTCCTATTTAAAATGCTTGCATCCTATTTGATTCTTGTACTCCTTCTAATAGTATCGTCCACCTCTTACAGAGAGATGGATTTGCGTAGTGGATGTACCGCCACCGGAGGCGACACACCTTCAGGAGTCAACGGCCAAACTCGAGGAAAGGCCTCAACGACTCCTAGACTTCCGGGGTCGGATGGACAGACTCACAATCCAGTTCCATCTGATCTTTCCGCTTTACCTAATGGGACTTTTTCAGCTTCATCGATACCACAGGAGGGCCAGACACAGCTGTTCCAATTCTTCCAAATAATGTTGCAGGAACAGAGACAGCAGGCGGCTGCACGAGCTGTAGAGCAGAGGCAGCAAGCAGCAGAGCAGAGGTGAGAATTTCTGGCAGCACTTGAGAGAATGGCTGCACAGGCACCTGTACCAGCCCAGGCACTAGTTCCAGTACAGCAAGCTCGAGTTGGTTCAGTCAAGGACTTTGTACAGATGGGTCCCAAGCCGTATAAAGGCATTGAGATCCCAGAGGAGACCACAAACTGGATTACCCACACCAAGAAGTTGTTAGAAGCATCACAGCTGCCTACAGATCTATGGATGATAGACGTAAGTACCCAGCTAGATGGTAACGCTCATCACTGGTGGGAATCAATGGAGCCCCAGTTGGGTATGCGTCAGACTTGGGAACAATTCTTGGAGTGCTTTGAGAGGAAGTACTTTTCGGACACTGTAAGGGATGTGTTGTATGATCAATTCCTCCATATGGAGCAGGGGAACAAGACAGTTGATAAGTATGATGCTGAGTTTAGTCGCCTTAGTAATATGGCGCTGCCCTGATACCTAATGACTTGGAGAAGGCTAAGAGGTTTTACCGCGGGCTGACTTAGGAGCTCCAACACTACACTAGCTCACAGTCCCGGATCTCTTATGCCGAATTATTGACAGAAGCTAGTTTACAAAAGACCATCAGCAAGGGAAAGGGAGGTCAAATGAAGGCACAATAGGGATCAGCAAGGACACAGCAAGGAGGGCCCATCAGACATTCTTTGGCACAGCAATAGCAGCATCAGCATAGAGCAGGATCGTACCAGATTTCGGAGAAGCCCTACTGCAGTTATTGTGGGAAACGCGGGCACATTTCGAGAGACTGTCGGACTCGCTTGGGACAATGTATGAGGTGTGGTTCCGGACAGCATATGGCGAGAGACTGTCCAATGCAGCAGGCATTGACGCTTCCACCACTAATACAGAGGCCGGCCCTTCCAACACTGAAGCCAGTTCATCAAATGACAAGACTAGAAGCACCTCGACCCCCAGCAGCCGGAGGATTTCAGCGAGAACCACACTACCTACTCAGGAGGACCAGTTCACGAGGGCCAGACATTGACTACCACCAAGGAATAGAAAAACTTTTGTACTAGAAGTGGATGACATAGAACAGGAGATTGATGTTATAGTAGGTATTACTCTTGTTTTTACTTTTTATGTTGTGACATTATTTGATACCAGATCCACCCACTCGTTCATATCTTCTAATTTTATTACCAAACGCAATATTGCCACTACACCTTTACCTAGTTGTGTTAGAATTCTCACCGGTGGAGGAGTTGTACCTGTTAGTCGGATTTATAGATCTTGTTCTGTAATGATTCATGGCAGAGAGATGAATGCCCGACCCTTAGTCCTTCATATGCCAAATTTTGATATTATGCTTGGGATGGACTGGCTAAGCAAGTACCACAATTTCTTCAACTATTTTGGAGGAAGCATTCTTTTTAAGGTACCAGGCCAGCCGGAACTTGAGTTTGCACGGGGATCCACAGAAGCCCTTGATGGTGTTCAGCTTGCAATGGACGATATTATTTATCACCCCATCAATTCAGAGTTCCAAGACGTCTTTCCAGAGGAATTGCCAGGACTACCTCCGGACAGAGACGTAGAATTCTTGATTGAATTGACATCGAAAGCAGCACCCATAGCGTCGCATGTTTATAGATTGGCGAAGAAGGAGATGGATGAGCTGAAGGCATAGTTGAAAGAATTAGAGGAGAAAGATTTCATCCGGCCAAGTGCATCACCCTGGGGGGCACCAATATTGTTTGTACCAAAGAATGATGGGTCAGTGCGTATATGCATCGACTACAGAGCCTTAAATACAGTCGCTGTGAAGAATAAATACCCATTGCCATGCATTGATGACTTATTTGATCAACTTAGTGGAGCCAAGGTATTCTCGAAGATAGACTTGAGATCGGGATATCACCAGATGAAGGTACGGAAGTAGGACATCCCGAAGACAACATTCAGGACAAGTTATGGACACTACGAGTTTCTGGTCATGCCATTTGGGTTGACCAATGCTCCAACTATCTTTATGGACTTAATGAATCGAGTATTCTATCAGTATTTGGACCAGTTCATGGTCGTCTTCATAGATGACATACTTGTCTATTCGAAGAGCCACGAGGAGCACGAGAAGCACTTGCGGATTATCCTAGAGACATTGAGGGGCGAGCAGTTATATGCGAAGCTCAGTAAATATGAGTTTTTCTTGGACAAAGTCTCGTTTCTTGGTCATGTCGTTACGGGAGATGGTATTTCTGTTGATCCAAAGAAAATCTCGGCAGTCGAGACATGGCCTATTCCTAAATCAGCATCGGAGGTGAGGAGTTTCCTTGGACTTGCGGGATATTACCGACGGTTCATGAAGAACTTCTTAAGGATAGCAGCACCTATGACTCGGTTGACGTGCAAGGACCAAGAGTTTGTATGGACCGACGAGTGCCAAGCCGCTTTCGAGGAGTTAAAGAAGCAACTGACCACAGCGCCATTATTAACTATTCCATCAGGATCAGGAGGTTATGTGATTTACAATAACGCATCAGAGAAAGGCTTGGGATACGTGTTGATGCAGCATGGCAAGGTGATTGCATATGCATCTAGACAGTTATGAGTACATGAAAAGAATTATCCAACTCATGACTTGGAGCTTACAGCCGTTATTTTTTCTCTGAAGCTATGGAGACATTACCTATATGGGGAACGAGTAGAGATCTATACAGACCACAAAAGCCTCAAGTATGTCTTCACGCAGAAGGAGTTAAATATGAGGCAACGTCGGTGGCTTGAGTTGATGAAGAATTTTGAGATAGAGCTGCATTATCACCCAGGCAAGGCTAACGTAGTAACAGACGGGTTCAGCCAGAATCCAGCAGCTTACTTCTTGACGATGCAGAGGGAGTTATTGGAGGACTTGCAAGAGCTTGGCATAGAAGTGATATTATCCAGAGCAGATGGGACACTAATCAATTTAAAAGTACAGTCATCTCTAGTAGAGACGATCAAGGGAGCTTTGCCTACGGACGCCAGGTTCAGCAGATTAAAAGAAAGGACAGAGGCCGGAGAGTAGACAAAATTGCGTATTCATGGTGGCAGAACATTACGATATGGTGATCGTCTATATGTTCCCAATGGAGAGATTCGACAGGAGTGATGGCAGAAGCCCATAGTTCGATATATTCTATTCATCCTGGAGGCACCAAGATGTACCGTGACTTGCGACAGCACTTTTGGTGACATGGGATGAAACAAAAAGAGCTCGCTTTGTGGCCAAATGTCTAGTGTGTCAGCAGGTGAAGGTGGAATATCAGAGAACAGCAGGGCTACTGTAACCACTTTCGATTCCTGAGTGGAAGTAGAAGCACGTCACTATGGACTTCGTCACGGGTTTCCCGAAGAGTCCAAGTAGGAGAGATGATGTATGGGTAATAGTGGTTCAACTCACCAAGTCCGCACATTTCTTGCCTTTTAGAGTTGGTTAGTCTACAGAAGCTTTGGCTGACTTATACATGAGGCAGATCGTATGGTTGCACGGTATTCCGGTCAGCATTGTGTTAGACAGGGATTCGCATTTTACATCTCACTTTTGGAGAAGCATGCAGAAGAGTCTTGGGACTCGTCTAAAGTTTAGTACATCTTATCACCGCAGACAGATGGGCAGTCCGAATGTACTATTCAGATACTGGAGGATATGTTGATGGCTTGTATGTTGAACTTTAGAGGATCATGGGAGGACTACCTACATCTTGTAGAGTTTTCTTACAATAATAGCTATCAAGCGAGCATCCAGATGGCTTCGTTTGAAGCATTGATGAAAGAAAGTGTAGGTCTTCCGTGTATTGGAGTGACATGGAAGAACATCAGATTATGGGACCAGAGTTGGTAGTCAGCACCGTAAAGACAGTGAAGAAGATACAAGAGCACTTGCGAGCAGCGCAAGACAGGCAGAAGTAGTGGACAGACCTTCACCGTCGTCCCTTGGAGTTTAAAGAAGGCGATCATGTCTTCTTGAGGATATCATCTACTAGAGGCACTATTCGATTCGGAGGGCGTGGCAAGTTGAGCCCAAGGTATGTTGGACAATTTGACGTGCTAGAGCGAGTGGGAGAAGTGGTGTATCGACTTGCACTACCACCTTCACTCGAGGGAGTACATGATGTATTCCACGTGTCGCAACTTAGGCAATATGTAGCAGATAGCAGTCATGTTCTCGACCACTCTGAGATCACCATTGGGCCGAGCTTGACATACCAAGAGCAACCCGTGGGGTTCCTTGATCGTCGAGAGAAAGTGTTGAGGAATCAGTCTATTCCCTTAGTCCGCGTGGCATGGAGGCATTGCACGCCAGGAGAATCCACTTGGGAGTGCGAGGATGACATGCACAAACATTTTTCGTATCTGTTCGTAGATCAAGGTATGAATTTACTTTGTTCATTTCTACCATGCACCACCCTTGATTCCCTATCGTGGCTTAGTTTTAATTTCGAGGACGAAATTTTTATAAGTTGGGTGGAATGTAAAATCCCCTAATTTTTAAATATTATATTTAATTAATTAATTATCGAATTTATTTATATTATTTTTTAGTTAATTAGAAAATAAAAATTATCGATTTAATTACCTAGGTAAATACTCATCTAGAATTATTGAACAAACTATTTTTTTTAGAAAACCTTGTAGAAGGATAGATTTTTTTAGAATGCACTAATATATTTTTTTGGATTTTTGTGCCATATAGAGATATATATATAGTATTAAAAAATAGGGTAAGTAAATAAAAGAAAAAGAAAGGAAAAAAGAAAACCTTAAAACAAATAAAACCCTAACTAAAACCCTTAACCCAAATCTTAAACCCAAATCTTAAACCCTTAACCCAAATCTTAAACTAAATTCCTAAGCCCACTTCTAATCCCTACCCGCCCACAGTAGCCCAAACCCCCAAGCCCGCAGCTAACTCGCTGCACCCCCACACCCGCGAGCCGACCCCCTACCCATCTCACCCCCTCCGCATATATATATATTTATATATATATATATATATATATATATATATATATATATATATATATATATATATATATATATATATATATATATATTCTATAAGCCCTAACCCTAACCCTAACCACTGACTTCTCCACCCCCAACGCTTCGACACCAGACTTCTGCACCACCATGCAGCCACCGGAGAGCCGCCAGCCGGCCACACCCGCGTGATCGCGACAGCAACCGCAGCAGTTACGAGCAGCGACGACCGCTACTTCACGCGTCATTTCCCGTCTCGCCTCTCGATCATTTCCGGATCAGTCTTCACCAGTATGATCACAACCTATTCCCCTATAAACCCTGTTAATTAGTTTCCATCGAACAACGTTAAATACTAGGTAGAAATCGAAGCCAAGTTGAGAAAAAACCATATATTTTAAACCGTTATGAACTGTTTCAACATCCTATGTTTAGAGGCTGTTATCTTCCACCATAGACCTCCAAATTGAAATCTACTTTTTGCTATGTAATGTCTATATAACCAAGTTTATTTCCTATTAATTAGTTTATCTTATTTTGTATTAGAATCATAGATAAATTAGGTTAAAAATTAAGAAAAACTTATTTTTTAAATATTAGAATTTGCGATATGGAGCCCGTCCCGCCAAACGGGACCGGCTCATTGCGTACCAATTATACCGAAAGGCGCGTATGGTATGTCCTGACGTGTGGGCTTTCACGAAAACTGATTCGGACGTGTGTGCGCGTCGAAATCAACCCTTATCCGTAAAAAGTCTCCGTATCGCAACTTTTGCAAAATATCCTGCCATTTTGTGTACGTTCGTCGGAATGCGACAAAACTTGCGCCATTAGATTCATGGTATCACGCTGGTCCTATGACCCAAGTTTCATGCGATTCTGAGACAGTTAACCAAGGCGCCTATTTGCGGGCCCCACGGTTGACTTTAAGGGCGAATTTGTGATCGGCTCACCGGAATCCAAAATTGGATATACCGTTGAGTTCGTATCGACGTTTAATTTGTTTGACCTATAATTTGTCCCATTTAGAGACCCTTACCTCTGACACTTATTTCGGTACAAAGTGGGCCACAAGTGGACCCCACTTTGATCCGAAATTACCGTTTTGCCTTTGTGTCCAAATTGGACGAAAGGGTAGTATTTTCTAGCTATCTCACTGATTTTAGGAATATTGATAATATTTATTTCAGCATCCGGAGACGTTTATTCGGAGGCCATAGTTTCTGATCCTGTGTACTTGACGACTAGACTCTTACACTACGCAGATTGCTTGCCAGGCAAGTATACCTTGCCATTGTACTATGATTTATATTCCATATGGTGCATTCATTTATTTTTGTCATTTAGTTCATATATTTTAACTGCTATATAAACTACGCATCTAAGAATAACTTGGGTGCAACGACGGTGGCATCGTATTCTGTTATTATTATATATTATGCATGTTGACCTAGTTTTATGAGATCGCCCTATTATCATGAGGCATTCTTATGTTTCATTGGCCATGACACAGTTGTTACATGAGTGTGAGTCTCATATAGGATACGGACTTGCGTATACGGTTAGCCACCGATACGTATGGGATGTGCGACGAATAGGGATAACTGCCGATAGAATTTGCATTATTAGAAGCCTTGGCAGTTATTAGAGGTATCATCGTGTCATAGATATGATATGCTTAGAGCATAGGGTGGGGAGGACAATGAGTAAGGCGTTTGGGCTCCTTTGCACTTTTCTTGTGTAACCTGTACGCTCCGCCGAAGATGCGCGATCTTGATGACCCCTATATATTATTATTATCAGGCAGCCTCTGACGTTTAAAAGACGTCATGATTTTTAGGCCCCTGATTCTCTGAGAGAATTATGCCAATCCCATTTTGGCCAGATAGCCTACGTGTTGGAAAGTTGTTCTCAAAGTGCATTCACATAGACGGTTAGGCAACCCATTGGATGTTTATTTTCAGTACTTTATTGGCATGCTTCTATGTATCTTGTTACGTCCCTCTGAGGACCTGGTCCTATTTTAGGTATAGACGGACAGGATTATCCACAGGAGTACGGACCCGGACCTGACGCTTCATACCAGACTGAGGAGGTCCTACCTTCAGAGTACACCTGAGTCATCACAACTGATGGATATTCTAGTTGCTATTTCCTTTATTAACATTTATCTTATATTAGAGTTTGATCTCTTCTCTCATTTAGTCTTTAGTATAGTCGATTGGTAGTGGATTTGTTTTCACCCGACTATCATTCTTTGATACTTCATATTTGAGATTCAATTATTTATTTCCGATTTCTTTATTTATGTTGTAGATGATATATAGATTGTGTGTGACTTGTGTTGACAGTATATTACCACTTGTGGATTTGATATTCATCTACAGCGTACGTATGTATTCTGATCTTCCAACATATTAGAGTTTTCGTATACTTACGGCTGGCATATTGCGTATTTCTAGTCCTACGTATTTTTGGACTGGGGTATGACAGCTTGCTGGTATATTTTACTTGCATTCTTCAGACCAAAGGGCATGAATGTGTAGCAATATACCTCAATCGGTGTTCGTAATGACGTATATTTCTCATCATCCAGAAATATTTTGATTTAGTTATAGCTCGAGAATCTGTCTATGAAAGACATACGTACAAAACCACAAGTGTTGTCGATCATTATATCTATAATTGGAAGTGGAAACTCGTCCTTTGGGTACGCTGCATTTAGATCACGAAAGTCTATGCAAATTCAAATCTTTCAGTTCTTTTTGACGATAGACACAATGTTGGCTACGTAATCCGGATGTTGCTTCTCGCAGATAAAGGCGCTTACTATCAGTTTGCTTATATCATCTTCGATAGCGTTTATGATGTCTGGACAGAACCGCTATTATTATTTTAATGGCTTAGCAAATGGCAAGATGTTGACTTTATGGACCGTAATATGGGGTCTAATCCTGGCATGTCTTCATAGATCTAAGCAAAGACATCGACATACTCCCTTACGAGCTGTAGCAGGGAATCATGACCTTCACCAGACAGACTTTTGCTGATGAAGATAAGTTTAGGGGAGGATTCATTGCCCAGATCAACTAGTACAACTTCGTCCTCATTGGGAGGTTATCGTTGTTTGAAATGTAACTCCAATTACGAGTCTAAGCGTTGTGCCCATGGTTCTATCTCGAAGAGTTTGGCCGGCTGGTTATCCTCTTCTTCTAGGTGAGTGCACACCATGTTGATAGATAGCATTTGCTTAAGCATATCTCTGATACTTATATCGGATTCACATGTGGAGGACTATGAAGAGTGAGAATATAATTCATCTTCTTCTTCTAACCCTTCAGTATTTGTTGATGGTGTGACATACCCAAGGCCATGACAGGTTCGCTGGTAGTCGGCCACGAACTTGCCTATATGATGGGTTTGTCACCCCTCCTTGTGGCTGAAACTATAAAGTAGGTGCGTTGACTTGGGAGAATTTGGTTCACTGCGTAGGTGGTAGTTACTTGTGTGTGCAATTGTAACCCTAAACCCTGTTCTAAGGAATAAATTATACTTAAATGTGCAACATTCGAGTAGTTCAAAGATAAACCTTTGTTGATAAAGTATGGTATCTTGTCTATAGGGATTACATCATCTAGGAAAGAAATGTTAGCATGAGCAGCCACGTATTCTCCCAGTTCATCTTTTTAGAGCTCCGCTTCCAGTTTGAGTGATGGCTTCGGAGGCCTTTTGCGAAGCTTTACAACCTGAGGTTCAGAAGCAGTAGCTGGTGCTGGATCCCCTTTAGGCAGTCGACTCGATATTCGTAGGCGGACGACCAGAGGTTCTAGTGCCTTCTTGTGATGTTTTACTACGAGGGGAGGGGCCATCTTAGGGGCTTGTCCCTTGAGATGGACCCTGAAGGGTTCGTCCGATGTTATGCCAACTTTTGCTTCATCATCGGCGTCGTTACAACCTTCACCTTGGTGGACTTGTTTGTATAGGATTGAGTCAGAGTAATATGCTTTGACTTCCTTGAACGGATCTATATTGACAAACTCTGTCTTGACGATGCCATGATCATCAACATACTTCAGGTATTGGTGCAGCGTAGATAGCACAATCATATACTCGTGTATCGACGGGCGCCCCAACAAGACGTTGTAGGATACGTCTACTTCTATGACGTAGTAAGTGACCTCCGTTCGCAAGTCACCGATCTGACACTTCAGGCGAATCTTACCCAGGGGTTAGGTCCTTCTGGCATTGTAGCCACTTATGATAGTATTGGTTGTCGGCAGCCGATGCATTAGGATTTCCAAAGTCTATAGTTGACTTCGTAGGATAATGCTGAGAGATAAACCGAGATGCATCTGGCCCACTTTGATGACTTCGATATATCCTGTATAGTACAGAGGGCGATCGTGCCTGTTATTCTTCAGCAACATGTCCTGTTGCAAGAATGTGATGTTCGGTATTGCCTCTATCACATTGTTGTAGTAGGGGCATACAGCGAGATCCTCGGATGGCGGCTTGACTTGGGCCAGGTTGGTGTCGGCATTCTGCAACTCCTCACTTAGACATCATGGGTATCCTTGGAGAGACAGAGAAGGTTGAAGAGTGACAACTTGGCTGGAGTATTGGCAAGTTGTGCTAGTATGTCGAAGTTGTAGGGCCTCTCCAGCCCTTGAGTTGTTTCCTTCCACAAATGTTTGTCAAAGCACGTTTGCTTTTGTTTGTCTGCTGTCGGAGGCTGGGATGGACCAGAATCGGATGCAGCAGGTAGAGCGGTTGGAGGTGTACATTCATCGGGAGCATTATAGTCGCTCTGGTAGGCTAGGCCTAACCTTATTACCCCTACTATAGCGTCCTCGATGGAAGAAGAAAACATGTGGCAGGCTCTGAATTTCTTTTCTCTGTATTTGACACGGAAGGCGTGGCTTGCTGCATCAAGTCTAGAGTAAGATCTGGGTGAACCTACATAACCTCGCCTCGTGGTGTGCTAAGAGGTACCAGCCTGAATGCTTAGTCGTGAGCTGGAGGGAGGTTAACAACCTCCATCGTTGCCTACAGATTGGGATAACACCATCTTGGGCCTCCGCTACTGGGAAGTCGCTAAACTGGAGAGATGCCATGTTGGTCGTGACTGTCTTGTCCTCAAAGTCCAACTGGAGGGTTTTAGAGTTGAGCAGACGCTGGATATATCATTTCAACACGTAGAAATCACGTGTTGGATGGTGAACATACCAGTGGTTGTGACAGTACTTGGGATCATCGACCTTTTCTGCTTCATCATGGTGTTTGATGTCAGGAAGCTGGAGTTTGTTGCCCTTCATCGGGACGTCGAAGATTTTCATTACGTCATCGTCGTCGAAAGAGTAAGTCCCTTTCAGCTTTGGAGCTTCAGCTGGTTTTTGATCCGTCGTGGAGGGCTTTTTGGACACATTAACGGTAAGGGCATGCTTTTCTTTGCCGTCACGGGCACCATTGTTGTTGTTGTTGTTGTTGTTGTTGTAAGGGCACTTTTCTTTGCCATCACGGGCACCATTGTTTTTCCACTCGAGAGAATATGATTGCTGTATCCCGAGCTCGCACAGTGTGTCCCGATTGCCTATTGAGTCTAGGCGGGCTCGAAGTTTTCTTACTTCCCGTATTGCTTCCCGGGACTCATCTACTACTAAAGGAACAGACGATTCGGGCAGAGTGTGTTTACCATCAGTGGGGGGAGCGGTTGCGTTCGAGTCTTCGTTGGTCCCGGGATCCTGGCTTGCTTGTGCATAGGTTCTTGGTGGTTGCGGGACTAGGCTTGCCATGAGTTCTAATACCATCTGGGTCAGAGACTGCATCGAGGAACTCATGGTCTACATCATAGCCTCGAGAGTCTCAAGGCATTGTCGATCACTAGTGCCTTCATTGTCCTCCCCAGCCATGTATATTGTCCTTACATGGGAAGAGATGGAAGCGAAAGTGGATCTCTCACTTTCTGCTTTGGATTCTTGCATCGAATAGTCCTCAAAAAAAGTTGGCAGCACTGCATCTTCTTCAAATTCGAAGGGAATACTACCCCCAACGTCGGAAGGTGCTTCACTTTGATGAGGGTGACTACCCCCAAGAAACCCAATGTTTGTCCCTTGAGGATCATTATCTCCTCGGAACGACGGATTGTTATAGAGTTCTAGAGGATTGCTACCCCCAGTTTGCAGTGTCATATTGGGTCTTGGGAAAATACCACCCCCGGTCGACGCTAGTCTTAACCTTGAGCGGGTGCCCAAGAATACTCCCTTTGTAGGCAAAGCTGCTTGCCTTCCTTGGACTCGTCTTCTCGACCCTATGGTCGAGAGTGGAAGGTTGGAGGTGCTGGACTTCTGGCTTGCCTTCGTGGAGGGAGATTTCTACGTTGAACAACATGAGGGGAAGGGCAACTCCTCCTCTTCGCACATTTTTACCTCTTTTCTGAGATGTTGTCGGGTGGGTGCTCTTGGTTGCAGTCGTTGAAATATCGACTGTCTATTTGCAGATAGTGCTACTTTAGCACAGCAGCAGTTTATGATGACATTAGCGCAGTGGTGCCCCGAAGAGGATATCTCACATTCCATTTAGGTTTCTCTTGCTTTGCTCTTGTGATTGATCACGTTGCGCAAATCGGGCGATGGATGGTTCACCTTTACACCTTCCTTATGAGCACGTAGCACATTGGTGTGTAGGTAGTATTTTTGCTTCCTGACCTGGGGTTCATACATAAACTTTTCCCAAGTCATCAGTGGAATACTTTTGAGACTGATCCTATCCACATGCCACTGTGGGCCGGGAACATGGGCCAGTCTTGTACAACTTTCTGTTAGGGGCACGCATAACAGTTAGCGGTTCATGCTGACAGTCAGCCAACTGAGCAGTTGCTTGAGCTTGGCGAGCTCGCACTGCCCTAGACATTCTAGTCCTAGCACATACTGGTGCATAGTATGAAGAGTCCAGACTCGTTCCTTTGTTAGGGTGGTGCATGGAATCGACGCCACAGGAGATTTTGTTAAAGACAGAACTTTTATTGTCGTCAGACGCGCATGCAGCTGGCTTCCTGCATCCGAAGCTCGATGTCGCATGCTTCTTCTTCCGCGCCCCATGTTATGAGCGCATGGGTTGTACATCAACCCCCAAGCTTCTAGCATTGTAGTGATTTCCTTTGCCAAATCTTAGGTGTTGAGTACTTCCCTCTTCAGACGTAGCTGCAGCAAGAACAGGGATAACCTGCATTGACGCATGACGTGCGTCTTGAACAACAGATGGAGAAACGAAAGTCGTATGCTCCGCATTTGGGCGAGGTGCGCTGGCCTTTACCACCCACGTCATGTGGGTCTTCTTTGGCTTTACTAACCTTGGCGAAGGACTCGCGTTGCCCTCGAAAAACATTTTCTCGAAAGCTTGCTGGTCGAAGTGTACCACCAGCATCTTCTGGGTCGAGCCCAGCTTCGACGCGTCAGACTGCGTCACTATCTTTTTATTAGTGGAAAAGTGTGTCCCCAGCAAAGTCGTCACCTTATTTGCCATTGACTCAAAGTTGAACGAACTTTGTTGTGTAACAAACGAAAGATGTATAGAGAAATCCAAAACAGAAAATCTAAGTACAATATTTTTGATTTTGGAGAGTGTGACGATAGAGATCGAGTACTGTAGCGACTCATTTACTCCGTTGACGGTCTGACGAGGGAATGAGAATAATTTTTTATATTTCTCTCTCATGTGTGTACATGCCTGTGTGGGTGTGCAACCCTACTATTTATAGCCATCATGTACATATGCTATGCGTGCATGGATTCAGGTGCTGCCACATGTTCATTCTTAAGAGAACGGTTGTAACCGTGAACGCTTGTTACGGTCGAGCTGCCACGTGGCATCTTGTTGGGATTTGTTGTTGATGAAGATCTAGGTTGTTCTTATTTTTTATGTGCGTCACTTGGTCAGCTTGACACGTGCCCCGCACTTTGTTAAAGAGAATCTCCTCAGTTATAATAGAAAGATTTTATCTCAGGGAGCATTGCCTTGTTGGGGGCATGGAATCTGGAATGCCTGGGACGCATAGAGTCTGGAATGTCTGGGATGCATGGAATCTGGGACGCATGGGGCCAGAGATGCATGGATCCTGGTTGTGTGTACACGTAGCGCTACACGCCTGTCAAGAGTCATTATTATGCTGACGTGAGTTTCTGACGTTTAGCGTACCGACTTTTCTCACATTTTCTAAAGCGTTCAGGGCAATTAATGTAACGACCCGCTTCGCTCAACCCGGAGGGCCGATTCAAATGGCACAAGTGTAGCGATTCAACCGCCTTGCTCAGCGAGATGGCTCGTTCGATGCAAAGGCATTTATGTTGGGATCTTCAATTGAGTCAGACTTAGGCTATCAGAGGCACATCCGAAGTCTCGCTCGACCGATGCGAGACATCGCTAAGATGGGTGGCCCTGGTGAACCTGTCTCTACTTAGCTGCATACTAAGAAAATGATTGTCACATGCTAGTTTATGGGCGATAACCTTTGCATGCTAATAAAAGAGATGAACGCACATAACTAAGGGGGATAACCCCGCCTTATTGTCGTATAGAACTTGTAGGTCTTGCTTGCTATTGCGTAGTCGGGATTGTTGAGTTGGAATATAGTAATTTCCTTCATATATGCTATAAAGTAGTGTGAGTTCATACTGAGGCGTTGCACCGCACGGAATATGACACAGGATGGAGTAAATTCATGTTGCATGCATAGACGAGGAAGGCTATCAAGTAGTCGTTCTGAGTTAGGAGATGGAAGGAAAGGAAGGTGCTCGGGATATGTTGATCACCGAGGCAGTCTCTAAGCAGAGAGCTGCGTAAAGAAGAAAAGATTCGAGTGTAGTCCTCGGCAAAAGAATTGGTCCGAGAGTTGTCCTCGGCTAGGATTGGAAGTGGGGGAGTAGTTGCATGGTCACGGACAACTGGTTGCGCACCAGGTAGAGAGAGTCCTCGACACGATTGCTGAGGCATCCAAATCGTGTCGGCCCGGGAGGACAGTTCCAGTGTAGTCCTGGCAGTACGCTAGCTGATGACTAGCGGTCGAGAGCGGGACATCCAGCAAGGCTTGCTATCGACCTGGATGGACGTCGACTCGTTAGACGGCTAGGAGGCCCAGCAAGGCTAGCAACCGAGGTGGGAAGATAGTCGTCCATCGCAGATTATGTCCAATATGGCTAGCAGAGCAAGTGACCTTCATATAGATAAGTCATGTTTGCATAGCGGCTATCAGCATTGAGAAAAGGTGAAACGGGAAGGAGTGCGTTTGCACGACATCTTGCATAAGTAGAATGGATGCATGGTATCACACATAGTTCTAGTAAAATGGGTCTTGTGAGGCTGAGGCACGGTATAACACTTGGGTTTTATAGTTGTTCTTGTTATTTCATAAATCATTGTTTATATTGCTGCATATGACAGGGAAGGCCGAATGGTAAGAAATGGTAAGGTGAACTCAATTGTTCATTATTATGACGCTCTTGAGCTGACACGGAGATTATTTTCTTTATATTGCCATGTAACTGATCCTAAGGCAAAAGAATAGAAAGACAACGAAACCAGTCGGTGCACAAAACTAATGAACGTGCTTGTTTTGTGGTGTGGGCGAGAGGCCTCCCCACCAGTGCATTCAATGTACTGATACCCAATCAGTCTGTATGCAGGGTGCAGGGGGAACTCGTACGGATTCGGAGATCGCTCGACGTAATGAGGCGCCGGACCGCACTTGGCGTCTTGGAGCTTGGCGCACGGACCTGGAGCTCGCATATATGAGACATAATATATGGGAACATCATCATCCAGATTGTTTGTATTGGTTCTAAGCCTAAGGGCATATTCATTGTAAGAGAGAGAGAGAGCATGAGAGAATTATAATCTCGGCCTAGCGTCGCTTGTAATCTTTACTTCATATCAATAAAGGGCTTGATTTGGATTCAATACTTATGTTCGTTTTATGTTTCCGCTATGAAGACTCTGTGAACTAGTTATCAACGGCCGTTTCGGTATTTGCCTTGCGCGGGCGCAACCCCAGGCTCGCGCGGCATCGCCTCCCGATGGAAACGTACGTCCCATGGGAGCGCTGGCGCGGTGATTTCGCGCCTAGCGGGGACGGCCGATTCCGACGGGAGATCGGGGCGTGACATATTGGTATCAGAGCACGGCTTTACGTCCTTGTAATTCATTTCGATTCTCTCAGTTTTGAACTTGTGTATTGAAGAAGTGGTAGATGCTCTCTCTCGATGCTTCGATGGATGTTCCATACAATAAGTTTAAATATTTTTGAAAAGTGCATGCGAATTATACGATTACTTGAACGGGATTGTGATGCGAGGGCTTTTGTCCCAACCTGTGAAAGACATTGTTATAGTAGACTCGTGTTATAATTGGCAAGTTATATGTCTATATGAAAACACCAAGCGAGTAGAGTGCGAGATAAGAATGTCATTCAGACAGTGGTCTTTGCACGCGGCCCTTTAGCCAAGTTGTGTTGAGTATCGTGTACCAAGACCCTTGGTGCTGGTGAGTTGTAGAGAGATTTGGGTAATGTTCGGACGAAAATAAAGTTTGGCTTAGGAGGGAAATCGATAGAGATGTTATCGGAGTGTCGCTAAGGCGAGTATGGGAATCGTGTATGGAATTTCAGATACAGTTCGGACGGCTATTCATAGCGATAAGTTATGATATTAAGCATAGTCTGTATGGAGGATTATGAATAGAGGTGTATACGAGTCTAAGATCATTAAGGCGACAAATAGGGATCGTGCTAGAGTTCTAAGGAACGAATTGGGAATACGAGTGAAGGATGCGAAAGTGATTCAGGAGTTCTTAGGATGACTCGATTCCTGAGTGGTGTATACGATAAGTCCCTGGTTCGAGTATACAAATTGTGGATATAATGAGTTATATAGATTTATGAAGTATGACTCGAACCCTGAGTGGTGTATTGGTCGGCTTAGAAAATGCTCGAACGAATTCGTGGATTCGGAGAGTTAAACGGGTCTAGTGGCAAGTGACGAGATTGGGTAAAGTCTTAGTATAAATAAACAATGCCTAACAAGTAAGCGAACTCGGAGAAAGCATGAAATATTTGGTTCGAACGAGTTACAATGAGTTGATTGAGGGATAAGGCATGCATCGAATAGGATTTCAGGGCAATTAGAATTGATATCATGGTCGAAAAAACTTAGAGGATCGTACGAGTGATTTTGAGTTGAAACAAGCGAATTAAAGCTTGAGTTAAGATCGAATAATCTGAAATACGATCGGAGTAAGTGCAATTGGAAATAATAGAGCAAACAAATGATAGCGTGCATGGAAAATTGGATTTTGAGTAGGATATCGCTCGATAGAGTTCGGTTTGAGTGTGAATATGATGATTTCAAATTTTGGGAGATTTTAGACCATAACAGTGGTTGGAAGATAATATGGATTGATGCAAGTTAGTAAAATTATTATTTTGATGGGTCGAGTTAAGCGGTAACAGATTTGGCTTGGAGTTTGGAAAAACGATCTTGAAATCAAGTTCAGAAGGATAACAATCGAAATCTGTCCCAGCGAGAATGATTATCCTGCGGGAGCGCCGGCGTGGTGATTTCACGTACGGCGGGGATAATCGAACTCAAAGGGAACATGATCGGTGATTATTCCGAATGAACTCGATGAATGGAACATATCAAATGGGATAGACCTTGAGTTTGGAATTTGAACTTAGTTGTTGGAGGAATGCTAAGAATAGAATAAGAAATGATCAAATGGTAATATTGAAGTTAGACGGTTTGGCTAGACGAACTTGGATGGCGGTAAGAACGGTTGTTAGAAGAACATGGCTTGGTGATTCAATGTACAACTTGGGATAAAACGAAAAGCGAGGATGAGGTGTCTGTTCGTTCGGGGATAACCATAACGATTGACCTTCTTGTCTCGTGCGAGTATAATTTCTTATTTGCACATGCGTCACGTCCGGATTAGGACAATTATTCTGCGGGAGCGTTGGCATAGTGATCTCACGTCCGACGGGGATGATTGAACTTGCGGGAGACCGGAACGTGACAATTAAAGGATCATTGACTTGTGGTTTGATACGATAAGATAAGTTTCAGGATATAATGAGTCTAAGGATTTTTGGTGAGGAATTAGTCTAGAAGCGTGAAGTAAGAGATGTTGGATGTTTTCATGAACGGATACGTAGATTGGGCTGGACGACTTAGAGTTCATGATATATATCGATGATTTATAATGGAATTATGGTTTAGTGATACAGGCATAGAAAAGGATGGATTGGTGAATTCTATCAAACATGATAAAGGAGATAGTGTGTGTGAATCGATGGGTTAGCCCTGAAACGTGGGCGTATCATGGGTTTGGTTGAACGAACGTGTGGATGTGATAGGATGATCTGTGCTCGATGTTTAGAAATCTGAGTGAAACGAGCTTGGGTAGAATACCCGTGTAAAGGAACAATGGTTTAACCTTAGGGTGTTTGGGGCGAGCGTTGTGCAACGCGGTTGCACGATGAGTCACAAACTTGAATTGTACCTATGACTTTATGAACTGACCTAGTGACTAGGCAGACGACCCTGTGCCTTGAGTTAAACTGGAGTGGCTGACTTCAGAGTATCGTTCGGGAAGAATGATAGAACTGGGGCAACGAGACTTAGAGTTAGGTTTTGGAATTTGAAATATACCCTAGCAACTTTCGCGTTAAAACAAACGCAATGAGAGATAGGACTCGGGTAATAATTGATTTGGTCGGATCGGTTATGCGATGGTAAGGAATAAGACGGTATTGGAGAATTATTGGACAGGACTCTCACGATTAGAATTGGTGATATTGAAGATAAGTTGGCGTGATGAGTTGGATCGTTGCTTAGTAGATGTGGTTTGCTACTAATAATGCTAAACTTGGATTTGGGTGAGATTGGAGTAGATGATAACTAAATCGAACCAGAGTTCGGCCATTCATATAGCAGAACGATTCGCATTTCGAAAGATTTTCACGAGTAGCTTGTCAGACTTAGCTTGTCAGACTTAGACGGCTAGGAGGCCCAGCAAGGCTAGCAACCGAGCTGGGAAGATAGTCATCCATCGCAGATTATGTCCAATATGGCTAGCAGAGCCAGTGACCTTTATATAGATAAGTCATGTTTGCATAGCGGCTATCCGCATTGAGAAAAGGTAAAACGGAAAGGAGTGCGTTTGCACGACATCTTGCATAATTAGAATGGATGCATGGTATCACACATAGTTCTAGTAAAATGGGTCTTGTGAGGCTGAGGCACGGTATAACACTTGGGTTTTATAGTTGTTCTTGTTATTTCATAAATCATTGTTTATATTGCTGCATATGACAGGGAAGGCCGAATGGTAAGAAATGGTAAGGTGAACTCAATTGTTCATTATTATGACGCTCTTGAGCTGACACGGAGATTATTTTCTTTATATTGCCATGTAACTGATCCTAAGGCAAAAGAATAGAAAGACAACGAAACCAGTCGGTGCACATAACTAATGAACGTGCTTGTTTTGTGGCGTGGGCGAGAGGCCTCCCCACCAGTGCATTCAATGTACTGATACCCAACCAGTCTGCATGCAGGGTGTAGGGGGAACTCGTACGGATTCGGAGATCGCTCAACGCAATGAGGCGTCGGACCGCACTTGGCGTCTTGGAACGTGGCGCACGGACCTGGAGCTCGCATATATAAGACATAATGTATGGGAACATCATCATCCAGATTGTTTGTATTGGTTCTAAGCCTAAGGGTATATTCATTGTAAGAGAGAGAGAGAGAGCATGAACGAATTGTAATATCGGCCTAGCATCGCTTGTAATCTTTACTTCATATCAATAAAGGGCTTGATTTGGATTCAATACTTTTGTTCTTTTTATGTTTCCGCTATGAAGACTCTGTGAACTAGTTATCAACGGCCGTTTCGGTATTTGCCTTGCGCTGGCGCAACCCCAGGTTCGCGCGGCATCGCGTTCCGATGGAAACGTACGTCCCGCGGGAGCGCTGGCGCGGTGATTTCGCGCCTAGCGGGGACGGCCGATTCCGGCGGGAGATCGGGGCGTGACAATTAATCCTTCTATCAGGACTTTGTGTCGGGCAATTAATGCCATGTCTGAGCTTCATGCGGCCAATGCCTCCTTGATTGTCTGGGATGCGTGAGTGCTTTGTCTTCTGGGTCGCGTGGTAGCCCTGTGGCCTGACTTCTTCTAAGTCCGTTTTTTGGGACGCATGGTTGTTGGACGTATGGGTCCAGATTTTTCATGCTTCTTCAGTCCGTTGGCAGATCAGTGGGAGAAGTGTAAGAAGTGGTGTATTATTTTATTCTAGTAGGAGAACTTTTTCGAGTTGAACTCTAGTTGTCCCTTGGTTTTCTCCCGTATTGGATTTCCACGTCAAAATTATCTTGTGCTTGTGATTATATGGATTGTGGTATTTGTTTGTTCATTGCATGATATTTTGATTTAACTCAGTCCTCAAATGTATTTTGATGAGGACATCGAGATGCATACGTGTCATCATTGGCATATGTACACGAGACTCATACGACGTTGTATGATGAACCCCCCACCACCAACTAGATTTGACATTGATAAGTGAATATCTATTTTGTTTTATTACAATATTTGGATAAACTCTAAGCTTGTTAGTAGCTATCATTTAGTTGGATCTTACTCTTTTTTAGTCCCACATCAGGAGTAGTAGTTTTCTTTCCAGTTGCTCCTTCTATTTAAATGGGACAAGTCTATATAGTAGAAAAGATATTAAATATTAAAATACTAAATACATGATATTTTACTTTAGCAATTATTGGTGTGTTTGTTGTGATTAAGGTGTGAAGCCCAATCCAACCTAGGTATGGAGGGTGAACCATATCCTAGTTCAATAAAATTTATTTTTTCTCTTCCAAAAAATTCTAACCACCATCATCGTCCAGAACCTGCCGAAACTAAAGTTGACCTCGCCACACTCACCATTGTCGGACCCTCTAATACATTATTAATTCTTGTTGTCCACAAATATTAAGAGAGGAGTCATTCTACTTGAAATGAAATAACCATTTATCTTTATATTAATATTATAATTGTGCTAAAAATATAATATTTGAATTACAATATTTTCTGAAAATGATTATTTGATTTTTATTTACATGCATGCTAATTTCATCAGATCATACAAATTTTCTATATCATCTTTCATAAAATCAAATGCTGACTTTTTTATGAACGTATTTTATAAAATCTGATTGCTGAAATTTGTAATGCACAAAATAGGTATCACATCATATTTTCGGTCGGAAATGATTGTTATGCCGCTACGTTTCGCACTCTCCCTTACCAACACAGTAAATGATTTTCTTGATTAGTAGAACATCTGCCAACCCATCACCACTGATGTTCTAGTTATTTCCAACAACGCAAAGCACTTGTCCGCGCACCACCCTTGGCTAATTCACTATTTATTTTTTTCTTAACGAGAAGCTTGTTATAGAGCACTACTAATTATGTGAATTCATGACACAAATTGTACTCCCAAATTGACAACAAATTTATACCTGCACACAATATGTCTGTTGCTGAAGTTCTTATACAATTTTCGGGATTTCGTAACTATAAAAAACTGCATAATATAAGGAATCATTATTCTGTACAAGTATATTTCTCCATATATTTCCCTAACCATGATACTACCATTAGCTGTTAACATTTTCAACATCTGCATTGCACATAGTACTTGTATTTATCCATAATCAGAAGAAAAAAAATGTCCTCCCCTTTGCAACTCTTGGTACTACTGAATCCCAAAGAAGAAAGAAGGGACGTCTATGCTGGAGAACTACTTGATCCATCCTCGGTTTTTTGTTGTTTGTCACTGGATTTCCTCTTCATAGCACTCATGACCTCTTCTTCCTTCTTATCAACAAAACTCATCAAACCCTTGAAGCTACTTAAGCGAGATGGACGTCTAACTGTGGCCTGTGAGCTAGTCGATGATTCTGCCTCATCTATGTTGTACCTGCTATACTGGCAGCATATCCTCGCAAAGAACACTGAAAGGGCGATAAAGCAGACAATGCCACATACGAGGAAGAGGCCCTTAAAGCTTGGAAGGCTCAGCCGGTTTGTATCATTAACGTTGTTTTGAGAACTGCATCCTGATTTAGTTAACCATTTGTCAACGATTCGTTGTAGATCGCCATTTTCAGACAACGTGAGAATGGCAGTTGAAAGGTCTACTGCAAGAGGGGAGTCTCTCGGGAAAGCCTGTCATGAAACAGTGTGCAATCTGATATCATATAAAGTTTAAGTTGAGAAGAAAAGCAACCTAGATGTTGATAATGCTTACTAAAAACCAACCACTATATGAAGTGAAAATAATCATCAGGTTCTCCATATGATGATGAAAAAATAAAGTAAAAAATACTTGTCACAGATTTATCATATTGCTCCAACAGATTAAGCAGTACTCAACCAACATAAGAGGAAAGTTCTGGAAATGTATTCTTTGAATCATAGGGTGGGTGACAATTAACAGCGGAAGGAAGAAGATTAAGAATTGCAGTACTGAAGAAAATTATACTTACAAATCCCCATCCACTTTTTGTGAACTCTTGGCCTACTATCTTGAATTTGCAGTAATTGGATAAGAAGAGCTCGATATATGGAAGCTCATCCACAATTGCAGCAACACCCCCATCCTTAGGCCCAAGATCCAATGCCCTGGCATAATCTTCAGGTTGTCTTAATTCTACCAGCCTCGACTCGGCAATGTTTAGCTCTTCAATCATGTAGTTCTTTGCAAATGATCCAACCTGGTAACCAATAGGCAATGAGCTTGAGATCAAGCTGTCAAGGCCGTCAATGCCTGTTGAGAGCTTCTGAACCGTTAGGATTGATGTCAGGCTAGCAGTGTAGCTAGAATTGATTATCAGTACCACAAACAGCCATATAATGAGCACAAACCGAGCGAGGGCACTAACAGTATTCTCTCCTAAAAAAGCCCATAGGCAATAGTAGAAATTAGTGAAAGAGAAAGAATCAACAAGTGAATAAATCTTAAATTTAATAATTGAATTAACTTACTGTGTGCGAAGAACATTGTTGAAAAGCTAAACCTGCAAGTTTAACAATAGTGGAATAAGAACTCGGAAATATAACAGGTAATAAAATTTACAAAAAAGGATATGAAATTACTACATCACTTTAATAAATTCTTTTGAAAGGCATGTTAAGAAGCATGAAGTAGTGAGCTAGTAAAATATAAGCATAAGGTATAGTAACTAAGAAGCACAAACACTCAAAAAATGTGGGTCATGTCGTGTTGTACTCGTATCGGAAATAAATGGACACAACCCAGAGATACTCCAAAATACGCTAAGACACATCAAAACAGGTTCCGTCCTTACCCATTGTTTTTGTAATGAAAAAGAAATGCGTTCTTTCAATGAAATTTTTTAAAAGACTTGGGCAATACAAGAATTGATTACATTGAATACAAAATTCAAGTAGAAAAGTTTTGAGATTCTGGAGAGTGTAGCTATGGAGATCGAATCAACGCGTGATTTCTTTACTCCGTTGATGATCCGGCGATCTAGCGAAAGCTCTCGATGCGCAAAAACACTAGTGTGTAGATGTTGGGCTTTTCTAACTTGACTTTGGGAACTTTAGTCCCACATTGAAAAACCACCCAAATGTATATCCCAATATATAACTATGCTTTGTATTGGCATATGCATATGGGGTGTGGTGGCCCATGTGGAATGATTTTTCAAAAGGGTTTAAGTTTAAATCTCAAAACATCAATCTTTGTTTCTGTCACTCTCTTTGAAAAAATTCCCATAGAAGCTAAGCCCTTTAGGAGCTCAGCGACTCGGACTCGGAATTGGGCGAAGGACGCAAAATGGCGCTTTGATGGAGCACTTCGCATGTACGCATCGGAGGCATGGCGCTTGTGCACATTTGTTGCGCTCGTTTTATGCGCGAGTTGCATGCGCGAGAGCTATGCGGACTATGCGTGAGCTTTGTGTGGACTATGCTCGACTACGAGTGTATTCGTGTATACGAGTATGCGAGCATAAGCTGATGTGTTGCTGCGCATATGCGCACATGTGCTGTTGCATCTATGCGCGCATGGGCTGCTGAGCTACTGTGCTGCTATGCGGCTGAGTGCATGCGCATGCGCATATGCGTGGGCTGAGAAGATCTTACACAGATTGCGAAATTTGGATTAACAATCCCGATTTTTGGGAGTAGATATTTTAGTCCTGGATCGGCTAGGAATAAAGTTAGGGTTTCTACCCTTCCTTATAAATAGACTCTTCATGCCTCCTTTTGGAGACAGACAAAAAAGAAAAAAGAGGTCCGGTAAGTCCGTTCGAGTCATACACAGAGATGACTACAAACGTTCCAAAAGTTCTTTTGTGAACAAGCTGGTTCTTAAAAGTAGATCGTCGATAGAGGGAGAATCTTGCTTTGAACAACGGTGGTCTTCATCACCCCAGTAAAATATTTTTTTATTCTATCTACTTCTCCTTCATCTTCTTCCTCTATCTTGTAACGTTCTATCTCAATAGCAACTACGTTTGCAAGCAAGAACGAGATTTGAAATTTAGTTAATTTGTAATCTGATTTATAAAGGAATCTCGTTGGAATCTAGTTTCTTCATAGAGCAAACTTAGTTTGTGTGAATCTCTGAATCTCGATAACTTCAGGATCAAATAGAGAGCAGATTGTAGTCTTGTGTAAATCTTTGTTTCTGGCCTCTGTGATCCATCTTTGATCTACCTCGGGACTAACAATCTCAAAGATGGAGAACAATCGTTCAAGTCTTCTTGATATAAGTTTTAACAAACTTAAAGTTTGACGGAAAGTATTTCAATATCTGGAAGAGAAAGATTAGTCTTAATCTTTAACTCATAAAGTCGATTACGTGTTGACAGATCCTAAACCAACTCTTCCAGAGACTCATAATGTTCAGAGGATAGCTGAAGCCACTTCTCTGCAAAAGAAGTGGAGGAGAGACAACAACCTCTGCAAGTTGTTGATTCTCAACTCTATGAAAGATTCCATGGCAGAATCATACAGCAAGACTGTTCATGCGAAAGACGTCTGGGAGTCTCTTCAGAAGCACTATAAGTCTGATGAGAAGAGATCCAAAATTTATATCATAAACAAGTTCTTCAAGATGCAATTTAAGGATGACAAGATAATGTTGCCTCAAGTCAAAGAGTTTTTCAAGATGCGACAAAAACTTGAGGATGAGAGCTTGTCCTAAGAAGAAAAATTCATTATAGGGGGGCATTGTCTCAAAGCTTCCTCCTGGATGGAACACGTTCATTACGGACATGTACCGTAAGAAAATGGAGATCGAGCTAGAACTCCTTTTGTATTGGATTCATGTTGAAGATTAGTTGACAGTTCAACTCAAAGTGGACACTCTGTTCAAACAGTTAGACAAGACCAACATGGTGCATGATGGAGATTCCAATGGGGAAGCAGAAGGCTTACTACAACATCATGAAGAAGGACAAACCATCTGAAGGTGAAGTCGGCTTCCTTCAAGCCAAAGTCCAAGTCTATTGTGACTAACTACAACTGTGGAAAGGAGGACCACTACAAATAGGAATGCAGATCCAAGCCCAAACCAAATGAGCAAGGTGAGCATAACAAAGTTGTTATAATTGCGCAAGTTGACTCAACTGGTGTCGACACGGACTAGTGGGTAGACACTGGTGCATCCTACCATATTTGTTCTGAAAAGTGAGTTGTTCACAAGGTACAAGCCTATCTCCGAGAAGGTTTCCATGGCGAACAAGTCACAAGATAAAGTACTTGGTATCGGGACAGTAGGGCTGAATCTAACTTCGAAAAAGTTGGTGACGCTACAAAACGTGAAGCACGTGCCGATGATTGCATAAAACCTGATCTCAGGAAGTCTGATGAGTAATACAGGCTTGAGGGTGGACATCAACCCTGGTCATATGGTGATGTCATATAAAGTAACATACTTCGAAAAAATATTTTGTAACGAAGGGATGTTCAAAATTCAGCTTGTAACTTAGACTGAAAATGTCAATGCAGTCTCTTCTTCTGGTTATCTTCTTGAGTTGTGACATAATAACCTAGGACATATGCATTGTAAAAGAATTAACAAGATGTCTAGTCTATGACTGATCTCCAAATGTAAGGATAAGAAGGTGGAGAAGTGTGAAATTTGTGCGCAGACGAAGATTGACGGGTGAACCGAAACACAGATCTTCTGGAGGTGGTGCACTCGGATATCTGTGACTTCAAGCAATTCTCCACTATGGTCGGAATGAAGTATTTTATTACTTTCATCGATGACTTCTCGAAATACGCGTTCGTCTATCTGCTCAAATCAAAAGATGAAGCGTTTGAGAAGTTCAAGGACATCAAGGCTGAAGCCGAGTATAAAATCGGACAACTCAAGAGACTAAGAAGTGATCAAGACAGAGGGTATCGTTCTCTTGAATTTGCATCGTTCTGCAGAGAACATGAAATTGTCAATGAGACTACTCTGTATTCTCCTCAATCAAGTAGAGTTGCAGATAGGAAAAACAGAACGTTGACAGAAATGATGAACTCGATGTTGTTGACTGCGGGATTTCCAAACTGCTTCTAAGAAGAAACTGCGCTCACGGCTACTTTTATTCTTAATAGTGTCGTATGCAACTTCTGATATTACTGCTCATGAACTCTGGTTCAAGTATGGGTGTATCTGGCATATATGAAGCTTCCGGATATAGAGATTCAGAAGCTGGGAACTATAACTACGAAAACTATATTCTTGGGATATGCTGAAAAGAGTGATGCTAGGAGGTTCCTTGATATTGAATCAAATCATATCATTGAATCTCGTGACGCAGAATTTTTTGAAGAAAAATTTGCTAGGCACAAGAATATTTTTCTTGCTGATATTCCGGAGAATAATGTTAGTGCAGAGGAGGCAAGTGCTTCCAAAGAAGATGTAGTCCAAGAAGAAGTCATTAAAGAGAACGTTTAAACCAGAACTCATTGAGTTGTCAACAAAGCGAGTGAGGATGCAGAAGAACTTCAGAGACAATTTCCTCATCTATCATGTGGAAGCAGATTCGTTTACCTATGATGAGGCGATAAAGACCAGAGATATTGTCTTCTAGAAGGAGACAGTCAATGATGAGATTGACTCTATAATCTCCAGCAACACTTGGTGTTGGTAGATCTACCTGAAGGAGCAAAATCCATCGGATGTAAATGGATCTTCAAGAAGAAGATGAAGGCCGACGAAACTGTTGATAAGTTCAAGGCGACCATGGTATCCCAAAGGTTTTCTCAGAAGCAAGGGATCGACTACTTCGACAGGTATGCTCGAATTGTGCGACAACCATCAAAATGTTTATTGCTTTGGTTGCAATTCACAAGCTGGTTATACATCAGATGAATGTTAAAATAATATTTCTGAATGAAGATCTAACTGAAGAGATTTACATGCAACAAACAGAATGATTTGTCGTCAAGGAACTTGAAGACAGTCTACAAGTTGGTAAAATCACTATACGGTCTAAATGATTTTTTATGCTTCTACAATCGAGAGGAGTCATATCCGTGTACGTGCAACATAGTCTACTAATAATCATGAATATAAAATAGCTACAAAAACAAGTACTAGTTCTCTATAATGGTTTAAGTATAAAATTATTTCAAAGGACTCCCCTATCTCTTTGACCAGTAACGATGTATATTAATTGTGTAAAGTTCAACAAGTTCTTAAAACTCGATACCTAATTCACATAAGTCATCCATCTAGCGCTTAAGAACGTCAGAGCATTCTTGATTGAGATTCTGCAAGGAAATTATGGCAAAGGCTTGAGTTTTTCCATGATAAACTACTGGATGAATCGTCTTCTCATGAAACAATAATTGTATATGCTCTAAAATAAAGAAGGTTCTCCAATTTATAACCACTTAACCATGTTTGATAAGATTATTAATGCGTTGACTAGTTTGAAAATGATTTTTGTAGAATAAGTGAGTTTAGCTTTTCATCATATGACCATCTTGCCACTACTTGACAAGGTATTATTATAGTATTTTTACTACTGCTACTTCATCCAATAAAACCACAATGAAAATCGTAGAGCATAGAAGGGTCGTGGTTTCTGTAGAATGCAATAATTGGATGATTTATTAATAGAAATGGATTACATATATATAGGAAAGGACTAGCCTATTCTTTATTCTCTATCCGATATGGGACTAAATAACATAACACATAACTCATAACCAATATTCAATACTCTCCCTCAAGCTGGAGCATAGATGTCAATCATGCCCAACTTATTACAAAGAAACTGAACCCGAAAACCTCAAAGAGGCTTCGTAAAGATATCAGCTATCTGATCGCCGATACTCACATGGTGAAACTTTATCATCCTCTTTTGATACTCATCACGGATGAAGTGGATGTCAATCTCAATGTGCTTTGTCCTTTTATGAAATACATGATTGGTAGCAATATAGATGGCAGAGTAGTTATCACACCATATATCTGCTACTTTAGATCTGCTTCTTCTCCCGGCTCCTGTAGAAGATGCTACAGATATAACATCTCTGTTGTGCCATGAGAAATAGCTCGGTATTCCGCTTTTAAACTCGATCGTGAGATCACACCCTGCTTCTTGCTCTTCCACGACACCAAGTTTCCGCTAATAAATACTGAATAGCCAGATGTAGACCTATCCGTAAGACTAGCACCTCAATCGACATTTGTAAAGCACTCAAGATTAGTATGTCCCTGATTCTCTATCCGAATTCCTTTTTCCAGATTCTGGACTAGATAGCGCAAGATTCTGAGAACTGTTTGCCAATGTGGAACTCGTGGAGAAACCATAAATCTACTCGAGACACTTACAACAAAGAAAATGTTTGCACGAGTCATGACTGCCAAGTAGTTGAGTTTTTCAACTATCCAACGATACTGATCAGGATTGATCATCAGTATTCCTTCATCGAAAAGTAACTTCACCCCTGGGTCCATGGGTGAGGTTGCTCCCTTAGCTTGTATCATTCGGACATCAGTTAGGATGTCCAGCACATATTTTCTCTGAGACATTACAATGTGTTTCTTACCCCGTGTGACTTCAATGCCCAAGTAATTCAATGCTCCCATATCTTTAGTCAAAAATTGTTCATCCAGAAACTTTTTTAGCTATGTAATTCCCTGACTGTCATCTCCTTTGATCACGATATCAACATAGACACCAAGTAGTATATTTCCGATTGATGTCTGTCGGTAAAAGATCGAATGATCTTTCTTTGATTGGCATAGTCCAAACTTTATAACAACATAGATAAATTGTCCAAACCAAGCAGAAGGTGACTGTTTGAGACCGTATAGTTCTTTACTTAGATAACACACTTTACCCTCCCTTGCAACAAATCCAGGAGGTTGGTTGCATCACAAAAACTTACTCTTCCATATTCACATATAGAAATGCATTCTTCACATCCAGCTGAAAAAATGGCCAGTCATAGCGGACCGCTAAAGCCAGAAGCACACGCACAGAGGTCATCCTGGCAACAGGAAAGAATGTCTCAAAATAATCTTCACCATAAGTTTGAGAATACCCTTTCGCTACAAGACGAGCTTTCAAACGATCAAGAGTGTCATCCGGTTTCACCTTAATTGTGAACACCCATATGCAACCTACTGCCTTCTTACAAGAAGGCAAATCCACCAAGTCCCATGTACGGTTCTCCCGAAACGTTTTTATCTCCCCTTTCATCGCAGTACACCAACCGGGATGTTTGAGTCATTCCTCTGTGGAATTGGGGATCTGAATCCTATCACTCGCCACCAAGGACTAATTCTGACTCGCGAGCCCTTTGCAGCGCCAACTACTTAAAGGATGGTCGCGACATGCACGACGGGAAAGAGCCGGTATATCAGGCTGTGGTGAATCAGTAGAGCTGGAGGAAGACTGATGGCTCGACGGCTGTAGGCATTACCAGTGATGTTTGTTCTGTCGGAGCTGGTGAATCAGTGGAGCTGGAGGAGGAAGATGGCTCGACGGCCGTGGGCACCTTCGGTGATGCTTGTTCTGTCGGAGCTGGTGAGACTGGCGATGCAGGTTCTGACTGGGCCGATGTTTGCGGACCGTCTGACCGGAAGACTGGCTCGACAAGGGAGTACACCCTTACGGGGGGGTGCTGTGTTTGAACTAGAAAGAGTAGAAAATCCTCTTCTAGATAAACTTTGGGAACATAATCTGTAGTTGATGGGAGTGGAGGAATCTCGGTTTCAACAAACGTAATATTCCGAGTCATAAAATAACTCTTCAAAGTTGGTGAAAAACAACGATACCCTTTCTGATCTTTTGGATACACAAGAAAAATACACTTGATTGTCTTCGGGTCCAATTTAGACAGAGTCGGTCGAGTATCCTGAATATAACACAAGCAGCCAAAAATTTTGAGAAAGAAAACGACGCTTGTTTGGGATAAACCGAGAAAATAGAGCATTGCTGTTGAAAATCGAAAATGGCATACGATTGATCAGATAACATGCTGTAAGTAATGCATCCGACAAAAATCTCCTAGGAGTACGTGCTTGAAACTTAGAGCACGCATTATTTCCAAAAGATAGTGATTCTTGCGTTCGGCCACATAATTCTTTTGTGGTGTGTAAGGACAGAAAATTTGGTGGATGATGCCATGTTTAGTCAAATGAAAATTGAGCTCACGAGACAAACACTCACGACCATTGTCACTCCGCAAACATTGAATAGGAAAACCAAATTGTGTTTTGATTTTCGCATAAAATTTGCACCAAATATCAAATAATTCGGACCGATTTTTTATTAAGTAGATAAATGTGACACGTGAGTAGTCATCAACAAAGGAAATAAAATATTTGAAACCCACCATAGATTCAACAAGACAAGGTCCTATATAGAATGCACCAACTCAAAAGGAGGTAATGCAGTTTTAATTAGACTCACCGAATAGAGAATCCGGTGATGCTTGGCCAAACGACACGACTCACAATAAAATGGAATTTGAATATCTAAAGTTGGACACATTTTCTGGAAAGCTTTGATAGATGGGTGACCTAACCGACAGTACAACTCAAAAATATCGAGTTTGATGCCGGCACAGACAACGAAAGAATTCATGTCAAACAGGTACAAGACTCCTGCTACATGTCCCCTACCAACAGTCTTTTCAGTCATAAGGTCCTGAAAAACACAACCATCAGGAAAAAATGTTACCGAACATTGCAAATCACGAGTAATCTGACTAATTATAGTAAACTGAATGGATTTTCAGGTGTATGTAATACTGAAGTGAGTGACATTCCGAAAGAAAGACAAGCACTTCATTTTCCACGAACTGTCAGTGAACTACCATTCGCCACAGTAGTATCGGTCACACGACCCACCGATACATAATTGCGCAACATACCTGCGTCGTCTGTCATATGAGCAGACGTACCAAAGTCAATCACCCACTGCTTCGACTTTACCACAAATGCCGCTGAGCACCCGGCTGTGGATCCAGAAGTAGAAGCTTCACTAAGACCTTGAGTTTAGAAGTTAACCAAATCGGCATAGCTTTCTGCCATCATCTGCACTGATAGCCCGTCAATATTATGAGTATATGATACAGCGTTGGCGGCAGGTGCTTTGGGACACTGCAACTGAAAGCGGCCTTGTTGTCCATAGTTAAAGCATGTATGCGGTCTTCCTCCATCACGACTGACATGCCCCGTCCACCATCGCGACCAACATTCCGGCCACCACGTCGACCACAACAACCTCCACGGAATCTAACACGAGTCTCACCCTGGGCAGACCATTCAACAGGGGGCTCACCGATAGTAGTCTTAATGACTTTCGCTGCCCATAGGACACGAAAGTAGACTTCCATCAAAGACGGAACCTCGATCCCAGCAATGATCTGAGACTGTACAGAGTTTGCATCAGGACGGAGAGAGACAAGATACGCGCCATGACATAGAGTTGCTGACGTTGAGTTCTCGTCTCGTTAATATCCGTCGTTAGAGGTAACACACGATCAACCTCATCAGTCAGTCCCTTGAAGGCACGAAAGTGACCCTTATGTGATTTGTCTCCTTGATCAGCTTGGTAGACACCAACAACCGAGTCATAGATGCGAGACAGATCGCGTTTTCTATCAAAAGCAGTCGCATGGACTTCTCAGAACTCCTTTACCGAATCCGTGTTCTGAACCATGTCCTCCACTGATGGTTCCATTGAATTCATCAATTGTGTGAACAATCGACTGGTATGTCTCCCACTGCTCGTATGTGGGATCACTCATTGCTGGGGGGTGTCAGTCAGATGTTTGGACAATCGTATTTTCTAAAGCGTCTTCTCGACCTTCTTGTACCATGTCGAGTAACTATCTGGTCCATCCAACTGTCTATCGATAAGTCGAACTGATAAAACCGTCGTGCGAGTGCCCGGTGTCCCCGCCACTGTATTTTCGGTACTGGTAGAACTGCTATTCGCCTCAGTGTTCGACATTCTTCAATGTTCTCATTTCGACTGTCGTTTAGGCATCCCGACATGATAATCACATCAACTTTGTCAATGCGCAATCAACATAGCTAGAACCGGCTTGCGCAAGAAATACAAAGATTGAAGGTGGATCACACAAGCCGGGACAGAGAAGCAACTCAGGTTACTTTCTGTTAGATTCTGATGTAGATACCGGGTCAGGAACAGAGATCCACGCAAACCCAGATCTGCTCTATATTAACTCCTGATGCCCTCGTCGAGATTCTTTCAAACAAATCATTGTCTACCCTCTGAAGATTCCAACATAGGGAGATGCCACTCGAGCAAGGGAGTGCCTATCGCGCAAAGGGGGCTGCCACTCGGGCAGGGAGGGCTGTCTTTCGGGCAGGGGGGTGCCGCTCGGGCAAGAGGGGAGACTGCCACTCGGGGCGGGGGGGCTCAGGCAGAGGAAATTTAGGCTAATCCCTTACTGGGGCCGGGAGAAGGGGAGCTGCCACTCGGGCGGGGGGAAGAAAAAAGAAGAAATTTTTTTCCTTCTCTCTTTTTTTTTTAATCTTTTGGGAGAGAGAGGATGGTATGGCTCTGATACCATGTAGAATAGAATAATTGGATAATTTATTAATAGAGAGGGATTACATATATATAGGAGAGGACTAGCCTCCTCCTTATTCTCTATCCTATGTGGGACTAAATAGCATAACACATAACCAATACTCAACAGTTTCAAACCGAACATGAAGCATATATGTCGCAAGAGATAAATAGAAGAACATCAAGATGGAGTTCCATAAAGCTGAGTGTCAACACTGCAAACAAAAGGTCACACAATGAAGATGTTTAGAAGCTACGGGTGGAACTAGAGAAGATTAAAGAGAACAAAGTGAAAGAACAACATCAAGAGTTAGAAAACTTGAACAGAAGTACAAGATGATGTTGCGATAGCGGAAGAAAATTTTGTTAACTTGAAGAGTTACCATAGAAGATCTTACCCTGTTGAGGAAGGAGAAAGGAGATCCAAGCTTTAATTTCGGATAGATTTGCAAAAAATGAGGATTTCTGAAGACAAGAGAGAGAGAGAGAGAGAGATGCCCGAGGAGAGAGGGCTCTGGAGTGGAAAAATCGAGGTCAAAGAAAGACAGAGATAGAAAGGGTTATAACTTGAGGCGTACGAGAAGATAGAGATACCAAGAGAGAATTTTATTCGATTTAATTTGGTTAATGCATACGGTTTTCAGAAATCCAACCCGTTAACATATAAAACCTATTCGTATAAAAGTCCCATTGACACATCATTTCTCGTGTCAGACGAGAGATCAAATTTAGTCCATATGTCGGTTGATTTCAAGAATAATGTCTGTCGATTTTAACAGGAATGATGTAAACAATTTTGTTTACCGATTTGTGTCGCTAGCTACTCAAATTTGATACAATGGATGATATATACAATACTGCTTCAGATTATTACAAATTCTTATATTACGAACCTAATATACCTCTCTCGCCACAAGGATAAGAGCTTCTATCATTGCCAAGTTGGCAACCCGTCTCCGCCAAGATGTCTCTCTCTCTTCTCCACGCTGACCGCCGTCCCTCGCCGACAAGTTGGACGCCTCTATCATTGCTAACATGGCCACTCGTCACATTGGTCACCTTCCTCGATGTGGATTATGAATCTTATTTTTTCTTTCGTATTCCAAGTTTGCACATATTTTCACCATGTTCAACTACAGGGGCATTTTGAAGAATATAGTATGTTTTGGATCTATTTTAGAATCGGTAGGTTATTTGGGTCTCTATTAGATTTACTGAATTGGTCTATACTTATAAGTTGAGTCAAAACTCATCTTTCAATATTGATCTAGGAGTTTATGTTTGTATTGTTGACTTATTTGACTATTTACATATTTGTATTCGTAAATAGAAGGCATCAGTTAGCGAGATGGTAGGACTTTTTTCATCTTATAGATACAATTTGTCTTCTAAATATTTTGAACTTGTCTCAATTATAAAGATTGGCCTTATCATCATTTTATGTCTTGAGAGTCTATAAATAGTTTGTTAGTTTATAAATTATTCAATTGAAGAATGAGAAATTTATTTTGAGTTTGTATGGTCAATGTCAAAATCATAAAGTTGATCTCTCTCGTCTTCTCTTCGTCTCCGCCGCCTTCTTATCCACATCCGACATTGACATCTAGTTGGTCTCGAATACAAAAGTCGCATAACCGAAATCCGACGTCACCAACACGTCATACCAAGATCGGGTATTGCTAGTCAATTGTTATGTTTTGCATTTCTTTCAAAAAATTTGTGATAAATTGATAGTAGTTAATTGTTCACACAGTGCTTAAAGCTTATGCACCCAAATTTTTCCTAAAGTCTCCATTTTATACTAGTCATATTCTCTTCGATCTTCATCTTGTGTCAAATTGATAATAAATTGATAATAGTTAATTGTTTACATTTCATTTAAAACTTTCGTGCTCATTTTTTTTCCAAATTCATATTTTCATGCAAATCTTATTTTTACTCTAGGTTTTCGTCCCACGTCAAATTAGCATCAGCGCCCTAGGTTAAGAGTACTTTTTATTCATACGTAAATACTCAAGAAGCAATCAAAACTAAAGTATTGATCATTAGATCTTCTCAATACCGAACGTGATAAACTTTTAAAAGATATACTTGACAATCATGATGTTAGGGAAGAGACTAATATTGATACACAAATAGAGTTCAACCCTGAGCCAACTATATCCTTAGAGTGTCTATTAGTTGAACCAAACGAACCTAAAATAATTGACTTATCTACACAAGTAGAGTTAAACCCGGAGTCGACCACGTTATTTAAGTATCCATTAGTTGAACCTAATAAACCTATCATAATTAAGACACAAATTAGAGGTATGGTTGAAACAAGGTCTAAGTTAAAAGAAATCAATTTTGACATTGATATATCATCACTAGAACAATTATTTAAGTCTGATCATTCTAATAAATTTAAAGAACCTATTAGGTCTTCTAACTATTTTGAACTTGCCCCAATAATTAGGTCCGTGAACAATTTCTATTATTGTAATTGTTTGCAGAAAATAATAATTAAAATTAGGGATGGTCATTTTACTATTTTGGATGCACTGAGACCACCAGTTATTGTCACCGATTATTGAGGTATTTGATGTTTGGTAACTGATGGACATTCTCCTTCTTCCACTTCTACAACTGCCAGTAACGTCGTAAGATTTTGTCGTCTTTTCTGAATTAGAGACCTCCGTCAAGATCGATTTAGAGGACATCACCAGAAGCATAATTCCAAGATTCCATACTTACATGATCACCAGACAGGTAAAATTTTTAAAGCCGATGAGAATGATGAAAAACTAATTTAGATTTTCTAGTTATTTTGGTTATTTTAGATAGAGATTATTTTTATCTATTTTATCAGTTATGATTTAAGTATCTTAGGAATGAGCCTTAGATATTGACTTTATCAAAAATTTATCTCTTAAGAGTTTATAAATAGTCTGTAAGTTCAAAAATTGTTCAACTAAAGAATTTAAGAATTCAAAAATGAGAAATTTATTTTGAATTTGTGTGGTACGATGCCAAATCCCTAAAGTGGATCTCTCTTGTCTTGCCTTTTCTCTGTCTCCTTCTCCGACGTTAGCTCGATGTGGATCTCGATTACAAAAATCGTGTCTTCGAGATCCAACGCAATCTACACTTTTCCAAAATCAAGTATTCCTAATTATTATGTTTTGCATTTTTATTATAATATTTGTAATAAATTCATATTAGTAGATTGCTCACATTTCATTTAAAGCTTTTGCTGCTACTTTTTTCCAAATTTCTATTTTCATACTAATTCTACTTCCTCTAGGTCGTCGTCCCGCTTGAAATAATGATGTGATACCAATTTAAATTTTATGTTATCTTAAGTTATTTTACATTGAGATTACTTTTCTGTTTTTTCAGTTATGATTTAAGTTATCTTAGGGATAAGACTTTAGAGATTGGTTTTGTTTTGTTTTTATTTTTTGAGTCTATAAATAGTTTGTAAATTCATAAATTATGAATTAAAAAGTTGAAAAATGAGAAATCTATTTTGAGTTTGTATAGTGCGATATCAAAACCCTAGAAATGGATCTCTTTTATCTTGTCTTATTCTTTGCCTCCTTTACATACTCCGATATTGACTCGAAGTAGGTCTCGAGAACAAAAATCGTGTCTTCAAGATACAACGTATCATATACGTTTTCAAAATTGGGTATTCCTAATTATTATGTTTTGCATTTCTATTATAGTTTTTGTAATAAATTTATAGTAGTTGATTGTTCATATTAGAGATGGCAACACACCAGGGACCAAACCCCCAATCTCTGTCTTTAAGTAGTGTTTGAATCCCCGCCCGTCCTTAGTCGGGTTCACTTTTTTACCTCTATCTCCGTCCCTATTAAACAATGCACTCCCCGTCCCCATCTCCCCCCCTCCCTCCGTTAACACTTTCAGGGCCACATTTTTTCGTCTCCATCTTCCGTCCTATTAACATTTGTTTCTGTACAGTATAAGCTTAAAAAAACTATTTTTATTCCAATTTCTTATACATGGAGTGACAAGCTTGTAATTAAAAGAGATTTTAATATCTAACTAATACTAATGGGTTGCAGATATAGGTATAAGCAATCAGGATCAGGATTTATCGAGACTGGAAATACTATATCCATACCCGCCCGAGCCCTATCGAGAAATTTTTTTAATCCCCATCCCCACCTCCATCCCCGTTTTAAAATCCAACCCCATCCCTATCGGAAAAAAAACCGGATTCCCGACGGATTCGGAAGAAATTGCTATCCCTAGTTCACATTTCATTTAAAGCTCTCGCGCCGACTTTTTCCCAAATTCATATTTTTATACTCATCTTATTTTAATTCTAGGTCTTCGTCCCACGTCAAATTAGTATCAGAGTCCTAGGTTAAGAGTATTTTTTATATATAGCTAAAGAACTAGGAGCAATTAAAATTAAAATATAGGGATCATAAAGAGTTTATTAAAACATTTAAGGATCTCCTTTATTCTGAACGTGATAAACTTTTAAAAGCTATATTTGGCAATCATGGTATTAGGAAAGAGACCAGTATTGATACACAAATAGTGTCCAACTTGAAGCCAACCATATCCATAGAGTATCAATTAGTTGAACCTAACTAACCAAAAATAGTTGACTAACACAAGTAGAGTTCAACCCGGAGTCGACCACGTCGTTAGAGTATCCATTATTAAACCTAATAAAAATATCATAATTAAGATACAAATTATGTTTGTGATTGAAACTAGGTCTAAGTTTAAAACAAAAATCAATTTTGACATTTATATATTACTAGAAGAATTAAATAGGTCTGACCATTCCAATGAATTTATAAAACCTAATAAGTCTTCTAACTATTTTGAAATTGTCCCAATAGTTATTCTCGTGAAAATTTTCTATTATTTGTTTGTTATGAATAATTGTAATAGTCTACAGAAAATAATAATTGATTGTATGGAGGATCATATTGCTTGTTTGGATGCACTGAGATATCCACCAGTTATGATTTAAGTTATCTTAGAAATAAGTCTTTAAAAATTGGTTTCATCTTCTTTTTGTGTCTTGAGAGTCTATATATAGTTTATAAGCTCATTATTATTATTGAAGAATGAAAAATCAATTTTGAATTTGTATGGTGAAATGCCAAAACCTTAAAGTGGACCTTTCTATCTTATTTTGTTCTCCCTACGACGTTGACGAGAATCGGACTTGAGTACAAAAGAAGGATAATCGAGATCCAACGCAACATGCACGTTTTCAAAATCATATATTCCTAACTATTATTTTTGCATTTATACTATAATTTTTGTAATAAATTTATAATATTTGATTGTGCTCATTTCATTTAAGAATTCCGTACCTATTTTTCTCAAATTCCAAATTTCATACAAATCATATTTTCTCATGGATTTTCATCCCGCGTCAAATTGGTATATGAGATATAGGTTAAGAATGTGTTTTATCCGTACGTGAAGACCTGGAGAGGATTTAAATGTTTAGAACTATAATGTAGATCGTGAAGAGTTCATTAAAAAGTTTGGATCTTTTCGATTTTGGACGTGGATGAACTTTTAAAAGTTATATTTGGCAATCATGGTTTTAGAGAAGAGACTAGTATTCATACACAAATAAAGTCCAGTCCATAGCCAATTATATCTTTAGAGTGCCCATTCATTGAATCTAACGAACCTATAATAGTTGACTTATCTACACAAAGTAGAGATCAACCAGGAGCCGACCACATCGCTAGAGTATCTATTAATTGAACCTAATGAACATATCATAATTAAGACATATTAGGTTTGTGGTTGAAACAAGATCTAGGTTTAAAATAAAAATTGTTGATATGGTATGTTGGGTGTCATATTTAAGTATAGTATAAGCACATGGGAATATCCTGAGGACATATTTGGGATGCCAGAATATGTCACAGGATATTCCATTATGAGATTATTGTCATAATGATTGAGATCATTGTATTAATGACTGTAAGGCTATATAATGCCAATGAGACAATCAATAAAATAATCAACTAATTTCAACATGGTATCAGAGCCATGTTTCCACAAACCCTAGCCGTCACCAAGCTTCCACAAACCCACAGGAGGATTTCCTAGATCTCCTCCACCGAACTCTTCCACGCTCCCCATTCTTCTCCGTCCTTCGCAGGCCGCCCTTCGCTGTTGCTGTCCCGTCCCGCGACTACTGCGGCTACTACTGCTGCTGCGGCTGCTGCGACGGCTGCGACGGCGGCCGTGACATGTGTGCTGACGCCTCCTCCGCACCAGCACGAAACAACGCCTAATAGGGATGGCTAGATCTGAAAAAAGGGGGGACATGTTCGGATCTAGGAGCGAACGACGAATACGAGCGTGAGTCGTGGAGCAGACGTGACGTGATTGGATAGACGACGCATCGATGGAGGAGATCATCAAGAAGCTAGATTCTGCAGAGGTGGCGACGTTGATGAAGTTGTTGACGATGTCGGCTGGTGAGAACACGACACGAACGTCGCCGGAGTTGAAACTTCCCTCCATCGATCTGAAATTAGATGGACCAGCCACCTATCTGAGTTGGTCACGGCGGGTGAGAAGAACCCTCGCAGGAAAAAACATGGAGGGGTTCCTGACGGACGAGACGACAGAACCGGACGAGGGCTCGACAGGACGCGATGAGTGGAAGTCCACTCATATGGTGATCTACATCTGGCTTCTCAACTCCTTAGTCCAGTCTATTGCCGCCACAGTAGACGGTATTGAGATGGTGAAAGATGTGTGGGGGAAGTTGAGAAGGACCTATGATGGTATGGGGAACAACTTACGGGTCTTCCAGATAAAGGGGGAGATTGATGACACCGTACAGGGAGAGAAGACGGTGCAGGTTTATGCCACGGAGTTGGAGCGTCTGTGGTTGGATTATGATCACTCCTCAGATCGGACGAGCTGCGGGGATCCTAAGTATAAGGAGAGACAGGTGTGTCTGCAGGAGAGGACGATGAAGTTCCTCAAAGGGCTAACTGCAGCTTTCGCACAGAGGACAGCCCTACTTCTAGCCCAACCAAAGATCCCTAGCCTTGAGGAAGCTATCTCAGCCATGATCCAGGAGGAGACACGCATCAGGCTGCAAGCCGGGATAGGTGGTCCCCCCGAAGCAAAGTCAGCACTAGCGATCACCAGCTCAGGTAACACAGGATCTAAGGGAGAGCCCTGGCAGCATAACCGGCAGTGCTACAACTGTGGGGAGATGGGTCATCATCGGTATGCTTGTACCAAACCACCTAGGGAGGGAGATTCAGGTGGTGGACGAGAACCGTTCGGCGGACGAGAATATAATGGAGGACGTGGTCGTGGTCGAGGGGGTAGACGAGGCGGCCGAGGAGGTTATCGGGCGAACCTCCTGATATCAGAAGGGAACGGAGAAGCTGATGGCACCTTTACTGTGGAGGACCAGGCACTGGGAGACATGAGGAGTAGAACAGAGGAGGCATCCACCTCATTCTTTGTTAGGGACAACGCTGCCATGTATGCCTATCCATCAGAAGGTACTGATGAATCACTTGCCCTTGCGTCTATCTCTTCCTTTAAATCATCAGACTGGATTATCGACTCGGGAGCATCTCGGCATGTGACGGGGAATGCTAGTGAGTTTTCTTCCTACACTCACCTAGCATCAGCAGACAACATTCAGACAGCTGATGGCACTTTCCAGCCAGTGGTCGGTAAGGGTACTGTTAATTGTACAGGTTCAGTAAGATTATCCAATATTTTACATGCTCCATCATTTCCAGTCAGTCTCTTGTCCATTAGTTCTATAATCCTCCAACTTAAATCCATTATTTCTTTTGATATTCCTAAGGTGACCTTCCAGGAGAAAGGGACAGGACGAAGACTTGGGACCGGCACTTGGCATGAGGGACTGTGGTACCTAGATCGAGAAGGACTGGACTCAGCATTGGTATCTATGGCAAAGAAGGCTGGCATGGAAGAACTGCAGCAGAGGACTGAGAATACCTTGATACTCCATCATCGGAGGATGGGACATTCTTCCTTTGATACTCTAAGTAAGTTGTATCCAGAGATTTATGCAAAAACAAATAAAGAGAAATTAGTATGTGATGCGTGCGAGTTAGGAAAACTTACTAGGAGCTCATATGTTGGCACGGGTCATAGGAGCACTTTTGCTTTTGAGGTAGTACATTCTGATGTCTGGGGTCCATGTGCTACTAACACTATTAATGGTTATAAGTACTTTGTTTCTTTCATTGAGTGTGCCTCTCGTGTTACTTGGTTATATTTGATGAAAAATAAGAATGATGTACCTGCTTGTTTTTGGGATTTCCATAAGCATGTCCAGACTCAGTACAAAGCAGTTGTGAAGGTACTGAGGTCTGACAATGGAACGGAGTATACCAACAGGACGCTTGCAGAATACTTGTCAGCACACGGAATACAGCATCAGACCACTTGTGCATACACACCAGCACAAAATGGAGTTGCAGAAAGGAAAAACAGACACCTTCTGGAGGTCGCAAGAAGTATGATGATCGACATGAATGTCCCACAGAGTCTGTGGGGGCATGCAGTGTTGACAGCAGCTCAACTCATCAACAGGATGCCCTCGAAGGTCCTCGGATGGAAGTCCCCATGTGAGGTATTGCAAGGCAATAATAGTGGGATACTCCCACTGAATGTGTTTGGGTGTGTGTGTTTTGTGAAGGACAACAGGCCATCAGTTGGGAAACTTGACCCTAGAGCGGTCAAATGCATCTTCGTAGGCTACTCGGCGACCCAGAAGGGGTATGTGTGCTGGAGTCCAGTAGAGAAGAAGAAGTTTGTCAGTATGGATGTCCACTTTCGGGAGCATGAGCCATACTATCGCCAGGACGGAACTTCACACAACACGCCTAATACTGCCAGTATTAGGCGAGAGGGGGAGATGGAGAACTTGGTGGTAACCGATTTAGAAGTTTGGCATGAAGGCACGGAGAAGGGACAAGAAGATGAAGATGTTAGGCCTACGGCTCAGGGAGAGTTACTTACCTACAGCAGGAGAGAGAAGCAAACTGCAGGACCAGTACCGACAGTGCCAGTGCCAAGTCCCTCGCCTGCGTTCGTCCCAACTCCTGAGGCACCGACACCAACCCCCCTTCAGGTGATACCCCCTCCTTCACAAGATATCATTCCTCCTACTTCTACTCCTCTTACACCACTATCTGTACGGAGGACCACTCGCAGCAATGCAGAAAATCCTCCAAACAGATATGGTTGGAATATTGCTCAGTTTGTTTCTTATGACCATATCCCTTCTTCTTATGTAGCATTTATAGCATCTTTGGATAGTATTACTGTACCTAACAATTGGCAGGTTGCCAAGAACGATCCAAAGTGGAAAGCGGCAATGAACGAGTTGGGAGCTCTGAAGAAGAACCACACTTGGGAGCTTGTGAGACTGCCAGAGGGGAAGAGAGCAGTTGGATGCAAGTGGGTCTTTACCGTGAAGCAGAACCCAGATGGACAGGTTGAGCGCTACAAAGCTCGACTAGTAGCCAAAGGATACAGTCAGACGTACGGCATCGACTATGACGAGACCTTTGCACCAGTTGCAAAGATGAGCACTGTCAGGACTCTGATTTCTCTGGCAGCGAATGACGGATGGAAGCTACACCAACTGGATGTGAAGAATGCGTTTCTTCACGGAGATCTAGTGGAGGAGGTGTACATGGAGATACCACCAGGATTTGGCACCAATCAGACAGTGGGCAAGGTCTGCAGGTTGAAGAAGTCCCTCTATGTACTGAAGCAGTCTCCTCGAGCGTGGTTTGACAGATTCAGAAGGGCGATGATAGGGATGGGTTATCAGCAGATCAATGCTGATCATACTGTGTTCTTCCGTCGGAGTGGAGGCAACATCACCATGCTTGTGGTGTATGTGGACGATATGATTATCACAGGAGATGATGAGCAGGAGATCGCCCAACTCAAAGGAAAGCTTGGCAAGGAATTCGAGGTGAAGGATCTCGGCCTTCTACGGTACTTTCTTGGGATTGAGATTGCTCGAGAAGCAGAGGGGATTGTTCTCTCTCAAAGGAAGTATGCACTGGACCTTCTCACAGAAACTGGGATGTTGGGGTGCAAACCTGCAGCGACACCAATAGATCAGAGGTTCAAGATTGATGCTGAGGCTGGAAAACCAGTTGATCGGGACAGATACCAGAGACTGGTTGGCAAGTTGATCTATTTGAGCCACACACGTCCTGATATCTGCTTTGCACTAAGTGTGGTGAGCCGCTACATGCATGACCCACGGAAGGGTCATATGGATGCAGTGTACCAGATTCTGAGGTACTTGAAAGGTGCTCCCGGGAAGGGACTAATATTCAGGAAGAACAATCACGTGAGCATCGAGGGCTACTGTGATTCTGACTGGGCTAGTTGTGCTGATGACAGGAGGTCTACCTCGGAATGTTGCATATTTGTAGGAGGTAACTTGGTCTCCTGGAGGAGTAAGAAGCAGTCTGTGATGGCAAGATCGACAGCTGAAGCAGAATACAGAGCTATGGCCTTGGGAGTTGCAGAGCTGCTATGGTTGAAAAATATGCTGGTGGAGCTGAAGCTGGATCAAGGAGCCAAGATGAAGTTGTGGTGTGACAATCAGTCAGCTATTAGTATCGCCAACAATCCAGTACAGCGTGACAGGACCAAACACATCGAGATTGATAGATTCTTCATCAAAGAAAAGTTGGATAGTGGATTACTGGAGCTTGGCCATATTCCAACCAGGGATCAAGTAGCAGATGGACTAACCAAGGGACTCGCCTCAGTGAGCATGATTAAAGGATGTGACAAGATGGGCTTAGTGAATATCTTTCACCCATCTTGAGGGGGAGTGTTGATATGGTATGCTGGGTGTCATATTTAGGTATAGTATAAGCACATGGGAATATCCTGAGGACATATTTGGGATGCCAGAATATGTCACAGGATATTCCATTATGAGATTATTGTCATAATGATTGAGATCATTGTATTAATGACTGTAAGGCTATATAATGCCAATGAGACAATCAATAAAATAATCAACTAATTTCAACAAAAATCAATTCTGGTAGTTATATATAGTCAATAGAAGAACTAAATCAGTCTGATCATTGAAATGAATTTAAGAACCTATTACGTCTTCGAACTATTTTGAATTTGTCACAATAGTTAGACTCGTGAACAAATTATATTATTTTATTACGAATAATTGTAATAGTTTTCATAAAATAATAAATGATTGTCATTTTACTTTTTTAGAAGATGTTTTTTTGGACGCACTGAAACAACTACCACTTATTTAAATATTGAGGTGTTGAAGTTAGGTCCTTGGTGGACATTCTACTTCTTCCACTTCCACAACCACCAGTATCGTCGTGTAATTTTGTCTTTGTATTGACTAGACTACCGAATTAGAGGCCTCCGCCATGGCCGGTTTGGAAGAGATTACCAAGAGCATATTTCTCGGATTTCATGCTTACATGATTCATCATGAAGTAAATTTTTCGAAACCGGAGAGAATAACTAGAAACCAATTAATATTTTCTCTGTTTTTTGGTAATTTTAGATAGAGATTATTTTAATCTATTTTATCATAAATGTTTTATCATTTATGATTTAAGTTATCTTAGGGATAAGTCTTTAGAGATTCACTTTATCTTTTTTTTTTATGTCTTGAGTCTACAAACAGTATGTAAGATCATAAATTATTCATTGAAGAATTGAAAAATTAGAAATATATTTTGAATTTGTATGGTGCGATGTCAAAACCTTAAAGCGGTCATCTCTATCTTATTTTCTTATCCGTCTCTGATGTTTACATGAATCGGTCTCGAGTACAAAAGCCGTGTAATTGAGATCCAATCCAACCTTCATATTTTCAAAATCCGGTATTCCTAATTATTATTTACGCATTTATATTGTAATTTTGTAATAAATTTATAATAGTTGAATGTTCACATTTCATTTAAAACTTTTCCGTCCAATTTTGCTCAAATTCCAATTTCATAAAAATCATATTTTCTCCTGGATCATCATCCCGCGTCAACAGGTTCTGCAGAATTGAAGCTGCGCCTTATGAAGAAGCTACACAATCATTTTCTTTACAAAACTACATGAGAGAGAATTTTTATATAATTAACTGTTCAAATTGATATTAGTAGCAAAGAGTTCTTGACAAGTTGAACATTGGCGATATAGGAACAACACAACTTAAACCACTTGAATTAACTGATAAGATTTGTTCAATTCAGTTCTTTAATGGAACCCCATATTAATATGGATCGTCTAAAAGGATAACAGTATGCTTATATGATTAATAAATGCCAGGTAGAAGATACTGACCAACAGATTGTGACAATTTGTTGTCTTGGAGATCCACGGAACTCGGAGTTTAGTCGATGCTCTAGAATCCAAACAACTGCGCCGATCAAAATAAAGAACATTCCCGTGACGCACCACATCTCCCAAGTGAATGGTTGTAGAAAAGCCCAAGGACTCGAGTTAATCTCTTTTGCAGGAGCAACTATAACAAGACCTGACTCAATATACGGTTGTGTAAAATCCACAATCCTCGTTCTATTTGTCACAATAGAAATGTCCCCTACTGCAGCATCGAAGGACTAAAGAAGAAAAGGATTCAGTATTAAAGCTGTACTGATATGTATAACTGAAATTCGAAAGAAAAAGAAGAAATTATATTTAAGGAGATAGTAGTATACGGACATTATCAGCAACCTTCTGCACGAGCTCAGCGTAACTAGGATTAACAGATCCGTCCCCAAATAGAATGAATGAGCATGGTACTGGGTATGGTAACAAGTTAATTGCAGCTTTGAACACATCAATAGAGAAACCTTTTACTTTATCAGGACCCGTGTCATTTGATACAAATTCCTTAAAACTTGCTCGATTGGGAATTCCAATCCTCAAGGGCTTCCCATTGTTTGGGAACACCCACCCACGTGGTTTCGTTGTAGTTTCACCGGGCCAAATTGCGCTATAGAGCTGTTGGCTATTGGTGGACTTGTTTGTTGGCTTTCCATATAGTATTTCTGGTTCAACAACTGAGAGACCAAAATAATTAGACCAGAACCCAATAATCCGGAAACCAGTTCCACCAATGTTAAGGACATCATAACTTGGACGAACTAAATTTCCATCCGGAGCAAATTGAATAGTACCAGTTAGGCCTGTAAAGTTTGCCTGCATCAAATTCTGCAGTAACTTATTGCCTCCATCAAAGGATTGAAGTAACTCCAAATGCAGCACACTCCCAATGGCATCACGCAATTTTGAGTCGGCAGAGAAGGATATATTCTGCCTTTCACTAAGATATTGGTCAATAGCATAGGCAGCTAACCAGACTGAATCATATGCATACAACCCATAAGTATTTAAGCTTGATATGGTACTATTCCCTTGGTGAATCATACTATTCCAACGCGAGACAAATGCCCTTTTGAGACCAGAATCAGGGGTATGATGGCGGAGAGCAATGACCCCTTGAACGAGGTTGAACATATCAGGACTCGCAGGGTCAGAAGAATCCAAGACTGTGGCAAGCCAATCAGTTGCTATCCACACATAGCCAGAGCTCAACATCCCGAGATTCTTGGCAATGGAGAAAATGTTGAGACCTGAATCAGGATTCACATGGACAACATATACCCTTGACTCCATTAGATTGACTTGTACCAACAAATCATTAATTGTACTTCTGTCCGCATTAGGAGGAAAAGCAGCTTTGTACGAGATCTTGGATCGTTGTTTTGCAAGAGCATCGCCTAAGGCTGTTATCCCACCTCTTCCATAGTCATCATCCACAAAGATGGAAATTACCTCCCTCCATCCATTGTACTTTATCACATCTGCTACAGCATTCATTTGGAAATAGTCATTCTGAGTTGTCCGTACAAAATAAGGATATTGCAAAGAAGAAAGGGCAGGATCTGTGGCCCCAAATGAGAGAAGCGGTACATGGAGTTCATTCACAACATGTGATATCACATGTGCAATCCCAGAGGACTGTGGGCCTATTATGGCAACAACATCATTCACCATCAGCTCGAGGGCTGCACAAGAAGAAGTTACTCGTTAAACTCTCGAGATTACTACAGTAATAAGAAAGGAATGCACCAAACTAGTATAGATTATATATTTGCAATATACCATTTTGAAACTGAACATTCATCATGCTCCTAATCACACTAATTTCTAAATGAGAGAATTCTGTGAAATCCATACTAGGCATACACAAGGTTCTACTTTCAATATATATTTTGGAGGTAAAGTACCATACTGCAGAACAGAAGATAACCTTCTATGAGCAAGTCTGGATAGTAAGTATTACTATAATGTATATATTTCTGTAAATACATTTGAAACTGTTATTGCCGAGGTATACAAAGATGGAAAAATGCAACAAGCCAACGATGACTGCCTTTATTGGTCTTAAGTAATCAAATATAGGCTTTCACTAATAAGCAAATATGAAAGCAATCAAATCTAGAATCACGTACTCCCGTGAAACGCAGTTGCAATTGAGACAGAACGTTTACAGGAGGAAGAAGAATAAAGAGTAGAAGACAAAGTTAAATACTCTTACTGGGGTGATGGAAACCACCGTTGCTCACAGCAAAATTCGGCCTCAATCGACGATCTGCTTCCAAGAACCAGCAAGTTCACGTCAAGAACTTATGAAACGCTCGTAGTCACCTCTGTTGCAACTCGAACGGACTCCCTGGACAAATGTGGTGGCCACAGTAACTATTCTCTTCTGTCTCTCGATTTTTTCTCCCTCCAAAAGGAGGCACGAAGAGAATATATATAGGGAAGGGTAGAAACCCTAACCCTAAATCTGATAGGATAATAACGAATTAAATTCAAATTCCAAGTGATTAAGAGTGATTTGAATTCAAATTAATCTACCATAATCGTCCAAATCCACAATCAGTGGAATCAGTTCAATCTGCGCCCAAATCACGCATCCAGTGTAACCGCCCCGCGATCTGTACAGCTTCTACACACTTATGCAGAATCGTGCGCAGATCGCTAGTGGATTACACGCGCAGAAGTACGTGCTGATTACATGTGCAGATTATTCGCTCAGATACGTGCGCAAAGATATTCACTGCGATGCACAAATCGCACAAAGAGACCCGCTCAGAGACGCTCGCAGAGATGCACGTAGAACGTGCGTAGAATTTGCACGCAGAAACACACGCAAAAAATGTGCAAAAACTCGTACACGAGCGCAACTAATGAGCACAAGCACCATTCGATGATGCTGACGTGCTAAGTGCAAAGTGTATCATCAAAGCGCCACTTTGTGTCCGAGTCCGAGTTGGAGTCGCTAAGCCCCTTTGGGACTTTAGCTCCTAAGAGAATTTTTCCAAGAGAGTGACAAAAAGTATAAATACTTTCTTGAGTAGTTTGCACTTAATTCTACTAGAAAAACATCACATATGGCTCCCACTTGGGCTACCATCCCATGTGCATACCTCAACACCAAGCATGGTATTATATTAAGATATCCACTTTGAGTGTTTTCCAATGTGGGACTATCTTTTCAGTCTTAAAAAAGAAAAAAAAATCCCACAAATATAAGAAAAACTCCAACAATCTCCTATATTTCTCAATATATACGATGAGTGTTTCCCACAGTGACTGTCCATCATGCATTAGGATAGATGTCGTTGACGACTTAAATCTACTAGCATAGGTCAAACAACACTACGGTACAAGATAGACTAAGCCTTGAATTATGCACCATACATATTATTCTTCCCACTCACACAATGACATCAGTTGTGCCTCTGGTCGCAAGTTAAAGGCCCTGTGCTGACCTGGTCTCAGTATATGTCTTTGGTGTCTACAAGCTTACCCTCAAGAGACAGCCTACATCTCTTTCCATACACTTAGGTTTGTTCTTTTAGCGAGTTTAATATTCTCCAGCATGAATCCTTGCGCTTCCTTGCGGTACTACGTCGCTTATGACGTGGTCTAAAGCTGAGGTCCGCAACCTCTTGGTGGTATCATACCACTGTAGCATGAGGTCACAAGACTCTTTTTGGTGATGTACTACCAGCATGAAGCCTTGCACTACTTTGCGGTGCTACGTCGCTACGACATGACCTACAATCGAGGTCCACAACCTCTTGGTGGTGTCGCGTCATGGTAGCATGAGGTCACTGGCCTCTTTGTAGTGTTGTCCTACTACTCTCCACATATTCGGCATTAGGCTACAGTCTATATGCGGTGCTACTGTCACTATGACATGGCCCAAAGTCGAGGCCCTAACCTCTCTCCTTTCTCCTCCGCCCGGACTCGCCCCACAGCGCCTCAGCACGCCCCAGCCCTCGATCACCTCTCCTCCTTCCTCCTGAGCCGACCTCAGCCAACGACCTCGCCGGAACCCTAACCTAATCTCTACCGCTCGCCTCCCTCCTCCTGCTCTCCTCTGCCACCGCCGCCCATAGCCGCCTTCCTCCTCCAGAAACCACAGCCCCCTCGACAGCCCGCCGGAAACCTAGCCTCCCTCCTCTGCTTCCAACCAATCCGCCGCCTAGCTCCGAGCCACCGCATCCCTCGTCGACGACCCTCGTCGATCCCCCAACTCATCCCGCAACCCAGTCGTCGAACCCTCGACGAACAACGCCCAGCCCCAGCTCCACCGCTCCACCACCTTCCTCCGCCTCAGTCGTCGACGTCCCCGACTCGCAGCGCCGTCTCCTCCGCCCAGCGCCCCGCTCCGGTCACCCTCAGCCGCCCTAGACCAGAACCTCCCCGAGCCCCTCGTCCTCCTCCATCTCTCCCCGCATCCCTCGTCGACGACCCTCGTCGATCCCCAACCCGTCCCCGACTCCACCGGCGTCGAACCCTCGACGAACACCGCCCGTCCCCAACTCCTCCGCCTCGACCATCCCCTCCCCAGCATTCCCTTCTCCATCCTCCGCTGCCCAGCCCCCTCGCCGCCCGGACTCGACCAAGGCCGCCTGAGCCCTAGCCATCCCGAGCCCCCATCTCCTTCATCTCCCACCACCGGCACCATCACGACCAGCCGCCGTGCCATCTCAGCAGCTCCGGCTGAGCCGCCTCCGCAGAGCCGCCTCCGGCGAATCTCCCAACCCCAGCATCGAAACCCTAGCTACACAGTAATCGGACACAGCATCACAGTACCCCAGACACCCTGTGTCGTGTCGACCCGGACACGAAGAACCTCGTTCCACGGAGCCCTGTTCAGGTAACCCGTTCTCTCTCCTCGTTGCTCCATTTTCCGTTCCGTCAGTTATGACGCGTAGACTGTGTAACCCCCTCGATGTCCGTGCAATCCGCTCGGTGCATCGCGTCCTGTGTCGATCGCAAACCGCGATCCAAAAACAGGAAAATTAACACCCCATTTTCTCCCGGAACTGAGTGCGTCCCGCCAAACGGGACGACTTGGTCGCGCGCGGTCTTCACCAAAAGGTGCGCGCCGTTGATACGGACGTGCGAGATTTCGCAGAAGTTGATTTGGATGTGCGTGCACACCGGAATCAACGCGTATCCGCCGACAACGTCCCGTATCCGTTTGTTCTGGAACACGTCGTATCTTTGTGTACACACGTCGGATCGAGACGAAACTTGCGCCATCGGACTCGTAGCAATACACTGGTCCTGTGACACAAGTTTGGTTCGATTCTGAGAACGTTGACAAAATCGCGTATCGTAGACCCCGCGGCTCCACTTGACGGGCGATTTTGTGACCGGCTCATCGGAATCCAATTCTGGAAGTTCCATTGGGTTCGTATTATCGTTCTGGACTTGTTGACACTAAGTTTGAAGAATTTGGACCTTTGACCCTGACACGTTTTTCGGTGCGAAGCGGTCTACATGTGGACCCCGCTTTGACCAGAAACTGTCATTTTTGCTTTTGTGTCCAAATTGGACTTAAGGACAGGCGTTTCTAGCTATTTGATATTTTCTGAGACTGTTGGTGATGTTTATTACAGCTTTTGGAGGAGTACCTGCAGGATCCACTAATACCGGGACAGCTGTTGGTATTCAAACCCCAGGCAAGTGTACCTTGCCAAATCTTGCAGTTCTTGTTACTTATTTCCTTGACTTATATATATATATATATATATATATATATATATATATATATATATATTGTTGTGCATTCTTGACCTAGGACCGTGTGACTTACTTAGCGTCCGATTAATAGTCGGGTGCCAACACCGTACGCGGAGTTGTGTAACGTCACCTAGAGATGGACATTCATGACCCTCTACATTCTCGTACTTGTCTTATCAAGTACATCATAACCCAGGACACTTGACATTATACATGAGACAGAATCTTCCTGAGATATTCGTGGTGATTCTGTATAGGATACAGGTTTTATGACATAGACATTATACTCATAGACATTATATGACTTGTTGCATTAGTTATGATCTTGCGTGTCATGAACATGAGACGTGTGATTACATTGGGTGGGGAGAGTATTACCATATCAAAGGCTGATTATATTATATATATTGTCATCTGGAGGTGTCTTAGTCTCTGGTATAGAGCTTTGGCACAAGTTCTGGCCCTTCGAGAAAATACTGCTATAGTTTTCTCCGACACTGATTCTGTAGTAGTCTCAGCCCGAGTATGACTAAAACTCTCATTTGTATATCACTTAGCTGGTTATATATTTACCCTATTGTTTCATTTACTATTGCACTGTATTTATGTTGGCTTGTATCTTCTGTACCTTGTTATGTCCCCTGAGGACCTGGATACCGGATTATGTCCCCAGGACTAGCAGACGAGATCGACCCCGAGTTACACGGGACAGGAGCATTAGAAGGAGCAGAAGCAGGAGCAGGCACTGGAGCAGTACCAGATCCAGTAGACGAGTGATCCCTGAGGGTATCTTCTGGGTATAGGCTTTACCCATACTCAGTATTTGTTGTGGTTATCTTTATTCTTGTATCTTGACAGATGTATCAGACTCATGATCGGGTTATTTCTCCGAGTTTATATTTTATTGAGATTGATCTTGCTTTATGATTCTGATATTGTTGTATTCATTTATGTGGATGAGATTAGTATATTTTAGACCCTTATTGTTGTATTACAGCTTAAGTACGCCTCGATGGATCCATTAAATTGGATTTGTCCATCGGTGTGTGCTGCTGGCCATTGCCACGTGTCTGGTCCCTCGGTATTTTGGGACTGGGGCGTGACATCACCCCCAATTGAATTCCCATGCACTTTCAATTTATTTAAATTACAAATGACACCATTTATATTTATTTCGGGACAACCGACACCATTTATATTCATTCCTCAATTTTACTTAATCCTGTTACTCAATCCTCAAAACTTTTAACACCAAATATATTACATGGGATATGCCCTTGGTTATAAAATAATCATCAAAAAATGTATTCGGCCCATAGGGTACATCTAATACTATCTGTGTATCAACTTATGCTAAGCACGAGGTTTCGTCTTTCCGAAATAAAGGAAGACGGAAAACAATAATAAAGAGTTCAAGGGGAAGATAATAGATTAGGAGTATGGGGATCAAGGCGTTTAAAGAATTCAATGGGAATTGTCAAGGCAGTTGTGGATTGAAATCCTATTTTGGGTAATTCCTATTCACATGCTCCCATCGGTACAGTTATGTAACGGATACGATATGCTCAGACATATCTAGAGGGCAAGTACATTCGTCTACTAATCACTATATATCTCAATCCACGTAAAGTAGTTATATGAAGGGCGAACCAAGCGCACTATGGTTGATCAGACCGTAGGACACTGATTCTGAAATGTATTAGTGTACGCGTCCAATAATACATATGTCATGAACAAGCTTGATAAAAGGATGAGCTTGTAAAACTAGGTTGTAACAGCATCATAAGTCGAGGTAGTACAAAAATATAAGTACGCTAGATTATGATGAAAGGAGGTACACAAATAATTTAAGTTCACAAAACCAAACAAGATACAAAATTAAGATTCTACAATCTCTACAGTTGTCATACTCACTCCTTGTCTAAGTCGCTAGTCGACCAAATAGGGGTATGGACCTTTAATTTCTACAGTCTGAATAAACACTATCTTCTTACGCAAGTCTAAAGTTGTGTCATCCTATTATACTTCATCAATGGGTCAATAGGGCTATGTGATACTATGTTGTGAGGCATACTACCCAACTTAAAAATAATAAACTAATACCGTGAGTCTTTAGGGGATCCTACAAATTAATAAAGTTCTTGTAAATAAAGTACAAATTCTTATAGGTCTATACGAGGAACGGATCTTAGTACTTATTTGGGTCTCCTATTGTATCATGTAGGTAATGGTCATCTTAAATCTTAATCATAGTGTTCATAGGATACAAGTGTCAATAGTAAGAATGGAAGTGTTAATGACCTTTAAGAGAAAAAGGGAAGGATAACCCGTATCGAGTTATGGATACAAATTACGCGATTTAAAACTAAGAAAAATCAGATCAAAATCTAAGGGAACAACTCAACTATCAAGCTCTAACTACCAAGCACATAGTTCAAAGTTCAAATTACCAAACTATAACCCTAGCAAGCTACATATCCTAACATAGAATAAGATCACTTGGCCTTCAATCATAAGAGTTATGTGGCACGAGTTAAAAGATAGAGAAAAGAAGAATCATAATTTAATCGTCGCGTAATTAGTGAACGCTAAGGTTTTGGAGGAACAAGATATGAAATTACAATAGAGGGACTCAAGATAATATCATGGTTTCCTAAGGGGAAGGTGGTGAGCAAATCTCCGTATTTGAGGTGTGACCAAGGGGAATGTCATACTCGTTGCTCTGGGCTTCCTGAGGTACTGTCTGCTAGTATCAAGACAAGGATCTATATCCTACCATTATCTCCCTATGCAAATTAGGTTCAGTCCCTACATTCGATCTCGGATTTCCTATTGGTTCCTCAATACTAGGGTCAAACATTAGGGTCAAATCTCTAACTTGCTCTAGTAGTACATATACTACTCTTTGGTCATTCATAATTGCGTCAAGGAATAATGGTAAGCCATTATTTAGATAAGGATACTAGGGTTTACTTAAATATTCTAAACTTAGTGACGTGTCAGGGTTCTAGTTACTCTTACTAGGAAGGTTACCCTACTTATTATCTAACAACAGGGACTTCTATATTCTAGGAGAAGGCTACACTCAAGGAACTATCAGGGATGCACATGAATCAAGCATGATGCATTCGTTCAAATAGAATGGATTGGAAAGAAGATGAGTCATAATCAGATGTGGATGAGATCCTATACTCTAATCCTATTTGCAGGCTTGCTCGGTACAGTAATGTAACCGAGACAATATGCTCTGACCTGCATGGGCCACCACAAAAATATGTCACGCCCCAGTCCCAAAATACGTAGGACTAGGACACGTAAGCATACCAGCCGCATGGATATGGCAACTCCAATATATTGAAACCAACACCCACACGTACGCTGTAGTATGAATATCAAATCCACAAGTGGTATAAATCCATCACAGGTCACAAGGTATAATCTAGATCTCATCCACAGAAAATCATATATAATTGAATAACCAATATTTATAACTAGATCTCAATGTAAACCATCTAATAAGGGTAGTCGTATGGAAACAAATCCACTGCCGAACTAGAATATAGAATAGTCAAGATACATATAAGAATATCAACTACCAATCATGGGCTCGACGAGAAGACCTCATCGCAAATACGTAGCAAGTCCGGATCTGTGCTCCTGCGAATACTCATGAACAATACACCTGGAAAGGGACCAGGTCCTCAGAGGGACATAACAAGATACATAAAAGCACGTCATAAAGTAAATACTGAATAAATAACTCCGGGGTGACCTAACCATCTAAGTGAAATACAATTTGAGGACAACAGTGAGTATATGGGAAGGTGTAGGCTAGACATATGCTGACGTAATTCACCAGCGTAACAACCGGCTAGTATATGCCACATGTCCCCTATAACACGGGCGCAGGAATACAATAATGTCCGACGTTCTATAGAGTGTGGTATCTGTAATATCACCAAGTAACATCCAACACTCTACAGAACGTAGTATCAGTAATATATATATACGTCTGTATCACTCTGTCGAGTGCGGTATCAGTGTAAAGGAGTGGGGTGTCCCATATGCCTACTAGTCATCCTCCCCGCCCAATGATCTAAGCATGTTGTATCCACAACACGCGTCAGCTACTACGCCTCGGCGTCGTAACTCTGGCTCATAGACTATCGTTAGAGCAAGGGTCCATCCTTACAACCAAACAAGGACAGGGATGGGACCATCGTACCACGCTAGTCTATGCTCCACCTACTAATAACTGCTAAGTCTTCTAACATGCATCACTATTAGCAGTTATACCCTAACCGTCGCACGCCTACACGTACAGGTGGCCAACCACATATGCAGGACCGTGCCCTACATGACTCACAATACGTGTAAAAAATGTGTCAAGGCCTGGGAGTCATACCTATAACTCCACAACTTTAGGTGGGTCTACTAGACACTAGGTCGGACACAAGTCCTAACGTCAACGCAATCGTTGGCTGCACCCGAGTCTCTCTCGGACGCCCACAATTAAATAATAAATATGCAGCTAATAATACAGAATTTAAACAGTACAACAAGGCAAGGTATACTTGCCTGGCAAGCGGTTGTGTAGTCCCAATAACCAGCTCCGGAAGTCGCGCAGATAAATCCAACAGGTCTTCGGGGTCAGCGTGCACAGGTACGGGAATCGGGGTGTCTGCTACGAGTTGTCGGACCAGGGTAACGGGTCTATGATGATGGTTGAAGTTGCCAAGGGTGATGGTTAAGGGTGACAGTGTTTATTGATGATGATGACGACAAGGATGAGATGATGATGATGACAGTGATGAGATGATGACTAGGTTGATGGTGGGGATGATGATGTGTAAGATGGTGGTGACGAGGGCGATGATGTGGAGGATGGTGATGACCAGGAGAACGATGTGGATGATTAGGGTTAAGGTATTGGTGACGATGATGGTGATTGTAATGGTGGTGATGGTGATGATGTTGGAGATGATAATTGCGATGGAGTGGTGACGATGATACGACGATGATAATAACGTCGATGGCTACGATGATGGTTAGGGTGATGATGATAACGATGATGACGATGATGGTGAAGGTGATGACTACGTCGACGATGTCGATAGTGATGGTGAAGGTGTACATACGATGGTGATAGTGTTTACTTGATGGTGGTGGGGTTGACACCCCGGCTAGTGGGGAAGGGTGGTCCGGTCAGGGGGGGTCTGGTCCGTCGAAGGGAGGAGGTCCGGCAATGGGGAGAAGGAGGACAAGGAACAGGGATGACAGGGAAGAGGAGGAGGTGATAGTGACTGCTTGGTCGACTGGAGGTGGAGGAGCTCCGGGAGAGGTGGAGGTCAGGCGAGGCTGTTTGGTGGCTGTGTTCATCCGGTCAGGGAGTCGGCAGGCGGGGTGCTCCGGGTTCAGGAGAGGGAAGGAGGTCGAGGATAGCCGGGAAGGGGCGGCGGGTCGAGGTGTGCAGAGGCGGAGGAGTAGTCGGAGCTGCACAGTCGGGGTACTCGGGGATGATGGTGGTGGTTGTTCTGCGGGAAGATGGCCGGTGCTGCTCGTTTGGTCGACGGAGGAAGTGGAGGAGCGGAGTGATCGTGTTGGTGGTGGTGGCGATTTCTGGTGATGTGTAGGCGGAGGGAGGAGGTGCCGGTGGCAAGGGAGGTTGGCTTACCGGCGAGTTCGAATCGAGGGAGGAGGAAAGAGGCGAGGAGGAAGGCTGTGCTGGTCAGTTCTGCGGGTGGGGACGCAGTGCACCGGTGGAACTCCGGTGGACAACTGGCCGGCAGGGTCGGGTCGAGTTGCACAGGGATGGTGGTGATAGAGTTCAGGACCGGCGGAGGAGATGGCCGCGGGTCGCTGTGCAGGCTGGGAGGTCGGGGGAGAACACAGGGAGGAGGTCATCGAGACTGATGGGTCGGCGGGTGGAGCAACTCCGACCGGCGGTTGCAGCGGAGGTCGAGCACATGAGATGGGGAAGGGTGAATGAACAGTAATTTGGGGGATGAACAGTATCGGCTAGTTTATTTCTAGGGTTTGGGGTTTTGTGGTTTATTTTTTGGTGGAGAAAAAACTAGAAAAAGTATATTTATACATGTAAAAATTTGGGCTTGGGTTTGACCTAGGATTTGGGCTGGGTCAATGCTCCTTGGGCTTGGGCTTCGGCTCTCAGGGGATGTTAGGAGGGCTAGAATTTGCATTAATTAAATGCAATGATAGATTTAAAATAATGGGACGATGTTGTGCGTTGCACATCCCGAAAATTACGGAAAAATCCACGTGAAGGGAAAAATTGGATTTCTTCACGTATTTTCCAATGGTGGGGACACCTTAATGCGTTTTTGCATAAAAGCCCCCAACAATAGGAAAAATTGCACAAGTATGAAAATTTGGATTTAATTGATTAAATCGAATGCGCATGATGTTCTGAAATTAATTAGAAGTACAGGAGAATAAAAATAGGCGGGACAAAGGGTCTGGGACGTAGAGGATACAGAGTAGAAGATTTATAAATTTTTGTTTGTACAAAACGATCAAGATGGTGTTCCTAATTTCGATTGGGACGCACAAGGGTACAAAGTCGTATTATATATAGAATTAAGAAATAACGTCCGCGACGTTTATTGTGCGACTAAAATGTAGCACCAGAGAGCATAATTATAAGTTACACAAGGGTCAGAATAGATGGTGGGCACGTCTAGGACAGGGTTGTGAAATTCGTTGGAAGGCAGTGGCTAGTGTAGTGCTCCAATTAATGAAGCAACGGTAAGGTGCGCTACGTGTCATAAACAATACAAAATTAAATAAACACTGAGTCCTATTTCTATTTGGATTCAATCTAGCCCTAGTTTCTCTATTTATGCCAAGTAAACCTAATTTTTTGTGAGGGAGTTTACATATATTATTATATTATAGGCTCTTGGGATCATTCAGACTTGGATACCGGAGTAGGTTCTTTACATTGTAGCTTGAAGATCCAGGAAAGTATACATTGTCTTGTTTTACTATTTAAATTTAGTTATTATTATTTATATATTTTGTGCTCTGAATATTTTATAACTGTGCGCTTCTGAGTATGCCTCGGGTGCAGTCGACGAAGACGTTGACGTTAGGACTTGTATTTGACCTAGTGTCTAGTAGACGTACCTAAAGTTGTGGAGTTATCATTATAACTCTGAGGCCTTGTCACGTATTATTTTACGTCACAGAGAGTTCATGATAGGACACGGGTTTACGCACTTGACTGACCATCGGTGCTAGTAGCACGTGTGATGGTAATTAGCATAGTTGTATTGCTCTTGGTGACTTGCATTATAGTTACGAGATGTCCACGTCGTACTTGAGACTTGTACATTGGCATTGGACGGGAAGGACGACAAGTAGACGTATGGGACACCCACCTCTATATTTATGCAGATACCACACTCTTCAGAGCGTTGGACGTTATTATTTATGCAGATACCACGCTCTTCGGAGCGTTGGACGTTATTATATATGCAAATTGTCCTAAGATGGGGGGCATATATGGCTTATACTAGCAAGCCATAATGATTGGTTAATTATGTCAGCATATGTCTAGCCTACACTTATCCATACATACTAAGTTGTCCTCAAATTGCATTCACTTAGGAGTATAGTTCACCCTGATTTACTTTACTCAGTATTTACATAATGGCATGTACTTTTTGTACCTTGTTACTTCTTTCTGAGGACCTGGTTTCCTTCCAGATTATTTGAACAGTTTGGATGAGGCTTGATCTAGTGATTTGTTGGACATCTTTGCAGGTATCATTATCTTTCATCTATTACAGTTATGTGCTACTTCCCATTATGATTCTTCTTTTATAGCCTAGTGTTTAACACTTGGCCTATTCGAACGAATGAATTATTGGGCTGCAGACTAGTGATGCATATCGTTCCTTCTTGAGATTATTTACTATGGATTGAGATTTAGTTTAGTTGTTGCATATTAGAATTAGATATATTTAGCTTGATCACTTGTCTGTGGACAACTTAAGTACACTTCGTCGGGTCCATTAAATTGGAAAGCCCTATGGAGTCGTACAAACTGGCCATTGCCACGTGTCTAGTCCCACATATTTTGGGACGGGTGTGACATGGTTTTAGTGGTGGCCCATGAAGATCAGAGCATATCGTTTCGGTTACATTACTGTACCGAACGAGCCTGCGACTTAGGATTAATGTTGAATAAGACCTCAATCCATAACTGATTTTAAAACTCCTCGTGTATTCGATTGTCGTCCTTGGACTTCATAATTGTATTCGTTCATTTACCATCGACATCGTTATTATTGTTTCTCATCTTCCTTATTTCGGAGAGAGGGATGCTCGCGCACGGTGATTCCCTCCAGAAAAAGATCGTAGTGAAGACAGAAGACGGCATGATTAATGTATAATAAGATGGTTACTCATAGTATAGGAGGTTGATAGGTTCTCTCTAGATGCTAGAGCTAGTATAGATTGTTAGCATGAGAATTAAACCTAGTAGTAGAGGCCTAGAACTGATAAAATCCTACCTTACTTAAGGTAGCCGTGACTTGTAAGTATTAGAAGCTAGAAAGATTGTTTGATTTTAAGGCTCTAGAATAATTTAGGGAATATGTTGCTAGATGTTAGGGATTAGTTGTAGCCCATGATAGTAATACAAGGAAAGACATTATGAACTTGAGAAGAAAGAATTTTAGACTCCCACCTAGAAGAAGATTATCGGATACCAATGAAAATAGGGTATGAAATAGCACTTTACGTGGCAGACCATAGTAGTTAATTCTTTAATTGCCTTATGACTTCCAGTATCAGACCTAGATTTTTCTACCCTTTAGTTAATGATGATTATAGGACTGGACTAAATAGATAGGTAGATTGGTAGATCTGTTGTTTGAGTGACTTAATAACTTGGGTACTAGGGGTGTAGCTTCTGAAACCAGATTAGGTGTACTTCGTTACTAGGTTGTCAATATTAATTAAGCTCATGGTTTTCTCCTTTGATAACTTGGGTAGATAAGCTAGTATCTGAGATAGAGCAAATAGGTGGAAGGATGAGAGTTTGATAGATGTTATAGTCTTGAGTTAGATATAATGAAATACCTATGATGGATGGCAAGTTATGACAAGATAGTACCCGTGTAGCTTGGATGAAAGGTATACAAGGAATAAACTAGGAGAAACCTCAAGTTCGAGGTGAAGAAGGTAGAACATCAACAAGAAGAGATTCAAGAGTACCTGACCATGAGAAATTTAAATTAAGATAATGATCTAGGAATGACTGAAAATTTTATCACTCGATGGTTGCTTAGAAGATCTATACTATGAAGCGGAAAGTACTGGACCATGATTGGCGAACCTTATAGTCGATAACAAGATTAAACATACTAGAAGAATATGAAGCTATGTAGAAAACAAATGATAAGGGAAAGATATTATGGTCGCATAATCCAAGGAGAAGGAATTCTGATATAGACTTGAGGGATATTAATTTTAGTATTTATAAATTTTAATGCTTTTGGAATTTTGAGGATTTAGTGCGAGTAAAAATTGTTGATCAGTCTCGAGGTGATACGAATTTCGAGGAACTAAACACATGGTTAGATCACATGCTGACTCGTTGGTCATTCTGTAGAGGATTACCACAACTCTTAGATTATTGATTGACACATGAGTAGGGGAGTATAAATGGAATATAGAAATCTTATAGGAATGATCGCTGAATGTTGTGGGCTACACATAAACTGCTTAGGTCAAGGGATTTAGATTTGGGACTAATAGGTATGAACTTGCTAGACCTATTTCTTAGTAGTGAGTGATGATATGAGAACCTATTTTCAATTCACCCGGCTAATGGATTTCAGGATTTTTGAAATCTTATTTTCATTATTGTATGGGTCATATTGTATCTATTTTTTTTAGAATTATTAAATATTTATTGTATAATTTCTTTATTTGCAACTATGTATTTGGAAGGAGGCTTATATTGTATATCATTTTGTAATTATATGTATTTCTTCTAAGAATTGAATTGAGCTGAGCTACAAGACTAGGTATGACTGACTAGCTAGATTAGACTTGTTGCTATTTAGAGCGATTGCACGAAGTTAAGTTAAAGGATCTTTTTGTGGCTATTACAGATTTTGGATATCATACCTATGATAGAATGATGAGATAGAAACCGCCTAAGATGCAGAATGAGGGATTTGAATACTACATAGGTGGCCTTGAGGATTTCATGTTTGCAGGATTTTTAGTGCCTAACCATACACTCCTTCGAGAGTAAAGGTATGACATCATTTTCCTTGTAGATTTTGGAAGATTCAAACTAAGATTGTGTTGCGGCTTCCTTAAGTAACCTAGGCCTATAGGTGGTTAATTTATAGATAATGATTAACATGATAACAATAATGAGATAATACATGATTGTGAGAAGAATGTTTAGAGGACCAAATGCCTTAGACGATTAAACTGTATCAATATGGCAGTTTAAGATTTAGAGAGTGGGTAGAAATAATTACCAAGTTGTGTTTACATATTTAGAGATTTGTTAAAGTTAATTGTTGGGGAGATGGATCCTATATTTCCAGGAAGAAATTTTCTAAGGTAGATAGATTATAAACCCTCTGACCCAAAATCTAGGTTTAGAGATTTATTTAGAATTATTCTGGAATTATTATTGGAGTTATAATTCACTACTTTGATTTTTGATTCAATTGTTGCACCTTACCGTTGTTTAAATATCTAGAGCACTACACTAGATTTTGATTTCTAACAAAATTTTACACCATTGACCTAGACAAGCCAATCTTCAATCCTGACATTTGTGTCACTCATAAATACACTCCCTTGTGCTTTATTTTGATCGCAACATTCGTCACAATTATATAATTTTAAACCCAAATTTTGTACCTATGTCTGTTTCAATCAAAATTGGAGACACAACATCAATCCGTTTCTTGCAACCCAGTATATGACAATAATCTATTTCGAGTCTACTACTTCCATGACACTTTTGTCACCCCCAATTGAATCCCCATGCACTTCCAATTTATTTAAATTACAAATGCCACCATTTATATTTATTTCGGGGCAACCAACTTAACATAACCCAAAACTAGACCAAACACCAACCTAAACCGACACCCACACTCATTTGGCTCATACAAAACACCCAACACCAATCCTCCTCTCTACAACACACCAAACATCAATTTTGACACACCAAATCTCATTTTCCACCCCTCTTTAATTTGAATTCAGCCATGTATAGGAAAGAGTGTAAACTAATGTGACTTTCCTACCTAGTACACATGCTGGCCCCCAAAATAGATAAATGCCATCCACCCCACTCCCCATGACAGCCCTTGATCGGATTCCAAGGTCCTCACTACATTCTAGGCCATAGGATCTCACCAAATGCATCACCACCCTTCATTGGAACGCCCCCATGCATTGGCCGGCCCTAACTCTTCCATAAAACCTCTTCTTCACTTCAAACTTATCCCTCCTCTTCCTCACAGCCTCCACTCCCTCTCCCCTACCTCTCCATGTCCTTAAACCACCACCACAAACCCTAAGGCATCCCAAAACTCACCCCACACAAAACTGGGTCCAACTATTACCCGACTGTGCATGCATCACCTTCCCGGCCATTTAACCAACATCTCCGGCCACTCCACCACCACCAAAGCCTCCCTACCTCATCCCCCTACCTCTCCTCTACATCTTCCCTTCAGTAGCCACCTCCTAAAACCCCCTACATCAGCCTACAATAGACCCTAACCGACAGAACCTCCTGTTGAACACAGTTCAGCCACCACCCTAAAACCGGCCACTTAACCACCCTTTCCAGCATCCAAACCACCACCACAGCCACCTCAACACTGCCCTCTACCTCTCCCCTACCTTCCCTAGGCACCACCTCACTTGGAACCAAGGAAAACAGCCCCTACAAGGTGTAGTCCAAATCTGGACAGAATTGTACAAGCTGTGCACACATATAACTTCAGGCCCTATTTCACCTTGGTTAGTGCTCAAACTCATCCTACTCAACCTCTCTTCATGCTCTACAATATCTCTTTTAAGTTCAACACCTACTTCTATAGAAATTTTTATCATAAATGGCATGAACATTCACTACTACTCATTACTAGATTTTGAATGCTATATTTATGCACTTGTTGTTATATTCACTTTGTCATGACCAAAACCCTAGCAACCACTTGCCAATCATGTTTTAACTCCATATTACGATAAATTCCAGAATATATATTTATATTTAGGGTATTATTTACATATTAAATGCATGGTTACGACTTGGTTAGATGTTGTGCAACTTGATGAACACATTGCCTATATTTTGTGCTAGATTGTTTCTTTACATATAAATACCATGTTAGAGAGTAGAAAATGTCATGCTAGGGTTGTACACTAGTTGAGGTAGTATTTGCACATATTTTACATGACAAATGCAAGCTTGGAATTAGGTATATGCTATGTTCTAATTATAAATTCAGATTTGACCTAGCCTTGTGCACTTGACAATTTTGTAGTACAAAGAGTGTTATATTGGGTTATATAAAATGATGCACTTGGAATAGTGTATGTGGTTATGATAACCTTATTTTGACCTAAGGTTGTTAGTCATGTGTGCATGTTTTAATAGTCAAACCAAACCCTAGACTAGTTGACCTAATTCGACACTTGGTGATGTTTCATGTCAATGACATACTTTTTTATACATGAACCCTAGTGTGAGAACACTTAGTACCTATGTATTGGAGAGAAACTTAGCACCTACATTAACCCTAGTTATGACCATTTTTATGATTATATGAGAAGTTGTACGTTTAGAAGACCTGAGGATGGTATTTGACTAGTAGGCTTAGTGTTTACACACCTTCTTGACACTTGACTAATCAACTCACCTAATTAGAACCCTTGTCTAGTTTAGACTTTATATGACTAATGACGTTGAGTAGTTGTACTCTTGTGCATGATTAGTGGACCGTAGCGCAGTTGCTAATCTTATATTATTATATTATAGGCTCTTGGGATCATTCAGACTTGGATACCGGAGTAGGTTCTTTACATTGCAGCTTGAAGATCTAGGCAAGTATACCTTGCCTTGTTGTACTGTTTAAATTCAGTTATTATTATTCATATATTTTGTGCTCTGAATATTTTATAACTATGCGCTTCTGAGTATGCCTCGGGTGCAGTGGACGAAGACGTTGACGGACCTGTATTTGACCTAGTGTCTAGTGGACGTACCTAAAATTTTGGAGTTATCATAATAACTCCAAGGCATTGTCATGTATTATTTCACGTCACAGAGAGAGTTCATGATAGGACACGGGCTTACGCACTTGACTGACCATCGCTGCGAGTAGAACGTATGATGGTAATTAGCATAGTTGTATTGCTCTAGGTGACTTGTATTATAGTTACAAGATGTCCACGTCGTACTTAAGACTAGTACATTGGCATTGGACGGAAAGGACAACTAGTAGGCGTATGGGGCACCCACCTTTATATTTATACAGATACCACGCTCTTCAGAGCATTGGACGTTATACAGATACCACACTCTTCAAAGCGTTTGACGTTACTATTTTTGCAGATACTACGCTCTTCAGAGCGTTGTACGTTATTATTTATACAGATACCACACTCTTCGGAGCGTTTGACGTTATTATATATGCAGATTACCCCAAGATGGGGGGCATATTACTAGCCAGTCATGATGATTGATGAATTACGTCAGCATATATCTAGCCTACACTTACCCATACGCACTAAGTTGTCCTCAAATTGTATTCACTTAGGAGGATAGTTCACCCTGATTTACTTTACTCAGTATTTACATTATGACATATACTTTTTGTATCTTGTTACGTCCCTCTGAGGACCTGGTTCCCTTTCAGGTTATTTGAGCAGTTTGGATGAGGCTTGATCTAGTGATGTATTGGACATCTTTGCAGGTATCATTATATCTTTCATCTATTACAGTTATGTGCTACATCCCATAATGATTATGCTTTTATAGCCTAGTGTTTATAGGCCTATATCGTTCTCTTGGCCTATTCGAACGGATAAATTATTGGGCTGCAGACTAGTGATGCATACCGTTCCTTCTTGATATTATTTACTATGGATTGAGATTTAGTTTAGCTATTGCATGTTAGAATTAGATATATTTAGCTTGATCACTTGTCCGTGGACAGCGTTAGTACACTTCGTCGGGTCCATTAAATTGAAAAGCCCTACGGAGTCTTGCCAGCTGGCAATTGCCAGGTGTCTGGTCCCACATATTTTAGGACTGGGATGTGACAGAAGGTTTTGGACAAGGAAAATTCGAGTATTGCAGGAGCATCGTCAAAATGACAAGCTCCTCTACAAAGTTGGAAAGGAGGTGATATGTTGGTATTGGGTAGGTTTTCCAACATATATGGAAAACTCCAAGAGAGCGATGAGCGTGATCCGTGTGTCGGAGGAGTCTGAAGAGTCGAAGACGACGAAGTTGTAGCGATTTAAGCACGTTTCAAACTCTGGACAATGTTGCATCAGTACTAGTAGTACACCGCTGGTATACCGCCGATACACTGGTGATACATCATTTTGTTCCAGAATGCTTCTAGCATAAAGCGTCCATTTATCGATATACCGCCACTAGTATACCGTCGTTGGTATATCGATGTTGAGACTTGAGGCAAATTTGGGTGTTTTATTAAAAACGTTGTATCAAAATCAATGGTCCAATTTTTTTTCGAGATTTGGGTGGTTTAAATAGGAGTTTCCTAACCCTAATTCCATGCATTACAATCTAAGAAGAAAGTTTTCTCAAGAGTTCATTTCTTCAACAAAGAAGAAGAGAAATTTGAAGGGTTTAGGATTTATTTAAGGAGGGACCACTTCGATATTTTCTACATCGGTTCTTCCTCGTGCTTTCATAATCGTTAATCCCCTATTTGCTTTGTAATCTATTTCTATTGTTATTTGGAGAATTTTGGTGATCCATATGGATCGGTGGAGAAATTTGAAAATGGGTCGATGTATTCTCTTTATTCCATTAATAAAGGATTTTCCGAGTTGGACTCTGATCGTCCCGTGATTTTTTATTTCGTGAGAATTTTCCACGTAGAAATCGGCTATGTTTGTGTTGTGCTTTTGTGTGATTATGGATTTTTGCATCGTATCTAGGTTATGCCAATTTTCTTTAGTCATCAACAAGTTCTTCTAGTTTGGGAAATTGTAATTTCGCGTTCGTTACCAATATTATTTGGGTACAAGTGTTGTACATCGGAATCCATTTTGCAGAAACAAAATTTCATTCAGACGTGGAAAGACCCTATATATCTAGGTTTGTAGTAACGATTTTGGACCCTTCCTATGATTATCTATATCAGATGTTTTTGTCGTTTTAATGGTTTCATATTGGAGTATCAGTTTCTTCATTTCATAAAGCCAAAATTAGAACATATTTTTAATAAACTAGAAAAATATTTTATATACATTTAGACATAATTTTATATTTTATATGTTGTTTCTCATTAGTTTTATATATGAAATATTTTTTAACATTTTAAACCTTTCACCTACAATAGATATTATTATTTACATGTATTTAAACGTAGTACCACCATAATAGATAGTTTTGAATACAACCACAATGGATGAATGTCATGAAATTTATAAATATAGTCATATTTTGTAGTATCGGCCAATACTGATACGGTTTTGGCATGTCTCGATCCGATACCGACCAATACCCACATTAGAGGCCTCTTTTTCAGTTAATTCGGCAAAGAAAATTGAACAAAAAAGACCAATCAACAAGGATATAAAAGCATAGTAAGGTTATAAAAGAATGTAAAAGAAGAAAATTTATTAATTGCCGGTAAACCAATTTGCAAGGGTGACTATTATTTCATTTAACTACAAAATTACTAAGAAATAACACAAAAAATACTTAAAATTGTGCCCAAATATATAAAATATTTTTTCTAAAATTTTAATAATTATTTGTTTTTCGATACCAAATAATCCGATACTCCGATCCGAAACATAAACCGTCGATACTATCGATATCGCCGATCCAAATACTCATAAGAAGGTTTCGATACCGATACTATGAATCTTTAATATATAACTTCGACAAATGGTAATGTTACAATGTGTCAATATAAACTTATCGACAGTGTAACATTGTCGATCTTCGATCCAACTGAATCATTGTGCTAACACTATTTTTCCATTCTTTCCTTTATCATTTAATTTTTCTCTGATAAATAGACTTGGAAAGCGACTCCTAGTAGATCTGTCTCGGCCAATATCGATAGTAGACAGTAACAGATCGGGACATACCAAAACTGATACAATATAGCTCATACTTATTGGTATCGGCCAATACTGCAAACTATTGTATATATATGTTTTGTTGTACTTATTTTAATCTATCAACAATTAGAAAACCCTAAATTCTCTTGTTTTTCCCTTCTTTTATCTACCATTCGTGATAATCTTTACAGTGGTATATATATATATATATATATATATATATATATATATATATAGTTGTACACCATACGTTTGACTAATACATCACACGGTCGTTCTCATGTAGTATGTTGATATTCTAAAAACACATTGTACACGTTGACTATATTTTCTTGATTTTGTTTCTTATGCTTGTCTATAATGTTGTTACATACATTACAATATAATTCATGTTCTCAATGTCATATTCTTGTTATGTAGATTCATTTCCTTTTTTGATCATCCAAATGTTAGTATATATTTATGTTTAGTATTGTACTATTTGCTCAATCATGATTGGATAAACTAACATTAACAACTTTAGAAGAGAAGGATTACGTACTATGGTGCCTATAAGGGCGATGCAGATGGTTCAGTTAAGCTAGACTTTGTGTAGGATGATATCACATGAGATCCTTAGTTTAGTTGTAGCTTTTTTGCTTTTATTTCAATTATTTATTTATAACGGGTTTGTTCCCGAGTTGTACCATTTTATCTATTATTGGATTCTCGATTTGAGACTTTTTGGTTACTTATTTATGATTAGTCATTTAGATATCTCTGGTTTTGCGGATGGTTCCGTTAAGCTAGACTTTGTGGATGATTTCACATGAGATCCTTAGTTTAGTTGTAGCATTTTGTTTTTGTTTCAGTTATTTATTATAGCGGATTTGTTCCCGAGTTGCACCATGTTATGTATTATTGGATTCTCGATTTGAGACTTTTTGGTTACTTATTCATGATTAGTCATTTAGATATCTCTGGTTCTCTTTTATTATCACTTCTTGCTATAGTGATTATCCATTGTGAATGTGCTAGACTAGAATAGTTATCATATATAAACTATGATACGATTTGATATTGTTATTGATAAGGCTATATGGGTTATGAAGATGGCTTGAAGTATAGACATCGTACTACTGTCGATACCGCAACGTAGATTGGACGTACTCACGTACTTGTACCCACTTATTTGAGAGCGAGACGTAACACGGTGTCGTGTTAGACACAACCGGGACACTCCAAAATACAGTAGGACACAAAAATGTGTTTTGTAGGTGTCGTCGTGTCCTTATCATCTTGTGTCATATCCGTGTTTGTACAACATACTATATCACAATTAACTTCTACACTAATGGGATTCAGTGATATTCACTAAATAATGAGTTGACATAACTTATTATTCAAAAAAGTCAAAGTTAATTTACCAAATATCGTTAACAAGACAAAATTATATATATATATATATATATATATATATATATATATATATATATATATATATATATATATATTGAGTCATTAATAAGAAAACCCTAACTTTGTTCTCTACCCTAACTTTGTTCTCTGTTTCATCTACCATATATAACTCTGAATGTCTAAAAGTAGTCAAATTACTCATTTCCATAAATACCATTTTCGCACTGAACATTTAATGGGTTACTAGAGGCAAAACCATCATTCTTAAGATTTCGACAAAATGTTGTAAAAGATATTACAACTTCAGTCTAACCACCCCCTTGAAAAGCTTCAATCTGATATGTAGTACTCTAGTGGCCTAAGAAGCAATGGCAGAGCATCTGGTGGTCCGGGGTGGGCTCCAGCCCACCCAATGGTGAGAATAATTTTTTTTAAGAATAGAACTTTACGGGAATTGGAAACATTTTGGGCTAATATGAACAGACAAATCTTAACTTCGACCATGATTTTGGAGTTTTGGTCTTAGAAACAATTTGCGTTCTTCTACAAAAAATCATACTGATTAAATGATTAAATGAATGTGTATACTTCAATTTTGCTCTCCTCTTTCTGAATGCAGGTTATGGTTAATTAACATGATGGAAGATTATGTATAGAACAACAAAATTCAATGCAATATTAGGTGAAAAAGCTAAGTCCTTGTCACATTTAGTGCAGCCGAAGGAGGAGCTACAACAGTAACGTCAAGTTCCGCCGCAGGCATTTCTCTCGCCGTCCGAACCTCCGCATTCTTGGTGAGTTCTGCCATATCGCGGATCCTTTGTTGATGGTAAATTGATAGTGAAAGAGGATATCAAAGCCTATTAGTGTTCAAATATATGCCTAAAAGAGTCTACATGGTAAAATAAATATACGGTATAACACGATGAGATATAGATATGACGATAGGGGACACAACATTCATTTCGTTAAAAAAAATTAATAACGTTTTAAGTTTAGTACGGGGTAAACTAAAATCCTAGCCCCACCCTTGCTAAGAAGCACGGACATAGGACACTGCAAAATACAGTATACGACATCAAAATATGTGCCGAATTTGTAGCGTCATGTCTGAAATATGTTGTGTTGAGTATATATTAATACAACATAGGTAATAGCTAGTTTTGCCAGCAACAAAATCAGAACATAATAATAATTAATAATAATAATAATAATAAGTTCCTTCCTTGTTACTCTTAAAAAGAAAGAAAGAAAAGAATCTTATACCTCCAACGACCCCAAGAAACCCACTGCAGTTTGTGTCCTTCGAAATCACCTTCAGCGTCGTGCCGGCGAGAACGCTAGCATCATTATTGACGTCCTCGACAGCAAGGTCCATCGCGGTCCTTGCCACCCTTCCAATGGTTGAATTGAACGTGAAGATGGCCCCCACACTCACGACCGTCGGCCTCGACGGAGTGAGGGTGCCATTCTGGCAGGTGACCAACGCCAAGTTCAAAAGAAGCACATACAAGAACAGCAGCAGTAGCCTAATGGGAAACCAACCCATTTTTTCTTCTCTCTGTTTCTTAAGCAGTTAAATTGGCATTAGTACAAAATTTCGAGAGAAACCCAATAGAGGACAACCTCCCTATTGTTGATCAAAATCTACATAGTTCACAATAAAAAAATCTCGAATATATTTTTTTTTTATTTGAGAAAAAAAGACCTTTGCTACTTCATAGCCCACCCTCCATAAATGAGAGAATTACAAGTAAAAAAACATAGCAAAATTCAATTAATTTTAAGTTTATAGAGAGAACCCAGATGCCATATTTAACTAGAACAGGGTTATGCTTGGAAAAAATGGTTAAGAAATCTATACAACAAGAAGAACCCAAATGAAAAAGATTGAAGAGAGGGAACCTGAGAATGGAGCACTCATAGGAAGACAAGTGGGATTCTTGATGCTGCTTGTTGCTTAAAAAAGTGAAGCCAACAAACTGGGAAAGTAGTTTGCTGAAGAGGCTACACACACATAATAGAGGGAGAGAGGGAGAGGCCCTCTCCAATTGGGCTCAAGATGTAGCTGTCAATGTCATTATGAGGACTTTGGAATCTTATTGCCAGGTCAATTGGGCTTCTTAGGTACCGTTCTCGAGGGATAAAAATTGACCTGCAAGCAAGAATCTTCTTGAAACAGGGGTCTGGTCTTAGTTAAGGTTGTTTACATGTATACCCTCTTAAGATATTTGTCTTAATTGATGCTGCTTTAATTTTTTATTTTTTTTTGTGATAAAGGCACTACAAAGTACACTCAGGACTAGTCCAGTATTGGGACTAGCCCAATTATGAAGAAATTTTACTCAGGCTACCAAATTTTACTAGGACAGTCCATCCTTTTCACCGCCCTCCTCCTGCTCACCCTCCCGCTCCTCCACCGCGCGCGCGCCTCCGCCTTCGCCTCTTCCCCCGTCCTCCACCGTCGCCTCCCGCCGCTGGCACCGCCGCCTCCTCCCCCGCCTTCCGCCGCCTCCTTCCGCCTCGTCCCCCCTTTCGGCCTCCACCCAGGATCCACCATCTGAACCCACCCCCCATCTCCTTCTACCCCGTCCCACTCTCGCCCAGCTCAAGCTCGACTACCTAGGCACCCTCGGCGTCCGCCGCTCCTCCCTCCCCTCCTTCCTCCGCTGCTACCCCTAGGTCCTCCACTCCAGCGTCGTGGAGGACTGTAAAAAAAATCAGGACTGTCAAAATTTGGACAGTCCTACCAATTGGAAGGACTGTCAAAAATTGACAGTCCTAAAATATATATGTTGATTTTTAGGACAGTTCTAAAAAATTAACATATATTTTTAGGACTGTTAAAATTTTGACAGTCCTGATTATAAAAAAAATACCTACAACAACAATGAAGTAAAAGGTTACATTCAGCAATAACATATTTTGTCATGGTTTCATTAAGACAACAAATAGACTGGTTTGAGTAGGGGAGTAGAGCAATTCGAGTAGGGGAGTGGAGCAGCTCTGAATTTTCGCCTAACAAGGTAAGTGCAACTTTCTAGGACCAAATACTATCAAGGTTTCTCCCAAACGCAGCATCAGGCAGTCTACTACCAATCAGTTGCCTCAACTCGAGTTCACCCGGGAACCTCTGCTCCTTCAATTTAGAAAATACCTACAACAACAATGAAGCAAAAGAATTGTATTAGTTTCAGTAGAAAAGACAATTTTCTTATCGTACTATACTGTCTATGAGATCCATAAATTGGACAATTTTTTTTCCATATATATGATAGGAAAAGGCACCAAATTTGATAAAGCAGCCCAAACGTCATCATATATTTACTGAAGGGAAAGAAAGAATATTGCAAATATTTTCTTTAAATAAAGTATCAGTTCTAAAATGGTTTATAACTTCATGCCCATTGGAAGTAACCAACCAACCTACTTTTGAAGACTGTTAAAATTTTGACAGTCCTGATTATAGAAAAAAAAAGTGGACATCCCGGAGTGAATTTTGGGAGTGGCAAACTTATAATTATTAATGGTAAAAATTTAGGCTGTCCCGAGTGAATTTTGTAGTGCCCTTATCAACAGCCTTTTTTTTTACCCGAAACCTCTATATGACAACTCTAGAGGAGGTGAATAGAGTATAACAAAAAATAATAATCCAATAAAAATTAAAGTAAGGCATCTAAGATATAACAGCAATATAGCAAATATGTGAAAAGTACATAAAGTTTAGAAGAGCAAACGCAAACATCGAGATTTATATTAATTTTTTTCGTAGAGAACTAATTCAGTCCCGAAAACTCTTGCTCGTAGTTAAATCCAATATTATCACAAATAGCGAATACACCACGTGCTTTGATCCGAAGGGCACGCCGACTTCTTACAACACGAGCTTTGATCCGAAGGACTCGCCGACTTCATATTTGCAAAAGCAAACTTGAATTTTCAAGCTTGTTACAACTCGAAACAGACTAGCTTCTAACCGAGATAGCACTTGGCACTAGAAGACTGGAGAGTTGTCTTGGGAAAAGGAAGGTTTATAGCTCAGAAATTGATAATATGAAAGAGAATGATTGAATGAATGAGTTGATTGATTAGAATGGTATGAAATTCACTTCTATCTATAAGGTTTTCTGAGACCGAGTTCAGGCAAAGTTTGGTCCTCAAACATTCATAAATTCAAACGTTATGAGCCTGGTCATTCAGAAGAGGAGAAAGACTAGCTTTTCTGGTTTAGCCTAACCGAGTTCAGCCAAAGTTCGAGTTAAACTTGGTCCGAGTTTGGTTACCCTCATTTCATAATGTTTCTAGTTTATTTTAGGCTTGTTTTTACTGGGTTTGAGCTAGGTACTTAGTTGGATTCGAATGTTGGTTAGGTCTGAATTTTTGTAGCTAGGCTCATTTTGAGTTGACTTTGGACTTTGGATTAGGGTTCATTTAGTTGCCAAAATACGATCCAATTTACATGTCCTAGACTCAAAATAAAGTATAAAATATATAACAAAATGTAAAATATAACCAGATGCGATGGTAGCAATCTTCTGGTGAAGTAGCAGCTTTGACGTTGTAGCAATAGTAACAATCTTCAGTTGAACCATATTGCAGTGTATAAAACTGTTGTTTAGTTAATTATCGAAATCAGGCTGACCATGACCAGATGGGCCAATAATCTTTCCTATTTTGATAATTGACAAACTGCGACTAATGCAGCAATATAAAATTTATTAGCGACTTCAAATATCGATAACTCCCCCGTAATGAGAGCGTGAAGAAATTTTATGAAAACTAGAAGTAAAATCGAGTATCGGTTATCGTTCTTGTTCAGTGTATCAACGTATCAGTGTCTCCCCCATTGTCACTTCATCGAAATAGATTACTCACCCGTAAAAGGTGAAGCAATATAGACAAATGAAACACAAAGTGAAGTAGAAACACACAATATGGATTATAACAGTCCAAAAGATAAATATAGAATGAACTAAAGTGTAGATATTAATGCATCAAATAGAACGAAAATCAGAACTAGATAATCAAACCATAGTCTTGTCACAACTAAAATAATGAAAGCATAGTAGTTTATGACATAGCCAAAACTAAAACCATAATAAAAACTAAATATAATGTGCCAAACTAAAAAAATTAGACTAGAAAATAGTAGAACAAACTAAAAGTAAAGTAGAACATCATCAAGATCTATCTCTCTATGGTATTTCAAATAAATCCTTGCACCTTCTATCTTTGAATAAATTAAATCAAATCAAATTAATTTAAATCAACCATATCTTTTTACGGCAGCCCTCCCATATTAAATTTAGCCTCATTTAATCTCGTCCATAGGATTTAAGCATCTACATATCCACCCCTCCATTATATTGAACTTAAACCCTAACTATATATATATAACTAACTCTCAACCCTAACATATTCTATGGTGGCTGACCCCCCTCACCCCTCTATTGTCGCCAACTCCCCTTCCCACAACATCCCATCTCCTTTCTCACCCTCTCCTCCATCTCCTATCTCTTTCCTTCCCTTTTTTCCTCCACAAATATCCCCCACACCCGAACTACTCCAATCTTCCCCCTCTAGGAAATAACAGTGTTGTTGTTTCCACACCCTCTACATCTTAAGAACACCATCCCCGAGGCCAAAAAGCCTCTCCCTCGAGGCCATCTCAACCCCCTTCGAGTTCCAAGTGGTTTAGAGTCCATCCGAGTCTCTTAGAAGCCAGAAATGCGTTGTAACACTCCGCCGTAATCAACTTGGTACGCGTCCTATCTTTCAATTTCATTCCCATTCTTTAGTAATAAATTCCATATAAATATGTACATCATGTTAGCATCATGAATATACAAATCCATGCCTTAAGAACCCATTAATTTTTGTGTAAACTATGCACCAAAGTTTATTAAATAGCCTAAATTTGTTATAAGTGTCACCCTCATTTTTAGCAGGCCTAGTAATTTAGAAAGGTCATCACTCCCAACTCAGAACTCCGTTTAACCTCCAATTTTTTTCAAAGAACCGAGTCAAAGTTAAATTTCAAAAAATATAAATTAATGGGCCAAATTCGATCTGTAACTTTCTGTAGAATTATTTAAGTGACAAGTGTCCAAAAGACGAACGTATTTTGGTATTTTTGCGATTCAGTGGGTTTTCGGACACGAAAACATGATCTGTTTAAAGTTTCAGAAAACTGATGCGAAGGAATATGACATACTTTAACCCCAAAATTTATTAAATAACTTTAATAGGTGCAATATTGGTTACAAGTAGAGGATAGACTATACGACATAGGCTTTTGTGAGTATTCACAAAAATATGGATATGGCCATAGTATATCACCAATAGACTAGAGATATAAGGTAGATAGTGTTGAGTAGTATTTAATTTGAATTCCTTCTTTAGGATATTTGGGATCCGCAGGATCTTTGGACGTGGACGTGGGACAGGCTTCTTCGCAGCAACCGAAAATTTGCAAGTGTACCTTGCCAAGTGGTTCAACAGTTCATATCTTATGTATTTTGCATACATATTATTATTATTATTATTATTATTATTATTATTATTATTATTATTATTATTATTATTGTTATTATTATTATTATTATATGTTCTTGTTGATGTATATGGTTACCCTAGGACCGTTAGACGATACTTCACGTCCGAACCAGATTCGGGTGCCGACGTCCGTCAGCGGAGTCGAGTATCGTTAGATAGAGAGTTAAGACCTCGAACCCATATTTCATGCTCGTATTTTTTGCACGTTGGACTGTAGGACACTTGACACAGCCTTCATGTGGCATAATCCCTCTAGATATATTCTTGGTGTTTTGGATTCTGTATAGGGCTATAGTACTCATGATATATATCATAAAGTTATATTTAGCTTACTATGACCCCTTATGATAGATAGAGGTCATGATCTTACGTGTTATGATATGATATATGGCGTTACATAGGAGGGAAGAGTATACACCATGCTATGGGCTGATTTCTATATAGTTTGCGTATGATTTTACTAGACTACTTTAGGTTCCATGATACGGAGCCTTTAGTATTTTACTAGATTACTTTAGGTTCTCCCACACGGAGCATTTAGTGTTTTACTAGCTTACGGGAGTGTCTATTGAGATCTTCTGTATTTTTAGCCTGGAGTACGGGTATTGCTCTCATGTGCATATCACTTAGATGGATACAGTAGCTTACACTTGAGTATTGTACTATTATACTGTGTACTTCTGGCACGCTATTCTTGTACCTTGTTACGCCCCTTTGAGGACCTGGTTCATTACTAGTTTTTGCAGCATAGACTATCGTGGAGTTTTTATGGAGCTGCTGAGACGTACCGGCTTATTATGCAGGCATTAGAACTAGGTACATATATTATTTCTTTCTTGGTTGTTTTTACTTATTCTCGTTGTTTACTCTTCTGCTGCTATAGCCTAGTTTTGTAGACTCATGTTATTTCTTTCGATTCTTTTCGGACAAGTATTATTTGGGTTGCACACCATGATACATGTTGTCCTTTCTTTTATTCATTTTCTTGCGGATTGAGAGTTAGATATTTATTATAATATTTTAATAGTACAGCTTATACGTATTCGAGTTGGACTGGAGTCTACTTGATACGTAGCTGGCATGTTTACGTATTTCTAGTCCTACGTATTTTGGTATTGGGGCATGACATAATTTTATGGTGGCCCATGTCGGTCAAGAATATATTATTTTAGTTACGTTACTGTGCCGAGCAAGCCTATGTTAGGATCTCAATCCACTACTGCTATTGGGACTTTCCTTTGATTTTTATTATCATCTTTGAACATCGTAATTGTATTCGTTTATACTTCCTTTGAACTCATATTCATTGATTCTCGTCTTTCCCTATCTCGGAGAGACGAACACTTGTGTGTGGTAATTTTTTCTGGAGGAGATTCTCGTCAAGACGAAGAAGACATATCTGATAGAATACTTGTAAGTAGATGGTTACCTGAGTATGGAAGATTATTGTAGATGTCTCTAGATATTATAGTTAGAATTGATTAAAGGTATGAGAATTGACCTTAGAAGTCAGAACCTAAAACAAGATGGATACTACCAATTACTAGAAGTGATGGGGGTACTATTAGTAGACCGGGATGATTTATGGAAAAGCCTAGCAAGATGTAGGGATTAGTTATAGTCCATGATGAAACAAGGAACTGTATTATGAACTTGAGAAAAATAGAACTTCGGACTTCTACCTTGGGAAGATGATTAGGTACAAAGATTCCAAGTAAACTCATGCTTAAAGGATATGCAATTTGAATTTTGAGGGCACGATGAATATTATGCTCATGATAGAGAAAATATTTCTAAAGTGTGCGACTATCTAAGTTAGGAATGGTTTGGAAAGATGCCTCTATTAGATAGATGGTTAGAACGTAATAACAATTGGGTCTTATATAAATTGTTCTATCCTAGTAGAAAATTCCAGAATTGGAGGGCAAAACCATGTTACATAAGTTAGAAGAGTTGAATTGAGGAATAACAATATTTAATTAGTGGTACGATGGATCCCTTAAGGATCGAAGTAATTTGATGGAATATATAGTTAAACATTGGAGATTAGTATAGCTTCCTAAACAAAAGGGGACCAAATATATAACAGACCTTAGAAAGTATGACTTGAGATCTTTATTTATAGAATGGATAGATAAGCCATGTACTTAAGACCGTACTAGTGCTTGTATAAAATTCTATCACTATAATTAGTTTGAGAAGTTTTACTTTGAGGATATAATCATAATATCCTGCTTAGAAATGGAGTAAAAATTAGAATACGATAATATTTTAGCCAAAAGAACTCTCCCAAGGGAGGTATGTATTTGATAATCATGTAAGAATTATGTATTATGATAGCCGAGACAAAGGTGAATAATAGTGCAATAGGATACTGCGTGGATTGGATGAGTTATTTAAGATTTAGACAAATATTTTATATATAATAGATTAGAATGAGTACAGTAAATCAAATCATGACGGAGAGATTTTCTTAATAGATGAATAGTTGTCAAGTATTAGAATTAATCACCTGCCTAGTTTAACCTTGATTAATTACCTAATTAGATTGTTATAAGGAAGGTTAGACTTACTTGTAATTATTGTATAGCGTACTAAAGCTAGAAGGGCTAAATGGTTGGTCGTACTGTTAAAAATATTTGAGGGATAACTATAAAAGTATAGTATAGAGTTTAAGGATTGAATTTAATTTTCCTATCTTACGTGGGTAGCCATAAATAAGAATGGAGATTAAGGTTAGAGATCATATGATGACTAGGCTAGTAAGATATAGTTATGATAAACCCTTGAATAATACAAGTTAGCTAGGAACTCCATAGAGGTCGTAAGTAGAGCAGTTAAATTGAATTAAGAAAATATAATGGTTATGAGATAGAAAGAGTTATAAAAATAGTACTATGTTAAAGTTGAATGATTGAAGAGAAAAAATGATAAAATTGCAAGAAAATTTGATATGAATTAAGGTAGAAATTGAGGAGTATCATAAGATAAATTGAGTCATGGATTTCAATAAAGATTATCTATAATGACGAGTGCATGATGTAAGCAAGATGCGTGGATGTAAAATCAACCTTCAAGTTTGAGACTCAAGAAAGAATAAGAAGCTTAGATCAAGAAACTAAATGGTATAATTTCTGTGAGGAGTCATAAGAATTATAGGAATAGATAACTTATATAAATTTGTGATATATGGCAATAGTTTGTAGTACCATAGATTAGTTGGTGACTCATGAATATGATTAAGTTAGAAGAATTTTCGTAATCAAACAAGCCATAAAGTGGCATGAGATAAGAGATAAATAAATTTTTAGACTGGATATGATAATAAAATAGGGATAGAGTATTCATAAATAGATTGATGAATTATATCTATGGTTTGAGTTGTGAAGTATGGATGCAAATTTTTTGGAGATGAAGTTGTGTTATATATGGAGAAAGAGACAAGGAATTAAATAATAGACTTAAATTTAGAGATCTATGATGGTTAATGACATTGGTAGATTATATTCTCGATATTTATACCCCATGATATTGGAACAACATTGAGACAATCAAGACATGTAATAGAGGGAATTAGTTGAAGAGAAAATAAGATATAAGGTGAATAGATGATATAAGTTAGATTCTAGCCTTGAGTTTTGCTAGCAGCAATTTTTTTTAATCGAATGATATCATAAGAAATCAGAATAGATAAACTATATGTTAGTGTGATTAGAAGTGTAGCATTAGTGTGAGTAGAAGTATAGCATATTTAGCCTAATGAATCAGCAAAAATCCAAGATTGTCCTCATAAGTAGAAGTGGCAAATTCGTATCGATCGTGCAATTATCATTTTTATCTTGGGTTATTTATCTTCCTTCATAGTCATAGTCACTTGGCATTGCCTAACAACCATTCAAATAATAAGATTGACTAGAATCGTTGTTCATTTCCTAGTCGTGCTCAATTCCTAAGACCAACTCCTTTGCAAATGTCCATATCACAATGGACTACCAATTCCCTTCCATTAATTCTCTAGATATAGTCATTATGACTTGATTCTCTATATGCCTACTTAGTTGTGCCTTAACCTTGAATATAATCTCGTAAAAAATATTTTGTGAACTTATTATTATCCACTTATCTTGGTTTACCAATTCTTCTTTTACATGATTCCCTCAATCTTAATGCTTTGTTAGTCATGTCAGGCAATAATCTGATCCCTCGGTACCACCTCACTCCAGTTATATTCGACCCAGTCTTTATCTTTTGTCTTATTGAAGATATGACCTATATAGTAGTAGTGTTAAATTGATAATACTACGCCTTATAGAGAAATTGACCAATAGTACTATGATAATATTTATATTTTCCTTGTTAGTCTGTGACTACAGCTAGAAAAGTCTAATATTCTTGCATATTTCCTTAGAATGATACCATTATATAAGCCTTGTAAATAGGCTCATAACCAAAGTTGTCAAGGACAAATTTATTTTTATAAGTTTGGTAGTGACTTGAACTAAGGGTATGTCATGACCCTAACCCGAATATTCGGACACGAGTACGTGGGTACGTCTAGTCTACGCCGCAACATCGGTAGTAGAACATTGTCTGGGTCAACTCTAACTAACTAACATCTCAACAATATATTTATGGTACATGTTAATTATCTCAACTCCAAACAGAAGAACAATATGGTATCTCACAAATATAACTATACTCAATCATAATACAAACTAAGGAAGATAGAGCACGAATAGAATAACAAAAAAATGAATGAAGATACAATCCACAAGTCTGAAATAATATACAAGCCATGAATCTCAAAAAAAGTCTAATACAAAACCATCAAAATAAACTAAACCTCCTCAAGCTCTACAACTAAGTCCTCCGGGTCTATAGGAGTATCCTCTAAAGGTACGCCCTCCTATGGTCCGTAGAATATGGGATATTGATCTATGAGCCAATCATCTGGAAAAATATATCCAGTCAGGATTGGAGTAAAGTACATACCTTTGAAAGCAGTTTCAATAACATAATCGAGCATATAAAACAGATAATAAAAATAAATACAAGATAACTAAACATATGAATAAAATAAATAAGAAGAAACATGTAATATACTGGAATAGAGAATAAACGATATGTAAATCAGCAATAAGAAGAAATAACTGAAATCTAACTAATGTGCCTCAGAATACAAGTTCATTATGTGATCGATTTAGGTTGAACATTATCAATAAGGTAAGTCGATTGTAAGTGTGATATGTAATCGGTATGTACACGAATAACAATTGGGCTTTGATCACATAATTAACTCCTACTCTTCCATCCCTAACTAATATCAATTGATCCAATCACGACATATTACGAACATGAATATGACCACTGAATACGAGCAATGGGTGTATACGAATATAATCACACTGAATATGAGCAGTATATGAACACGAAATATAACAATCAATACCCAATACACACGATAAAATATATGTGTAGGAGTACCCGCTGAATACGGTAGGGGATAACATCTCCTTACGGGATCCACGTAGTACCAGTCCGTAAAATCACTGTATAAGAACCAAGTATATAGCTCTAGAACATGAATATATATACTATTATGAATTAAAAACTAACAGAGAAATATACTCGCCTGATGTCCTGAGCAAGGTGTGTCTCTCGATGCCCAAGCTGGTATCACACAGACCTATGTATGGTATGTTGCATCAATATAAGGTTCTGGAAATAAAATAAGTTAAACTATTTTAATTCTAGGTAATAAAGCCATTTCTAAGTCAAAACAGTCAAACTAGGTCAACTCTAGGTTAAACTAGCTATTTCTAAGTTGCATGAGTCAAACTCTAGGATACTAGGACCAAATACTATGAAACTAAACCATACTAGCTACGCTAAGATACTAGGATACACACAAAATGTGTATCATAGGATACGCAAGTTTTTAATATAAAAATAGTAATATATATATATATATATATATATATATATATATATATATATACAAGTCAATACATATAGTATCCTAGCTAACTAATGCAAATAGGATACCATGGCTTTGCACTAATGCGTGTCCCACTACCTACACACCCATCTCGATACTCAAACCCAATACCTTGAGTATCGACCCATTACCTTGGTAGCCCAAGGTAATTCAAATCCTCATTATATAGCTATCACATAACTAACCCCCATATACTAAACTATATGCCAAACGTATACTAACTATGAAATACTACACCTACTAACATATATACATACCAATACATACCTACTAGCTTAACATATAATACATACTAATACATAGATACATATACCTACATCCTAACATATCAATTACTCATATACAATACCTACATATATACATATATACATATTGCTAAACTATATGCTAAATATTCTAACTACCTAGACTAACCAACAACTACTAACCAACTAAACTCACTGAACTAACTACTAACCCAACTAGTTACTGAACATACTGAAACCTTCCTGTGCTGAAGTTGCTGTGTTGGGTTGCTGATACACGTTGCTTGTAGGTTGCTGCACAGTGGAGGCTGCACATTGAACTGTGATAATGCTGATACCCTGCTGATACTTGCCGCAGTGCTCCTTGCTGTGCTCAGTGCACTGGCATGATGCAAACTGCACTTCAGTTGTGTACTAATGCTACTGCTCTATTTAATTGTGCACTGATGCACACTGCTTCCACTATGCAGTTGCAAACTGCTCAATGCTCTGCTCTTCAGTTGCCCAACCATCTGCTGTGAAGCTTGCATCTCAGTGCATTGGTTGCACTGAATGGTTCCCTGCTGATTGCTGCTACTGAGCTATTAAACTAATACTGCATCCCCTCTGCTCCTTATTGTTCTATGCAAGAGCTGCACCTATGATGAACACTTGCTGCATATTACTGCTGCTAGTTGATCTATGCTGATACTGTAGTGTACACTCCCTCTTGTTGTGCCTAATCAGTAGTACAATTTGCTGCGCATGCTCTCCCCAGTGTTGTTCACTGCATAATGATATAGGTGCCCGATCCTTGCTGCTGCAGCAAACTATAAACTGCACTTGCTGCAGCATGCTAAACAAGCTGCTGCTCCCTGCTATGCAGTATCCACTGCCCCGAGCCCCCTTCACTGCTCACTCACTCACAAACACATAGCACACACACATACATATATATACTCTCCTATATGTGTCAACCTATATATATATATATATATATATATATATATATATATATATATATATATATATATACACTCTCTCTCTCATCTATATATAGATATATATATACAAACACACATATACTCATATAGATATATATACACTCATACCTATATACATATAGATATACATATACATATAGGTACAACTATACACTTAGCTATCTATACTCATAGATACATACACATATACATAGATATATATATCATACATTATATATTACACAAGTCACATAGAATTAAGGGTAATGAAATAAACACGTGGAGTGCACCGCACCCATATCACACCCATTCTATGATACGCTTGCGATACGGCTCCAGCACACAACCAAACGTATCCCAAGGACACAGACAATTCTAAATATTAATTATGAATAATATAAATAATAATTAAATCAACTATATGTCCGTGTGAAGAAGTGACATGTACAAATCCCTGTGTCAGAAAAATCTTCCAAAATTAACCAGTATCACCAAATTGACAGGATACGGCCTACACGTACCCAATTATGGATATAACACTAGTCACAAACAATCAAACACATATCAAATTGATCTAATTAACCAATTAACAAATACCACATGTGCCAATCTCAAAATTTCCCCAAAATAGATACAAAACACCCATAACTTCCTCCATAGGCCACTTATGAACCTAATTTCAATTCCTATGAGTAGCCTATGCATGTGAGATAGTTTTTTATGGTTAAATCTCAGATTTATAGCCTAATAAAAGAGAAAAAACTGAAATATACCTATTAGGAGATGGATTTTCAATAAAAAAATTTAAATGATGGATGTAGCCTCCTCCTTGTAGATCCTTGCTTCCTTATTGTAGTAGCCCCAATAAAGAATAGGAAAAGAATTTAGAAAGAATTTAAGTAGGGAATGGTGAGGGAACAAAAAAATTAGAAAGAATTTTTTTTTAGATCTAATTGGAAATAGAAAATGAGAAGCGAGACTCTCTCTCTCCTCCTAAAGGTGGCCGGCCCTAACCCCTCTCCAAAGTATTATGAAATATCCAAAACATCCCTTGGGGCCTCTCATAAAAAAAATTAATTAAGGAGAAAATATTCTAGTCTAATGGTTTTACTAATTAATTCATCCTCCTAATGAATGGGCCTAATTTTGGGCTCAATCTAAACTAGAATTAAATGTTGGGTCCATGGGTCTAACTAACTAGTTGGTCCACTATACAAGTCCAAAAATAAATTTAATATCTAGCAATCAATAAATAATACAACAAATAAATAATTATACATCCACAATATTTAATATTATATTCTAAAATACAAATAGCCATGCCAATTACCAAAATACCCTTAATTAAAAAAGTGAGGGTAACAGGGTATCCTTGCTCTTAGAATCTGACATCAAATTAGGAACCCATTGTTAACTGTATCTCCCATTTTTTGAGAATTATGCTATGGCCTTGGGTACTTAAATTCTTCTCTACCATTTTGTATTCCTTATTTATAGACCGTGCCTTATATTTTATATAGCGAGAAACTCGATAAGACGAGTCGTATTAATCTTTCTTTCGCGGTGAATTCTCTTACTCTTTTCCACCATGCTTATTTTAAATTTTGAGGATAAAATTTTTATAAGTTGGGTAGATTGTAAGCACTCTAATTTTTATATAGGATTATTCTTAGTATTTTAAAACAAATAAAATATTTTTATATATTAAAAAGATATATTTATTAATTAAAATATTTATTAGATATTTTCTTTACCCTTTGATACCTACCACCATGGTCTTAAACCCTTGAGTACTACACTAGTCTTTTTCTTCCAACCAGCTTTGCATGTTAGACTTAGACGAGCTAAATTAGGCTCATACTATGAATGTCACTCACAACTTTACCTTCTCATGCTTTATTTTATTCGCACAACTTTCATGACGCAATTATAGGAAAATGACACTTAAACCCCCTTTTTTTGTTGTAGATTGTTTCCATTACAAAAATAAGTGTTTTGCTAACTTTGATTGTAAATTGAACAAAAAGAAAAAGGTATAGAGAACTCCTAAAAAGAAACTCTAAGTACAGTTTAATTTATTCTAGAAAAGTATGATAGTGGAGATCGAGTACTGCAGCTGACTCCTTTACTCATTTGACGATCGACCGACGAAGGAGATTAGCGAAGTCTTTGGCTCACTGGCATAAAAGACAGCAACCGGGATCTTGGATTTATTCTTTCTGCCTCCTTGCGTCTGTTTTTGAGGGAATGCGTCCCTCTTATTTATAGCTACTATTAAATGGCCATGCACGCGCATGTGCTAAGGACAAATAACTATTTTTAGCCCATGCGTATGTGTTTTGTGCTACCGCATGACTCTCTCAGCAGAATACAGCTGAGATTTGTTCGAGTATGTCGTAGTGTGGCTGATATGTGGCATTTGTTTAATATTAACCATTACTGAGATCTTTAGGTTATTGGCATCCGTCATCAACATGACACGTGGCCTGTGTTGGCAACTTGAAGATCTCAGTTTGTTATTGAGTTATTGGCACCCATCATCAGAATAACACGTCGCCTGCATCAGCTATCTGAGAATCTTGGTTGGTTATAACAAACAGATCCTGCCACATGGAAATCTGTCGCATAAGGTAACTGGATTCATGGGAACACTGTCGCATGGAGATCTGTCGCATGAAGTCATTGTCACAAAGGGATTCATGGGAATACTGTTGCATGAACAATTTGTCGCATGAGGTCACTGTCGTACATGGATTCATAGGAACATTGTCGCATGATAAATCCGCCGTATGAGGTAACTTCTTTGTGCTAATGTTTTGTCGTATAGCCGTTGTCTGTACATATAACGAAGCATCCTATAAGAGTAATTATGGCTAATGACGTAACTGCCAGTGGCTCAACTTTTGTAGACCACTGTTGAGCATTAAATGCTCTTTGTCAATTGGAGTGCGGCTGAGGTGCCAAACACATAACCGCTTTATCGCATCAGGATGGTGCTACCATTTACCGTATGAGGACTTTGCTGTCCTTTGCCATATGGATTGTAGAGCGCATCATTCATAATTTTTCTATGCTTCTATAAGACCCCCTTGAAAGTTTCAAATTTTACTAAGTTTGAAATACTTTGAAAAGGAAGTATGGCCAACAGAGCTTTCTGTAGCACGAATTATCTGATGCATGGCCATCTTGATATCGCATGGCCTGTCTGCCCTATAGACTACCTACCTCATGGCTTTGATGTCGTATAGCTTTGATGTCGCATGGTCTTGATTCTGCTTGGATGGGGCTGACAGGCTGTCACATCTTCATTGATGAAATTCGTTCTTAATTTTTAAATTGCTATTTGGTACGATTCTTGAGACACAAATTTATCCTTATTAAAGCCAGGTTTATCCTTCAATTTTAGTGCATGACATATGGGGGGGTTGACTCCGTCTTATCCCGAGCTCATCCTGAGCCTATAAATAGGGGCCTAAGCAGAGATTGAGAGGAATACTATTCCCCTTCTCATGAGGCTCAAACTCTCCCCCATGCAGAAGTCGGACACGGGCAGTCCCATCGAGTACGTCGACCCCTTGCCTCTGATGTTCGACCACGCTATTATGCTTTTTTCGACTGAAGGTAAAGAAGGATGCTCTTGTCCTCTTACTTCGGAGGCTGAAGAGACAATCTTCACTCGTGCGTCCAAATATAGAGACACAATCACACAGTCTACCACATGGGTGGGTAACCATTTAGAATATGCACGGATGATTATCACGGCTTGACGTGCATGGTCGTTGTTGCAAGGCTTCAACAAGAAGATGCGTCGATAGCAATATTTTCTATTAGGTGCATGTATATAGTTGTTCTCAAATTGCTTATCACGGACATGCGTTGGAAGGCTATGCATGACCACTTCCCTATATAGATGCGGCTGTCTCTTTGGGGAACCTCATCTTGAACATGTGTTGTGGTTAATATGCACATTTATGTAGGTTATTCACCTGTGCGCCTGGTATCTGCTGCACATAGATAACTTGCTTTACTTTAGCCAAGGGCGCACGATTCTGCGCATTCTCTGTCTTTGCCCTTATTGTGAGCATTTTGACTTGTTTATTTTATCATACAGGAATTGATTTGGGTTGTTTTGGTCCTGATAGAGCAAGGAAGGATATCATAAACTTTGTTGTTCGTAGTAAAGACCAACTTTATGCGGCAGCTCATCAAGAACTGATCCAAGAAATGAGGATGATTGTTCTTCATTATGGGCGGAGTTGCCCTAATTTATGCGGCATGCTAGTCGTGTTTCTCTCCTTTATGCGACCTTCCGTATTGATTACTAGGTTGGGATTGGAATCCCAATCGAGACATTTATCGGTGGTGTATCTACATGGCAGGAGTGGGTCCATGAATAGTTTGAATTATTTATGAATTTCCAGTTCTGTGCCGCAAGCTCCCTTGTTATCCATCTGTATGGATTCTTTTTTATGTATTGAGGTTTGCATTAAGGATCCTGGTGAAGGGATGACCCAAAATGTATTGAGCTGCCCATTTCACTTGTGTCGGTAGTAGAAACAACACAGAGGGGCATCTTGATAGAGAAAGTATCGAATGTAATAAATTTCTATCAAATGTACTCATGATCTTGAATATCAATTAAAATATGAATGTAATAGATTCTCATCATATGTACTAATGACCTTGAATACCAATGAATTTTTTTCTTTTTTCAGAACTTCTCCTTGGACTTGTTTATATGGAACAAATATTATACTAGAGGTATAATATAATACCATAGCTATCAAGGACATCCTCAAGAGTATTTTAGTAGACTTATTACCTATTGTGTACTTAATGATTAAGTACAGATAACAAGTTTGAAGTGGACCCATATCAGAGGTGATACGGACATAATAGGTTAGAGAAATTCCCTTAGAAAAATTTTTGTGGACTTATCTTCCTTGGCGTACTTAAGACTAAGTATAGATGATAAGTTGAAATGACATGCACCATCAGAAGTATTAAGGATGTGATGAAAGAAAATCGATAATGAATGATGTTTGTTCAGAGGTAATATCGACATGGCAAACTTCCTTAATTTAAAATTTTATTAGAAGTATCTTACTCAGAGATAATGTGGACATGGTAAGATAAATTTTCATAGGAATGGGGAAAACATGACAGAGGTAATATAGACACGATCACTTTCTTTCATGCTGGCACATGTATCATACTGGAGAAAATGACAAGATTTATAGTTTCAGAGGTAATATGGACATGAACCATGGTTTGAGTAATTTTACTCTAGCTGGGGAACAAATCCCCGGGGAGAGAGCATCTTTGATATTGTTTGGGGATCATAAATAGGATATCCTTGGAGAAACTGGGCTCCGAGGACACACTAGTTTGATTGAGGGAATCAGCTTTCGGTGGTCTCAATGAGAATATTCTGTTGGACTTGAGGAATGTTCCACTTGGAAACTTTAGAGGATCTATTATCTATTGTGTATCCAGGACTCCTAGATATAGATAATAGATTTTGTAACGTATCATGGGGGATCACAAATCACGTTGTATATTTGTCCTTGTTGGGGATAAACAAAATATAAATACTGTACATTTTAACTTAATCTGCGGGGGATGAGGAAGAACATGCTTAATCTAGACATAATACTTATTGAGGAACTTTCTATTGATAGGAATCATCAACAAGTCTCTATTAGGCTTTGCTAGCCAGTACGCACCTTTGGAATATACTAATTCCACACGAAGGGTCTTCCTACTTAACTTGGAAGTTTTTGGCCATCTTGTGGGTCATGACCATCGGTATTCTTATCGTTAAGACGAGGTCACCAACTTGGAATGCTCTTCCTTTGACCCTTTTGTGGAAGAATTTAAAAATACGTGATTGATATAGCTCGATATGCTGTTGAGCTAGGAGATGCGTCTTATTCAGTGCCTCCAATTCATGTAATCGACAACGAGGGTTGTTCTCGATCGTTAATTGGTTAGCAAGAGCTACATGGAGAGATAAAATTTGGACCTCTAGGGGAAGCATGACTTCGCTCCCATATACCAAGGAGAGTGGCGTACTACAAGTTGGGGTTCGGACCGTTATGCGATAAGTCCAAAGACATTCCCCAAGCTTCTCATTCCAGTCACGTTTGTTGTACGAAATAAATTTTTTGAGGAGCTTGATGATAGTCTTGTTGAATGCTTCCAATAATACATTCACTGGTGGATTATATGCCATTGAAGCTATATTCTGGATTCGATTTTTATTGCAAAATTGATAGAATGCGTGATTGGCAAATTATTGGTCGTTGTCATGGATGATCCTCCGAGGTAGGCCAAAATGGTAGATAATGTGATGTTTGACATAGCTAATAGCGTTTGATCTATTTACTTTAATGAGCGGTACAACTTTTGTCCACTTGGAGAAGTAGTCAATTATAACAAGGATGAACCAGTATACTTTGGACGACGGAGGGCTGATCGGTCCGATGATGTCCATGCCCCACAGTTTGAACGACCAGGATGCCACGGTGGGGTGTAGGAACTTCGAAGGTTTGTGGATAAAATCTGAGTATATTTGACACATCTTGTACTTCTTTGTATAATTGATGGTTTTAGTGGGCTAATAATAACCCATATGTCGGAGACGATCCTGTAGTTTAGGACCGGGTTAGTGTGCACTTCAAGTACCATCATAAGCTTCATGGACTGTATGCTTCGCCTTTGTGTATTATAGGCATTGTAGCAGGAGCCCGTCATATGAACGGAAATACAATATCTTGGTGGCTGTATCATAATAAAATCGGACAAAATATCTTCTAATAGAAGTGGCTTCCTTTAGGTCATCAAATAGGATTCCATAGACTGTGTAGTCTATAAAAAGAAATCTCTAGTCTTTGATGTTAATGTTAGTCTCTACGACATAGCTTCGACACACGAAGAGGTTATTCCTAGGTCAAACCAGTTTTCGACCAATCCTTGTGATTGATTTCTGGGCTTTGAAATAAATTGCAAGGTAGCTCGAGACCAGCAAAAGCGTCAGCCTCGATATTTTACAGCCGTGGTACGTGCTTTAAGAAGAACTGACAAAGGTAAAAATTATGTCGATCACGGCTTGATGATAAGCTATTAAATCCTCATGTCAAACTTCGTATTCGCCCCGGACCTGACTAACTATCAGCTTAGAGTCACCATAGGCTTCTAGGTAGGCTTCTCCCAACTGCTTAGCCAGTTGGAGCCCAATTATTTAAATACTGTATTCTGCCACATTGTTGGAGCATGACTCCATAAGAGAATATGCGCAATGTAGGACCAGGTTATCAGGAGAAACCAACACGATCCCCACTCCGACGATAATATTGCCTTTAGGCCCAGTTCTTGAAGCACCGTCCAAGAATATTCGCCAAATGGACTCTTCCACCGCTATGTTAGACTCCAACATTTCATATAGAATAATGTCATAGAGTTTCAAAGTTTCTAGCACTGGGTGTACTTCTAGAAAGTCAGCCAATGCTTGGCCTTTTACCACCTTTTAAGGAACAAATACCATGTCGTTTGGTAATAAAAGCATTACCCATATGGCTAGGTAAGAGTTTAGGGCTCGTAGCTTAGTCATGAGCACCCTAAGGAGATTAATTCGAGAGATGACATGGATCGTCTGCCTGGTCAAATAATGGCGGGTCATTTGAAGGGCAAAGATTAAAGCAAGGCACTATTTTTTAACAGGGTTGTACCTGTGCTCGGCACAGACCATCATCCTGCTGAGGTAGTAGATAGCCTGCCCTACGTCACTTTTTTGAGTTAGCAAGGCACCAAGAGAATGGTCCATTACACGAACGTAGACCAAGAAGGATTTTTTTACTACTGAGCCACCAGCACTGGTGGTTTCGTGAGGTAATTCTTAATATCATCGAATACTCGCTGGCATTCTTCTGTCCAAATAAACAATACTCCTTTCTTCATGAGCTAGGTAAATGACTGACATCGCCTGGTTTGATATAAACCTTCTGATGTACGCCAACCTTCCTTGCAGATCGCAAAGCTCTTTAATATTCATCGGTAGGTACATATCAAGGATGGCTTTCATTTTCTTAGGTCTATGTGGATACCCTGCGAGATTATGTCAAAATCCAAGAACTTCCCACTAGTGACTCCCAAGAAAGACTTGGTCGGATTCATCTTAAGTTACTGCGCTCGCATCAAATAAAACACCATCTTCAGATTATTGAGATGATCACCCTGAAAGTGGCTCTTGATAGGGATGTCATTAACATAACCTTCCACTATTTTTCATAGATGTTCATAAAAATGGTGCTCATAGCTCACTTATATGTTGCACATGCATTCTTCAGACCGAAGGGCATCACTATGTAACGGTATTCTCCCATTGGCATCCGGAATATCGTATATTTCTCGTCATCTAAAAATATCTTGATTTGATTATAGCCCAAGAACCCATCCATGAAGGACATACGTTCAAAGCCACAAGTCTTGTCGATCATCACATCTGTGATCAGGAAAGAAAACTTGTCCTTTGGGCAAGCCGTGTTTAGATCATAAAATTCTATACAGACTCAAATTTTATTGTTCTTCTTGATAACATGAACAATGTTGGCAACCCAATCTGGATGCTGCTCCTCACGAATGAAGTTGCTTGCTATCAGCTTGTATACTTCTACTTTGATGGCGTCTATGATGTATGGATGAAATTGCCGTTGCTATTGCTTACGTGCTTAGTATTCGACAATATGTTGAGTTTGTGCATCACGATTTACGGGTCCAAGTCCAGCATATCATCATAGTTCCATGCGACGACATCGGTGTACTCCTTTATGAGTTGAATAAGGGATTTACGATCTTCTCCACAAAGGCTCTTGTTGATAAAAATAGGTTTGGGAGAGGATTCGTCGTCCAAGTCAATTTGTACTACTTCATCTTCGATGGAAGGTTCTCGTTGCTCGAAATGCAACTCCCGCTGAGATTCTAAATGCTGAGCCTAAGGCTCAACTTCAAAGAATTCTAATATTTGATCTTCATCCTCAACTTGATCTACTGATATTATGTTGATAGATAATGTTTGCTTGAACACTTCTCCGATTCTTATGTCAGAGTCCCAGGAAGAAGATTATGATGAAAGAGAATGCATCTCGGCCTCTTCTTCTAAGCCTTCGAAAGTTGTTGGAGGTGTAACATATCCTAGACCATGACCGGTCTGTTGGTAATACATTTCAGGCTTATCGCCGAGGGCGAAGTGACGTAGTGGCAAGGGTTTCCCTTTGCCGTAGTTAAGGTCCTTGTCATTTTTCAGGTCATACCCTATCTTTCAGATAATGCGCTTGATTTATGATATGTAGCGATAAAGCTGATTTCTACCGCTATCGGGTTCTGGTTCTTCTGTGAGGAAGTCTCGACGACCTTCTACCCTCCCGAAGATGATGACTTTTTTGCCCCTCTTCTTTGCTGGAATTATGAAGTAGGCATCTTAATATGGGAGAATTTGGTTTACTGTATAAGTGGTAGTCACTTGTGTGTGCAGTTATAAACCAAGACCATACTCTAAGAAGTACATGGTACTCAAATGTGTAACATCAGAGTAATTCAAAGATAGCTCTTTATTAAAAAAATACGATATTTCCTCATCCGTGATTACATCATCAAGTGATGAGGCATTGATGTGAGCAACAACATAGTCTTCAAGCTCGTCTCCCACGACATCCACTACTAGTGCTGGTGGCACTTTTGGAGCCTTTTTGCAGAGCTTAACCACCAGGGGATCAGAGGTACTCATAATAGCTGGATTCTCCCTCGACGGTCGGCCTGGTCTTTGAAGGCAAAAAACTAGAGGTTCAAGCATCTTCTTGTGATGTTTAACCACGAGCGAAGCAGTTGTGTCAGGGTTACGTCTTTTGAGGCAGATCCTTAGTGGTTCATTGGGTACTATATCCATTTCAACTTCATCATCAGCGTCATTATCGGCTTCCTCCTGATGGGTCCGTTTGTACAAGATCGAGTCAGAGTAGTAAGTCTTAATCCATTTGAAAGGATCTATATCAGCGAATTCCATCCTAATGACTCCTTTATCATCGATATATTTCAGGTACTAATGTAAAGTTGACGGGGCGATCATGTATTCATGTATCAAGGGATGCCCCAGTAAGACGTTGTATGATACATCTATGTCAATAACATAGCAAGTTACCTCCATTTGTAGATCGTCTATCTGATACTTCAGGTCAATCTTGCCCAGAGGGTAGCTTATTCCTGCGTTGAAGCCACTTATGGTTGTGTTGGTAGCAACCAACGATGCATTTAAATTTCTAATGTCTAGAGCATGCTTCTTAGGATGATGTTGAGGGACGATCCCGTGCCTATATGCATCCGGTCCACTTTGATGGCCCCAATATACCTTATATAGTAAATGGAGCGATCATGCCTGTTATTTTTCAAAAGCATGTTTTGTTGTGAGAACATAATATTTGGATTGCTTTCCACCATGTTGTGGCAATGGGGACACATAGTAGGGTCCTCGATCGACTTCTTTATCTGGGACAAGTAGGAATTAACGTACTATAAAGCTTTACTAAGAGCATCTCGGGTTTCTTTGGAGAGACGAAGGGACTCAAAGAGTGACAATCTCACTGGTGTATTGGCAAGCTGTGCCAATATGTCAAAGTTGTATAGCTTTTATAGACCTTGTGCTCAGTCTTTTCTTAGAGACTTGTCAAATCGAGTCTCTTTTTGCTTCTGCTTGTCCGCCATAGGAGGTTGATATGGAGCTACTTTAAATACTTCTGGAGTGACAAGTATGGCGGTCGAGGGTATAGCATCTTCCTCGGTAACTGGCTTATAATTGCGCAAGTAGGTATGGCCTGACCTAGTCAGTCCTGCCAAGGCTTCATCGAATAAGGAAGAGAACATGTGACTGGATTTAAACCTCCTTCCTTTAGACTTATTTGTAGGAGATACTGTCGGCTGCGTCAGTTCTTGAGCGAGGTCTGGGTAAACCTACATAACTTCACTTTGTAGTATTATGAGTGGCACCAACCCTGCTGCTTGGTCGCAAGCTCATAGGAGGTTGACAACCTCCATTGTTGCCCTCGAGATCGAGACCACCATATTGGGATCAAATCACTAGAAAGTCACCGAAATGGAGGGACATTATGCTTGTAGTGACCATCTTGTCCTTAAAATCAAGGATGAGGGCTTTGGCGTCGAACAACTGCTGGATTTATCTTTTTAACACGTAGTAGTCTCGTGTTGGATGATGGACGTATTGGTGGTAGAGGCAATACTTTGGGTCATCAACTTTGCCTGCCTCATTAGGGTGTTTAATCTCAGGTAGTCTAAGTTTATCGCCCTTCATCAACACATTGAAGATCTCAATGACATCATCATCATCAAAGGAGTAGGTCTCCTTGGGCTTTGGTGCTTCTGTTGCTTCAGAATAGATGTCGACGAGCCTTTGGACACGTTGACGGTAAGGGCTTGCTTCCCTTTACCGTAACATCTGTTGTTGGTGTTGCTGAATTGACGCTTTCCACTGTCATCAGTGCTGGGGATCTGTATACCCAACAAGCGTGCTTCCTTCGCATTCTTCTCAGCAGTGTCAGTGCTTACGATGAACGTTGTCCACTCAATAAACTGACTGGGGACTGTCCATAGTTTTAATGTGGGTAGTAGGTTCTTTCTGCAGGTGTCTATCAATTCGGTCTCAGGAGTACCAGGAGGTAGCCTCAATGCTTCCTATCGGAAGAGCTCTATATAGTCCCGTACAGACTCCTTTTCCCTTTGAGTGATGTCCATGAGGGAAGATATAGTCATGTCCATTCCTTGTCATAGAATCGACAGAGGAAGAGGCGCAGAAGGTCATTGAAGGACGAGATACAGTTTTTTAGGAGGCTACAAAACCATTCGTAAGTAACCCCGGTCAATGCTCTGATAGGTTGGTAAGTAGTGCATCATCCTGCGATAAATATCCTATCATAGAACCGATGTAATTCATGTATTGATGGGGCAATGTCTTCCTATTGAATAGGGTCATAGACTTTGTTTTATACTTGGGCGGATACACTATATTGTTATATTTGGAAGGATAGGGTTGTCGTATCCTGAGCCTCTGGAACGTGTCTCTGTTGTTCATAGCATCAACACGAGTACACAGTTCCTGGATCACCTTCTGAGCATCCTCTGACAGTGGAGGGGCAGATGATCATGGCAAGGAATTACTTCTAATAGCTGGGGAAGCTAGAGCATATGTATTAGACTCCACTTTGGTTCTTGGATCCTTGTTGGCTTGTACCGGAGTCCTTGGTGGTTGCGTGGCCATGTTTGCCTTGATTTCCATAATTATCTGGGTTAAAGCCTGCATCGAGACGCTCATGGTATGCATCATCGCCTCTAGATCCTTGAGGTGTTGGCAATCACTGACACCCTCATTGATATCCCCTCCCATGTAAACTGTCATCACATTGGAAGAGATAGACATGATGGTAGATCTTTCGCTTTCCAACTCTGATCCTTGAGTCGTGCTATCCTCTGGTAATGTTGCATCCTCTTCTGACTCAGAGAGAACACTACCCCCAGATTTGGATGTTGTTCTAAATGTTTAAGGATAGCTACCCCAAACGTATCGTTGTTTGTTATTTGAGAATCACTGTCTTTACGGAACAACATGTTATTATGGAATACCGAGAGGTGACTACCCCCAGCTTGTACTTTCGATTATGTGATGGCCTTTTTAGAGGAATACTTTATTCTTGAATGGGTGCCTTGAAACATCCCCAAAGTAGGTACCGCTAGCTTGCTACCTCATAGTCAGTTCCCCGACGCACTGGTCGAGACTGGAGGATTGGAGGAAGTTGACTTTGAATTCTTCCTCATGGAGAAAACTTCCAAGTGGAGGAGCATGAAGAAAAGGGTGGTTCCTTTTCATCTTCTTGTGCTTGCACTCGCTTTTCGAGATATTGTCGGAGGGGTGCAATTGGTTGCAGTCACTGAAATACCGAGTGCCTGACTGCAAGGGTTGATTCTTTGGTGTAGCAGTAGTTGATAACAATGTTAGCACAAGTTTTCCTTGGAAAGGATACTTCATATGTGGTAGTTGTTTCTCTCGTATTGCGTTTGTAACTTATAACATTGCACAAATCGGACAAGGAAAAATTTACTTTTATATCCACTTCATGCGCGTGACCAAATTATCCACATGGGTATAAAAGTGAGAGGTTGGCTCCCTGTCCTGGTTCCTATGCAATATTGGTACACAGATCATTTATGGAAGGCTTAATGTGAGATATACCCACTTTATACGTGCAGTCAGACCGGGTGCATGGGTTTACCATCACAGTTTTTGATCCCTGGCTTAGTTCCTGCACATATACTGCGCCCAAGTGGTCCTAGGAAGACTTTGGGGACTGGCCCACTTCCGGCGAACAAGTGAGTGGGTTAGTCTGATATAGCTCTCCACCAGCAGTGTGCGTAATCATTAATGGCACTTGCCTTTGGTCAAATGCTTGAGAAGCTACTCGAGCGCGTGTGGATCATGCACGCATGCTACCCTTGACTTATTTGAACTAGCGCTCACTAGCGCATAGTACAAGGAGTCCAAGTTTTTCCCATTTTCATGCAATTGGCGCATGGGGTCAGTGCCGCAGGAGATCTGTCAAAAACTTTCCTTGTCTTTATGTTTTTGCTGCATGCAGAAGCCTTCATGCGCTTTTCGTCTGATATGGCATGCTTCTTCTTCTGCACATTCTACAGAGGGCACATGACCTGAGAGTCAACACAATTCATCTCAAAAGGGGTCATAGAGGCGGAATGAGCATCAAAATGCACATCTTTGGCGATGAAAGACAGAAGAGCATCGCTCGCAGCCTTTGGGTGCGGCATACTGGCCTTGGCGACCCAAGTTCTTCGAGTCTTTTTAGGATTTGCCAACCTTGATATGGGGCTTAACCTGTCCCCTGAGAGCATATCTTCAAATGCCTGTTGGTCAAAGTGAACGACCAATATCATCTGGGTTGAACCAAGCTTCGTCGTATCGGATTATGTCACAACCTTCTCGTTAGAGGAGAAGGAAGTCTCCACCAGAGTCGCCATTTTTGTTTCCATTACAAAAAATAAAAGTTTTGCTAACTTTGATTATAAATTGAACAAAGAAAAAAAAGGTACATATAACTCCTAAACAGAAACTCTAATCGTTGAATTAATTCTAGAGAAGTGTGACGGCGAAGATCAAGTACTGCAACTGACTCCTTTACTCCGTTGACGATCGATCGACGAAGAAAATTTGTGAAGTCTTTGGCTCACTGGCATAAAAGACAACAACTAGCCTATTGGATTTGCTATCTCCACCTCCTTGCGTATGTTTTTGAGCGAATACATCCCTACTATTTATAGCCACAATCGAATGGCCATGCGCACATGTTTTGTGCTGCCGTATGGCTCTCTCAGCAGAATGTAGCTGAGATTTGTGTGCACATGTTGCGGTGGGGCTAAAATGTGGCATTTGGTTAAGTTTAACCATTTTTGAGATCTTTGGGTTGTTGGCACCTGTCATCAATATGACACGTGGCATGTGCTGGCTACTTGAAGATCTTTAGTTGGTTATTGAGTTTTTAGCACCCGTCATCAACATGACACGTCGCCTGTATCAGCTATCTGAGAATCTTTGTTGGTTATATCAAATAGATCCTGCCACATGGAAATCTACCTCATGAGGTAACGGGATTCGTGGGAACACTGCTGCATGGAGATTCGAAGCATGAGGTCATTGTCTGTCACCCTCTATTTTTCAAATATGGTTAATTTAGTAATTTGCCAAGTTATTCTATTTTTTTAGAGTGCTATATATATTTAATTATATTTTATACTAATTAATTATAGTTAGTTGGCTAGCCTATTGGTTAGACTTGATATTACTGAACCCAATTAGATTGTCATGATAATATTTGGGCCAACATGGACTAGGTACAAGAAACCTATTTCCTCTAGTTAATTATGGATATTAGCTTAATTTGCCTTAGTGTAGAAGCTTTCCTAATATAGCCCTTCCTTAATACTCTTCATAACTAACAAGTAGGGGCTTTTTGGACGTTTATTATTGCTTGGAAGAGGAGGAACTAGGGGTCGGCCATATAGGTCTCTCTCTTTCTCTCTCTCTCTCCTCTTTATTTTACATTCATTTTAGATCCCCAAATTCCTAGATCCCTAATTCCTTTTATCCCTCCACCAAATTCACTCTCATTCTCTCTCAATTTTATTAAGCAAGGAGCATTGGAGCTTGGATTTACAAAGAGCACTTGGAGAATGAGCATTGGTGAAGAGCTTGTGTCCTAATTATGTCCATTGAATAATTCATTGGAAATCCATCTCCTAATTGATAAATTCTGAATTTTCTCTCCATTATAGCTTCTAATTAATATATTTGACCATTAGAAACCATTCCATAGCTAAGGACTACCCATAGGAAGAAGAACAAGGTTCATAGAAGATCTATTGAAAAAATTATATTTACCTTTTTATTATTTAATAATTGAATTATAGTAATTATGAGCTAATTAGGAAAATTAGAATTTATTTAATTTTTATTTTAGGTGTTTGTGTATTTAGGGAATTTATGGAGCCATTATAAATTTTTTCTAATTAATTTCATGTAGGAGACCCTTTGGACAGTTGCTAGCTTAATGGTATGCAATAATATAAATTCTAGAATTTTTCTATATATATATATTTGTATATATATATAAATAAATAAATAAATAAATAAATAAATAAATATATATATATATATATATTAAATAGAAATAAAAAAAAGAAGAAGAAAGAAAAAGAAATGAAAAAAAAGGATTGGAAAAGAAAAAGAGAAAAAGAAAAATAAATTTTCTAATGGATCCCTAACCCAAAACCTATTAACTCGTTAATAAACCCTAACCCACCTAAACCACCTACCCTACCCGCTTGCACCCACCCTCGCTATGCAAACGAAGCAGCAGCAGCGATTGCCCCCCCATGGCCCATACGATTACCCCCAACCCGCTCTCTCTCGATCTCTCTCTCTCCCTTATATATATATACATAAGACAACCAAAACCCTAACCCTAATCCTCCCTCTCCCTGACCCGCGCGACCGCCGTCGCCAGCCAGACCGTCGCCCAAAGTCGCCACCACCGGCCATCTCCGCGACTGCGCAATCGCGCGAGCACCGCGCAATTACGCGAGCACCGCGCACCCAACAGCAGAATTGAACTACAGCAAAGCCCTGTGTTCAGGCTCTGTTTCTCGCGCCCTCGCTTGACCAAACTTGATGTCGTCTTCGCCGGTATGATCCTCACCTATCTTCCTTCAATATCTGTATGATAGTTGACCTCGAACAACGCGTAACCCTAGGCAAAAATAATGTCCAAGTTGACGAAAAATGATAACTTTTGGTTATCGCAGAAAACTGCTGTATCCACCTATGTTCCCGAACTCGTGTCTCCCACCACAGAGATCCGAATCCAATTTTTCTTTTTGGTATACGAATATCACTTGACCTAGTTTAATTTTTATTATTTACCTTAATTTATTAAATATTGTATGCAGAATTAAACCAGTTAGAAAACTCCGAAAATCTACTTTTTCCAGATTTTCAAAAATTGTGATACGGAGCACGCCCCGCCAAACGGGACCGTCCTGTCATGTACCAAGTATACCAAATGGTGCGCGCAATATACCCAGGTGTATAAGATTTCACAGAAACTGATTTGGACGCGTGTGCGCGTTGAAATCAGCCCGTATCCGCAGTAAATCTCCCGTGTCATAACTTTTGCAAAAGCCCTGCGTATTTTGTGCACGCTCGTCAGAATGCGATAAAACTTACTCCACTGGACTCGTGGTATCGCGCTGGTCCTGTGACCCAATTTTTATAAAATTCTGAGAGAGTTGACCAAGTTGCCAATTGGTGGGCCCAACGGTTGACCTTTTGGGCAAAATTGTGTTTGGCTCACCGAAATCAATATTTGGACATACCATTGAGTTCGTACTGACATTTAGAGTTTGTTTGACCTATAATTTGTCCTATTTAGAGACTGTTACCCATAGCACACTTTTTGGTGCAAAGTGGGCCATACGTGGACCCCACTTTGACCCAAAATTACCGTTTTACCCCTGTGTCCAAATTGGACGAAAGTGATGATATTTTTATCTATTTTGCTTATTTTAGAAATGTTGGTGATGTCTATTTCATCATCCGGGGACATCTGTTCTGAGGCCATAGCTTCTGATCCTGTGTGTTTGACATCTGGACGTTACATCTTGCAGCTCTCTTGCCAGGCAAGTATACCTTACCATTGTACTGTATTTATATTCCATATGATGCATGCATATTTATTTTTGTTTATTTAGTTTATTTATTTTAACTGCTATATAAATTTTGCGTCCAAGAAAACTTGGGTGCAATGACGGTGTCGTCGTATTATATTTTTATTTATATATATGTATTGGACCTACTTTATGAGACCACCCCATTATCATAAAATATCATTTGGTTTCATTGGCCGTGACACATTTTTTACACGAGTGTGAGTCTCATATAGACACGAACTGCGTGACAGGTCTGGCCTCCTGTACGTATGGGTTGTGCGTTAGGGATAACTGCTGATAGAAACTTTGTATGCTAGAAGACTTAACAGTTATTAGTGGTCTATGGACATAGTCTATTGTAGTACGGTGGTCCAATCCTTATCCTTGTTTGGTAGCAGGATTGGGCTATTGTACTAAAGATAGGCTATGAACCAAATCGTGTCATAGATGTGACATGCTTAGAGCATGGGGTGGGAAGAACAACAAGTACCGTATTTGGGCTCCTTTGCACTTTTCCTATTGTGCGCTCGGATTTTCCGTCAAAGATATGGGTGGTGATGACCACTATATATTATATAATATCAGGCGGCCTCTGGCGTTCAAAAGATGATATGCTTTTTTGGCCCCTAGATCTCCATGAGAACCATGATAATCCTAGTTTTTAGCCAGATAGCCCACTTGTGGGGAAAGTTGTTCTTAAACTATATTCACTTAGACGGTTAGGCGACCCATTGGATATTTATTTCAGTACTTTATTGGCATATTTTTATGTATCTTGGTATGTCCCTCTGAGGACCTGGCCCCTTCCAGGTATAGCTGTTCTTGAGTATTCGTAGGAGCGCAGATCCTGATGGTTACATATGTTTCGAGGAGGTCTTCTCTTCGAGTCCGTGATTATGAGATGGTATTCTATATTGTGTTTATTGTGTTGTACTTAGATATTCTAGTTGGTAGTGGATTTGTTTTCATCCAACTATCATCTTTAGATACCTTGTTTTGAGATATAGTTTTATAGATATTGGTTATTTATTTACATTTGATTTTCGTGGATGAGAGTTAGATTATATCCTGTGACTTATTAAACATTTATACCACTTGTGAATTTTATATTCATATTACAGTGTACGTATGGGTTTGGTTTCCATATATTGGAGTTTCCATATCCATGCGGCTGGCATGCTTACGTGTCCTAGTCCTACGTATTTTTGGGACTGGGACATGACATATTTTTAGTGGTGGCCCATGCAGATCGAGAGCATATTGTCTCGGTTACGTTACTGTACCGAACAAGCCTGCACCTAGGACTAGAGTATAGGATCTCATCCACAATTGACTATGATTCATCTTCCTTCTATCCGTTCTATTTGAATAATTGCATCCTGCTTGATTCATGTACTTCCCTAATAGTTCCTTGAGTATAGCCCCCTCCTAGAATATAGAAGTCCCTGTTGTTAGATGATAAGTAGGGTAACCTTCCTATAAAGAGTACAACTAGAGTGTTGACACACCACTAAGTTTAGAATATCTAGTGAACCCTAGAATTCCTTATCTATAGATTGGTTTACCATTCTCCCTTGATGTATTATGAAGACTTGAGAGTAGTATAGACACTAATAGAGTTAGTTAGAAGTGTTACCATAATGTTTGGCTATAGTATTGAGGAACAAATAGAAAACCAAAATTTAATATTAGGGATGAACCTAACCTTCATAGTTAGATAGTATTGGAGAACTATAAACATAGATAATTATCTTATTATTAGTAGAAAATACCTTAGGAAGCCTAGAGGAATATATGTCACCACCCCATTTCCAGAGCCGGGTATTTTTTTAATTTTAAATTGGTTAATTGTGTATTATTTATGATTAATTGTATTTATATTTAATTAATGATTGTATTATTTTTATATTGATTGTTTTAGGATTTTGGCTAGCCTGGACCCATGTCAGACCCTAGTGGACCCATGTCCGACCCAGCCCACACCCTTGTGAGAATTATTTTGGGGCTTAGATTTATTATTTTATTTTTAGGAGGTTAGTTGGAGAGATTTGGAGCTAGTTTGAGTACTTTTGGAACCCGGAACCCGAAACCAAGTCAAGTAGGGGCGTTTTGGGAATTTGGAAACTTATGTAACCTCTTTAACTACATGGCCGGCCCCTACCTACCCCCATTTCCGTGGAACACAGCAGCAGCCCCCCTTGGTTCTTCTTCTTCTTCTTCTTCTTCATATTCTTCACTTCTTCTTCTTCTCCACTTCTTCTTTCTTCTTCCTTCTTCTTCAAGGTGAGTTTCCCTTCCATTTTTCTTCCTTCTTCTTCCATTCTTTCTTCTTTATGCTAACCCTAACCTTGCATTTTCCATAACCTAGGTGTGAGGAGCCTAGATTTAGTGTGGAGGCTAGAATTGGAGACTTGGAACTTGAGGGAGGTAATTCCAAGTAGATCGGAGACTTTGGCCTTGGGATTTCAACTCCCAAGAGGTAAACCCTAACTTTTCCCTTGCTAATTATTTTTATATAGTGTAATTAGTGTTGTAGAACCTTCCTAGACCCTAAGCCTACCCGTGGGAGGAAGTTGGAACTAGTTTGGTTGAGTTTAGAGACTTTAACACTAGATTTTGTGTCAATTTCGGATGGAATCCGAATTTGGCCCAATTTTGGATGATGCCCTAGGTTAGACGGACCTAGGTAGACGTTGTCGAGTGTCTTGAGGGTGAGTGCGTGTCTCCGTTCGGACACGGAAAGCCGTGTCGCGGAGAAACGGGCGTTTCGGGCAAATTTGGGGCTTTTCGTCGTCGCCGATTCTAAGTGCGTGCGCGTTTCCGTCACGGACCTAGAATCGATGCGGGAGCACTTTTTCTAGGATCTAGGCATCATTTAGAGCACGTGGGTAAATTTTGGGCCGATTCCGTGCTTGTTTGGTGTGTGTTTCAGGAGGTTTTCTGAACCGCGCACCGCGTGTTCGTCGAAATGACCGAACGGCCATTTCGACTTGGTTTCCTTGTTTCGGACTTGTGCGCGTGTTGGGTTAGCTTCGGAGAGTGTGTGCTAGAGTTTTCAAGTTATATTTTATATATTTTAGGGTGTTGGTGAGTGTCGGGGTCGTTGGGCGTGAGTGGGACGTGTTGTTGTGTGTTGTGGTTGAGTGGTGTTGTGTCTCTCTATATATATTTATAAGTGTCTATATATATATATATATATATATATATTTATATATATATATGTATGTGTGTTTATGTATATATATTTATATATATATGTGTGTATTTATATCTATGTGCTTGTGTATGTATATGCCTATGTGTATATATATATATATATATATATATATATATATATATATATATATATATATATATATATATATATATATATATATATATATATATATATATATATATGTAGATGTGTAAGAGTGTGTGTGAGTGTGTTAATATGTATATATATATATATATATATATATATATATATATATATATATATATATATATATATATATATATATATATATATATATATATATATATATGATTATGAGTTTGAGTTTATGTATATATGTATATATATTTATATATATATGTATGAGTGTTTGTGTGTGTGGTTGTGTGTTTGTGAGAGTGTGTGTTAGTGTGTGTGAGAGTGTGTGTGTGAGGGTGTGTGAGAGTGAGAGTGTGTGAGTGAGTGTATATATATATATATATATATATATGCTTGAGTGTGTGTGTATATGTATATATATATTAGTGTGTGTATATATATATATATAGATATATGTGTGTATATATATATATAGATGTGTGTTTTTATATATATATATATATATAGATATATGTATGTGCTTGTATGTGTGTCTGTATGTGGTTGTGTGTGTGTGTGAGAGTGAGAGGGGGGGGGGGGGCTGGAACTGACAGAACAGCAGCTGCAGCAGCATGTACAGTAGGCAGCAGCGCCGCGGCAGCAGTTCGCTCGAGCGCTGTAGCAGAACAGCAGGCAGCAGCGCTGCGGCAACGCCGCGGCAGCGCCGCGGCAACAGTTTGCTCGAGCGCTGCAGCAGAACAGCAGAACAGCAGGCAGCAGCAGCAGCAGCGCCGCGGCAGTAGTTCGCTTGAGCGCAGCAGCAGCTCGCTCGAGCGCAGCAGCAGCGCAGCAGAAAAGCAGCAGCAGTTTTAAGTAGCAGCAGCAGCTATGTAGCTGCAGCAGCAGCTATGTAGCTGCAGCAACAGCTCGGCCAGCACCTCCAGCAGCAGGTTGAGCAGCAATAGCAGCTTGGCATTCGCGGCGGGGAGCGGGGTATCTTAGAGAGAGAGAGGTATATATATATATATAGATATAGATAAATATAACTATAGATAGATAGGTAGATGTATAAATAGTTAGAGAGATAGATAGATAGGTAGATAAATAGTTGGATAGTTAGATAGGTTGATAGATAGCTAGATATCACATAGATAGATAGATAGATAGATTAGATAGATAGATACATAGGTATAGATATGAATAGATAGGTAGATATTAGATAGCTAAACTAGTTAGATAGAATTTAGTTAGATATATAGATAGGTATAAGATAGATAGATATCTATAGAAAGGTAATTGGATAAATACATAGGTAGATAATAGATGGATTGATGGTTAGATAACTAGATAGATAGATAATAGAAAGATAATTAGATTGCTATATAGATAGATAGATGATAGTTAGATGGTTAGATAGAATGATAGATAGATAGATAGATTTAGATAGATAGTTAGATATCTAGATATAGATATACATATATATATTTATATATAGGTAAGGTAAGGTATTGGGTATATCTATATAGGTATATGCCCATATGTATTAGATATCTATATTTTAGCCTAGATTATAGCTAGATATATATATATTTATGCATAGTTAGCTAGCTAGAGGGGTATTCGGGTTGAGTTTAGAGCGGTATCTCAATACCTTGAGATACTGAGGTATCTCAATACCTTAAGATATCCAAGGTATTGGGTTTCGAGCGGGGTTTTTGAGCAATAGCCTAGGAATAGTATTGGAGTGATTTTTATATGCTTATGTATATATATTTATGCGTGCTAGCATAGGTTTTAGCGGGTATAGGCGGGGTATATAGCGTAGGTTGAGGTATCGGATACCGAGGGTATCCCGGTATCTCAAGGAGGCGAGTTTGAGAGTTTTCTAACTTAATGAGCTCGGTTTGACCTAGAATTTCAGGAGCACCCTAGTTTGACCTAGACTTGACCGTAGTTGACTCGGTTGACCACCAAGTCAACCTTTGACCTAGTTTTGAGCCAGAGTTGACTTTTTGGACCCAGAGTTGACTTTTTGACCTAGATTTCACCGGTTTGACCCGTTTGACCTAGAACAACCCTAGAAGCCTATTTTTAGTTATTTTATATCTGTTTAACTCATTAGAAACCTGTTTAACCTTGCTTTTCGTATTAGGTCCTTGCGACACCGGTTCGGATCGCCAGTTGCTCAGGACGTCAGGCGAGTACATTCTCTGATAGTTTTCATTATCTGATGATTATTATGATTCAGCTTCTAGTATAGTATCATCTGATTATTCTGGCATAACACGGGACACTGACTGATATTTCTGGATTCATTTACTTGTGACACGTACATTTCATGTTTCTGGCCTCTATTCTGGAATCACTACTGGCATCACCTACAGGCATCACTCTTGTTCAGGCTGGACTTATCTTGATTTGCGTGTCGGGTCTTGGATCCACTTGTATTAGTCGGGGTAAGAAAATACTCGAGTAGACATGTAAACATTCCCATCTGGAATCATTAGGAATTACTCCCTCTGGTCTAATATGGAATGATAGCAGCCGCGCACCCAGTGCGTGGTGAGTCGTACTTACCCCTAGCCGTTTACATGTCGAAACAAGTATTTCAAAGACACCGAGTTCATTCTTTATAGTCTAGACTCTCATGCATTTCTTGACTTGTCTCACTTACATGTTTCTGGACTTGACTCACTACATGTATTTTGTGCTGGACTCACTACACGTTCATGTGCACGGACTTGATCTTAGCTTAGATTTCCTGTATCTTGCAGTTATTACTATCTTGCTCTGATATCCATGTATCTTTACCTTTATGCACCAATTATACATATTTTCTTGTTTCATACTTGCTTTATTCTTCTTGCTACTTGCTATAACTGTTTTATAGTTTTTATCATTTAAATGGAACTGCTGTTAGAGATGTACTTGCTCCATTCCTGACTGGACATATTTTTCAGAGTATCCGGAGGATTGGTGTCCGACGTTTTATGGACCTGAGCCTGTCGATGGTGTAGACAGGGACCCTCTAGTTTAGGAGTGATTTCCGGGTTGGTAGCCGGGTTCACTAGGATCTTGTTGTTATTTTATTAGCTTTTAGCACCGAATTTGTCTCCGGTTTTGGATTGAGACCTTGTTTGTATATTATTTTTGGAGGATATATTATTATTATTGATGTTGTGGTTGTTGTAGTAGTTGTTGTTGGTTAGAATTTGGAGTTGTTAGTCTTCTTTGTTATCTTATCGTGCTTAGATTCGTGATTGAGTACTTGATTATCATTATGATATTGCTCCTCCGTTTGGAGTTGAGATCTTGACAGGTTTATATATTGATTGCGTGGTTGCCCTCCTTTTGGAGAGGTCATGGCAGGTTTTTTTTGTGAGTTATCTAGATAGTTGACCTGGACAGCGTTCTACCGCCGATGCTGCGGCGTAGGCTGGACGTACCCACGACTCATGTCCAATTTCCGGGTGCGGGTCGTGACAATATAATAAACACATTTTCCTTGATCATACCTCGAACATAGCAACTAGCATACCACTCCCCCTTAGAAAACCATGATGCTATCTAGAGTCCTTTATTTTAATTCATATATTGTTCCTCTGCGACCTTAACGTTCGCTAATTATGCGACAACTAAATTATGTTCTTCTTTTCTTCATCTTTCAACTCGTGCCACCTGATACCTCTGATTATAGACCAAGTAATTTTATTCTATGTTAGGATATAAAGCTTGCTAGGATTTTGGTTGTTACTTTTGAATTTTGAATTATGTGCTTAGTAGTTAGAACCTGATAGTTTGAGTTGTTCTTGTAGATTATGACCTGATAATTATTCCTTAGTTTTTAAATTACGTAACTTGTACCACACCTCGATATGAGTTATATTCCCTTTTCCCTTGAAGGCCAGTAACTTTTTTATTCATACTATTGACACTTGTTCTATAAGCACTATGACTAGGACTTAGGATGACCACTACCTATATAATGCAATAGGAGACCTTAATGAGTACCAAGATCTTTCCTTATATACCCTAGCAAGAGTTCTACTTTATTTACAAAGACCAAGTTATTTTGTAGAATCTCATTTAAGGCAATTACAGTATTAGTTTATTTGTTTTTGTAAGTTGGGTAGTATGCCTCACAACACAGCATCACCTAGCCCTCTTGACCCATACATTAAGTATAACCTAATGGCACCAACTAGATACTAGCATAAGACGACAGTGTTTATTCAGATTGTAGAAATTAGAGGCACATACCCTATTTGGTCGACTAGCGACTTCGACAAGGAGTTAGTATGATAACTGTAGAGATTATGGAGTCTAATCTCTTTTGTGAACTTGAATTATTTTGTAAATTCTCTCATCATAATCCAGCATATTTATATTTTCTGTGCTACCTTGACTTATACTGCTGTTACAACCTAGTTTTACAATCTTATTCTTTATCAAGCTTGATCATGACATATGTATTATTGGAGCGCTACAATAATACATTTCAGAATCAGTATATTACGGTCTGATCAACCATAGTGCGCTTGATTCGCCCTTCGCAATACTACTTTACGTGGATCAAGATATATAGTTGACTAGTAGACATATGTACTTGCCCTCTAGATATGTCTGAGCGGATCGTAACAGTTACATAACTATACTGATACGAGCATGCGAATAAAGATTTACCAAATAGGATTTCAATCCACAACTACTTTGGCAATTCCTATTGAATTCTTTAAACGCCTTGATCCCCATACTTCTATTCTATTACCTCTTCCTTGAACTCTTTATTATTGATCTCCGTCTTTCCTTATTTCGGAAAGACGAAACCTCGTACTTGGTATAAGTTTGATACATTAATAGTACTAGATATACCCATAGGCCAATCGTATTATTTGGTGACTATCTTTTATAATTGATTAAGGGCATATCATACATGATATAATTGGTGTTAAAGTTTTGAGGATTGGATGACATGAGTAAATAAATTAAGGAATATTTTTTTTAAGTGTATAGCCTTATATGATAGATGGATAACCTCTAAGTTGGGTAGAAGTCGCATTGCTAATTTGAGGTTAAATTCTTTCAGATTGTGATCAAGTAGGATTAGATGGAGAGATTAAGTCATTTTTAAATATGGAGAATTTTAGAAGAAGGAGTTAGATGATGACTACTTAATGAATTTTGAAACCTTGAAATATCGAACCAAATATTTATACTTTAAGTACATGATTTAAATTTTGAATATTGAAGGTAAATTATTAATTTGAATTTTGAGGATAAATATAGAATTTCAGACTTGAACATTGGTGGATTGAATTTAAATTTTTTATAATTTGATGATTTGAATTGAAGGTTAAATTTTGATTATTGGATTACTATTTAAAATATTGAGGATGTGAATTGAATTTAAAATTTTGAAGGATACAAAAATTCATAAATTGAAGATAGGAATAATATTTGATTAGAAATATTTTCTAAGAAGATTATGATAGCTGGAGCGTGATATAAAATTAATATACGTTATTTAATTCTTGAAGATGTTATATGAAATTAATTTAAATTTGGACGTTGATGGTTTAAAAATCGAGAAGAGATTACAATATGTTAAATTTTGATTAAGCAGAGGTTACCTTAATTTGGAAAGTGATTACGATGGATTAGAATATATTTTAAATCTTGGAAGAGATTGTGATTGACTTGCCTTATATGCGTATGTGAATGAATTAATAAATTATACCTTATTTTAATTTCGAGGATAAAATTGTTTATAAGTAGGTTATATTGTAAACACCCAAAATTAGACCTACTTAGCTTAGATAGTGATACTAAGGCTAGTTTGAACCCAATTAGAAATAGAACACGGTATTTTTATTTAATTTTACAATATTGTATCACTTAGCGTACCTTATCGTGCTTTGATAATTGGAGCACTACACTATCCACTTCCTTCCTATAAATTCTATACCCTTATCCTAGACGTGCCCATCTTCCATTCTAACCTTTGTGTAACTTATAATTAAGCTCCCTTGTGCTACATTTTGGTCGTACAATATCGCCCCCTCATTTAAACCTAGCCTTGCATTTTAAAATACGATTTATAGCCCTCCAAACATTCCCATGACAATTATAAAATTATGGAGGTTAGGATGGAGGAAGGTATACGATAAGCTGCAAATCTCTATCTTATACCATCCTTGACTTTCTACCGTGGCTTAGTTTTAATTTCGAGGACAATTTTTTTATAAATTGGGTAGAATGTAAAACCCCTAATTCTAAAAATAAATAAATCATATTTACCTTTTTTAAATTAATAATTGAATTATAGTAATTATGAGCTAATTAGGGAAAATAGAATTTATTTAATTTTTATTTTAAGTGATTGTGCATTTAGGAGATTTATGGAGCCATTATAAATTTTTCTTAATTAATTTCATGTAAGAGACCCTTTGGACAGTTGCTAGCTTAATGGTATGCAATAATATAAATTTTAAATTTTTTTTATGTATATATTTGTATATATATAAATATAAATATACATATATATTAAATAAAAATAGAAAAAAAAGAAGAAGAAAGAAAAAGAAATTAAAAAAATGGATTGGAAAAGAAAAAGAAAAAGAGAAAAAGAAAAACAAATTTCCTAATGGATCCCTAATCCAAAGCCCATTAACTCCTTAATAAACCCTAACCCACCTAAACCACCTACCCTATCCGCTTGCACCCACCTGCGCTATGCAAACGAAGCAGCAACAATAATTGTCCCCCGCGTGGCCCATACGATTACCCCCGACCCTCTCTCTTTCTCTCTCTCTCTCTCTTCTATATATATACATAAGATAACCAAAACCCTAACCCTAATCCTCCCTCTCCCCGACCCGCGCGACCGCCACCGCCAGCCAGACCGCCGTCCAAAGCCGCCACCGCCGGCCATCTCCGATACCGTACAACTGCGCGAGCACTGCGCACCCAACAGCCGAATTGAACTACATCGAAGCCCTGTGTTCAGGCTCTTTTTTTGTACCCTCGCTTGACCAAACTTGACCCCGTCTTCGCTGGTTTGATCCTCACCTATCCCCCTTCAATATATGTATGATAGTTGACGTCGAACAACGCGTAACCTTAGGCGAAAACAGCAACCAAGATGACAAAAAATGACAAATTTTGGGTAACTGTGGTAACTACCTATATTCCCGAACTCGTATCTCCCACCACAGAGAACCAAATCCAGTTTTTCGTTTTGGTATATGAAGACCACTTGACCTAGTTTAATTTCTGTTATTTATATTAATTTATTAAATGCTGTATGCAGAATTAAACCAGTTAGAAAATTCTAAAATCTACTTTTTTTAGATTTCCAAAAATTATGATACGGAGCGCGCCCCGCCAAATGGGACCGCCCCATCGTGTACCAAGTATACCAAAAGGTGCGCACAGTGTACCCAGACGTGTGAGATTCCACAAAAACTGATTTGGACGCGTGTGCGCGTCAGAATCAGCCCGGATCCGCAACAAATCTCTCGTGTCGCAATTTTTGTAAAAGCCCTGCGTATTTAGTGCACGCTCGTCAGAATGCGACTAAACTTGCACCACTAGACTCGTGGTATCACGCTGGTCCTGTGACCCAATTTTTATGCAATTCTGAGACAATTGACCAAGTCGACAATTGACGGGCTCCACGGTTGACTTTTTAGACAAAATTGTGTTCGGCTCACCGGAATCCACATTTGGACATACCGTTGAGTTTGTGCTGACATTTAGAGTTTGTTTGACCTATAATTTGTTTTATTTAGAGAATGTTACCCCTAGCACACTTTTTGGTGCAAAGTGGACCACACGTGGACCTACTTTGATCCGAAATTACCGTTTTGCCCCTCTGTCCAAATTGGACGAAAGGGAAGTAATTTCTAGCAATTTTGTTTATACTGGGACGTTGGTGATATTTATTTCAGCATCCGGGGATATCTACTCTGAGGCCATAGCTTCTGATCCCGTGTGTTTAACATCTGGACGTTACATCTTGCAGCTCTCTTGCTAGGCAAGTATACCTTGCCATTGTACTGTATTTACATTCTATATGATGCATGCATGTTTATTTCTGTTTATTTAGTTCATTTATTTTAACTGCAATATAAATCTTGCGTCCAAGGAAACTTGGGTGCAACGATGGTGTCGTCCTATTATAATTTTATTTATATATATGTATTGGACCTACTTTATGAGATTACCCCATTATCATAAAGCATCATTCGGTTTCATTGGCCGTGACACATTTCTTAACGAGTGTGAGTCTCATATAGATCACGGACTGCGTGACAGGTCTGGCCTCCTGTACGTATGGACCGTGCGTTAGGGATAACTGCTGATAGAAACTTTGTATGCTAGAAGACTTAGCAGTTATTAGTAGTCCATGGACATAGCCTATTGTAGTACGATGGTCCAATCCTTGTCCTTGTTTGGTTGCAGGATTGGGCTATTATACTAAAGATTGGCTATGAACCAAATTGTGTCATAGATGTGACATGCTTAAAGCATGGGATGGGAAGAACAACAAGTACCGCATTTGGGCTCCTTTGTACTTTCCTATTGTGCGCCCGGATTCTTCGCCGGAGATACGGGTGGTGATGACCACTATATATTATATATTATCAGGCGGCCTCTGGCGTTCAAAAGACGACATACTTTTTAGGCCCCTGGATCTCCAAGAGAACCATGCCAATCCCAGTTTTCAGCCAGATAGCCCACTTGTGGGGAAAGTTGTTCTTAAACTGCATTCACTTAGACGGTTAGGAGACCCATTGGATATTTATTTTAGTACTTTATTGGCATGCTTTTATGTATCTTGTTATGTTTCTCTGAGGGCCTGGCCCCTTTCAGGTGTAGTTGTTCTTGAGTATTCGCAGGAGCGTAGATCCGGATAGTTACATATGTTTCGAGGAGGTCTTCTCTTCGAGCCCGTGATTGTGAGCTGGTATTCTTATATTGTGTTTATTATGTTGTACTTAGATATTCTAGTTGGTAGTGGATTTGTTTCCATCCAACTATCATCTTTAGATACCTTGTTTTGAGATCTAGTTTCATAGATATTGGTTATTTATTTATATTTGATTTTCGTGGATGAGAGTTAGATTATACCCCGTGACTTGTGATAGATTTATACCACTTATGGATTTGATATTCATATTATAGCGTACGTATGGGTTTAGTTTTCATAAATTGGAGTTGCCATGTCCATATGGCTGGCATGCTTATGTGTCCTAGTCCTACGTATTTTTGGGACTGGGGCGTGATAAAAGTTATATTGACTTTTGTGGCCAAATTGGAGAAAATCTAAATTTGGACCACTAAAAGTTTCATGGAATGATTCTTCCATGATTTTGGAGTGTGATGCATGATTTGGAAAGGCGTACGTATCCATAAATGGATACGGTGAGTGTGTATCATGACACATCGTGATACGATATCGTATGAGGGTATTTGTTTGTGTAAAGGGCTCTAGCATGACAAATTCATTTTATTGAATTTATATATATATATATATATATATATATATATGTCACGACCCGCACCCGATATAGGGGTACGAGAGCGTGGGTACGTCCAGCCTACGCCGCAGCATCGGCGGTAGAACGCGGTCTAGGTCATGTAACTATCTAATCAATCTCACATGAATACCCAACTCCATAAGGAGACGTGGATATCATAAAGTAATGCTGGATACTCAATCACATAAACTAAGCACGATGAGATATCAAGACAAGCAAGGAATACAAGACAAGTCTAACGATAAAATAGTCATACCTACAGTCAGCAACATCCAATCCCCAAATGTCAGAAACAAATCCACTAAGGTCATACTCTGGAAAATATTTTTCAGTCAGGAAGGTGCAAAGTACATCTCTAAATAGCAGTTCTGTATTAATGATATAAACTATGTAGTAGTATATAGATGAAAATATACAAGATGTATGTATATGTACGAGAAATGTACAATAAAAGAAATACTGGAAATACTGTAAGTAAATGCAGGAAAAGAAATAATATGTCAATGAGCAAGAATACTACGACTATGTGTGTGAGTACTAGCTTTAACATGTGATTGGCTTGGGAACTTGATCAGGCTGGTTACATGTGATTAGCTATGATTCATGTAAGGTCAGGCTAACCGTTGGTTAGCTATGATGCATGTAGAGGTCAGGCTAATCACACGTAACAGCTATGAAGCATATAAATGGTCAGGCCACACCCGACGTGAGATGTGGGGTGAGCTATGATGCATGTAGAGTTGGGTATGATCACATATCTATACTAAAATACTTTCCACCCCCGACTGGTATAGTAGATCCAACCATGGTACGCTATGGCACGGGATTCCCTAGGGAGGTAGCAAATCTTCCCGAGAATCAGTGTCTGTACATGTACAAGATAACAATAAAACAAGACTTGTACAAGCTACACCATGAATAAGGAATAATATCTCATGACGAGATCCATGTATACCAATCCGTGTAACCAGCGTGTCAAGAATGTGGATATTTACACTAGATACGATGAACATAGGAGATATCATAAACAAGAAACTAATCAGAGAATGTACTCGCCTTGGGTCCTTAGTTGGTAAAACCAATGTCCTGTCCCAGAGTATCGCCTGGAGGATCCAACAGTCCTATAACATATAATAAATATAATATTGTATCAGATGCTACACTAACACAACACAATACAATACACGAACTCAGGGGCTCTGCCAAGTATGGCACTGGTCAATCTAGGTCAGTGTGCGTCAAATTGCACGGGTGTCGCGTCTGCGATTGCTGGGCAAGCCAGACGATCAAAATGGTACGGGGCTTGCCAGCACGTCAGCGTATGCATGGCAGTCAACTGACCGTTCACAAGGTCAGGTCCATGTAAATACGGGGTATTCGTATTTACTCTCGGGTCATCTAGTAGAGACATATAGAAATGTACATATCGTACTAACATATAATATTAAATACATTTGGTACGAAAATAGATATGTGTATTTATATATACCTTAAGTAAAATTAATACTGGATGTTTAATTATAATTATCTACTAGGAAATACTTTATACAAGGTATATTCATAAGAATATAAGCCAAATTAGAATTTTACTATATATACTAAATTAATTATATATACTATATATATATATATATATGAATACAAAAGTACTAATACATTAATTTAATTTACACTAATATTATAGTGTACATTTTATTAAATTCAATTTTATGAAAATACCAATATACATACATATATATATATATGAATACAATTAATACAAATATACACATACATATACTATATATATATATATATATATATATATATATATGAATACATCTACTAAATAATACATACATATATTTATTTATGAATACATATACTAATGTGTTTAAATACCATAACATTTTCATAGATTTAAATTTAAATTTAAATAAAGGAGGGAAGAGGGGGCTCACTGTAGGTTGTCGGCTGGCCGGGAAAGGTGGCCGGACTGCGGCTTCAGGCGGTGGAAGAGATACAGCAGGGAGGAGGAAGGCCGGGGTGCTGCGCCGGAGGGGAATGATCCAGGGAGGAGCGAGGTCGGAGCAATGGAGGAGGATAGAAATGTCAGCGGGGATGAGGTGGTGGTGACGGTGGAGTAGGGTGGACTGCGGGCTGCCGGAGTAGTTGGACTCGAATGGGGGAGGTCGGGTGCAGCAGAGAGAGAGAGGAGGAGTAAGCTGCGGGGAGCTTGGACTGCCGGAGTACGGGGTGGGTGCACTGCGAGTCAGAGTTGATGCAGAGGGATGCGGCTCATCGTTCTTGGCCGGGCAGCAGCTCGATCGGCTGCTGGTCGAGTCAAACTCGAGGGGAGGAGCAGCTGGGAGCTCGGCCGGAGCTACATAGGTGGAGCAGCTCGCCTCCGGGGAACTCAGCTCGACAGACATGGTCGCGGTGGGAAGAAGGATGCTGGCGGCTCGTCTCGACTGAGGGTGAGAGGCTCGGTTGGCCGCCGGGAAGTTGGAGGTTAGGGAAGATGGTTTGGCCGGACTGGATGTGGGGTTGAGGATGGCCGGAGAGAGGTCGGATGAACGCCGGGGAAAGAGGGCAGGTCGGGGAGTGGGCTCGCCGGACTGGGCGGCTGGGGCTGGCCTGGCCGGGTGGCTCGGGTGAGAGGAGGGGCTAGCTAGGTGAAGGTGTAGGTGATGGTGTTGGTGATGGTGTAGGTATTTGTAAAGAAAAATATGGAGAGGGATGATGACTTGTATGTGGGAGGAGATGATGGTGACTCCCTAGAAATTAGGGCCGGCCAAAATGTTGGGATGGGGTTTCCTTAGGAAAGGGTTGAGGAAAAAATGTAAGGGGGTTGAGTGGTGGGGATGGCTCCATGTTAAATGAAAGGCCAAGATTTAACATGGAGAAAATGCAAACAAAAGAAAGGAGGAGAGAGGGTGTTGTGTTATTGACTAGTCAACGAAGGGGTTAGTTTCCTTCATTTGGATTAAACCAATAGGATGGTGACACATCATTGAAATTTTGCAATTAAGATCCCAACAAATGGAAAATTACACAGAAATGGGTTTCTGAAATTAATTTATTTAAATTAGATACACTTGGCGTTCTAAAATTAATTAGGAATACATGGGGCCAAAATCAGGTCGGGTCACCAATACCATTAATGAAGAAGGCTCAGAACAGAATATTACCCTAATTTGGGCAGCACGAAAAATAGGTCAAGATTGCCTCCAATTTTGATTGGAACGCACAACGATACAGAAATTGAATTTATTTAGAATTTAAATAAACGTCCGCGATAATTTTTGTGCGGCTAGAATAAAGCTCAAGAGATCATAATTATGAGTTACAAAAATGGCAGAATGGAAGGCAGGTACGTCTAGGGCAAGGTTGTAAAATTTGTTGGAAGGCAAAAGCTAGGGTAGCGCTCCAAATATCGAAGCTAGGGCAAAGCGCAATAATTAAATAAATTACGGTAGTTAAATACAACCTCTAATAAATTAATTCTAAATAATATAATTAATTACAACATCCCCAAAATCTGTTAGGTGTTCGTCTAGTGGGTTTCTAGGTCCAGTCTGCCAGCTCAACATTAATGAACACCGAATATAATAATATATTTAATTATACATCTCACGAAATTATTAAATTTTTAAAAAACACGAAATATTAAATACAGAAAAAGTCAAAATTACCCCTATTTTCAGAATGTGGTAGTGACATATATATATATATATATATATATATATATATATATATATATATATATATATATATATATGTGTGTGTGTGTGTGTGTGTGTGTGTGTGTGTGTGTGTATGTGTGTTGTGTGGTGTGTGTATCAGATTTAGTGATTGTACCAAGATAACTGTGAAAGTGTTATGTCTGTGCATTAGGGGGGTTGCAAGCAACTATGCTTAACAACTTCAACAGTAGGTCGATGAGTGCTCTAGTGTAAGTATCTTGAGTGTGTGTCCTCGTGTTTCTTATGGTGGATATGTAGTGATATTTAGAGTGTGTTAGTGTGCTCATATGTAGGATATTAGTGAGGAAAAGTGAAGCATTAGGTTTTGTGTTGGGCACATTTAGAGTGTAATAAAAGTTGAAGGTGAGGTAATGACAGTGGTGTTGGTATTAGTCTGGTGTACTATAGTTGCAGTCGAGGAGTGTATTATTGCACTATTAATGTAGGAGACTTGGGATTCATTCAGTAATAATAGGAGTATCAGAAACTAATTCTTTCTATGTGAAGTGAGTGTTTGCAACAAAAGTTCTGCTAAGTTAAGAGAGGTCGGGTTTTAAGGATTTGTAGCAGCAACTTGCTACTATAGAGAAACAAGATAAGGGAAATTTGGTATCAGTAGGTTGCAAAAACAACAATAACTTGGTTGTGCAGCAGGTAAGTTGAGGGGGAAGGTAACTTCAGTATCACCTGTGTGTGTAAGTAGTTGTGGCAGCAAGTTAGTTTGGGAGGTGTTCTTAGTTATGCATGTGTTTGTAGGTGTAAGCATTAGTGTGTTATATTGATACAAAGATACAGTTAGCCAAGGTAGTGAGGTAATATGTATTATAGGTGTGTGTTCACAAGTGAGGGTTATGATTTTCATTGGAGTATCAGTGTGTTGTTTCAAGTTTTATTGAAGGTAGATAGTGTGGGTACTAGGGCCATTTAGGTTTCAGTTATGAGGGGCTGATACCAAATGAATGAGGTATCAGGGTAATGTTAGTTAAATTGGATATTAAGGTTGGTGTGGAGTTAAGAAAAGGTCAAGTGTGTGGTGAGAATTCAGATGGGATAACTGATACCACAACATCAGAGTTGATATCTAGTATCAGATACCCAGTGGAAGTTTAGTTTGTATCTATTAAGTTATATAGGAAATAAAGATATTTATATAAGTTATACTCAATACCTAGAGTATTTACTATATTAGCTAAGGTAATGGCCTAGTATAGTTAATAAAAGCTAGTGTTTGCTAGTTAGTGACCCATATGGACTAATACCTTAGTATAAAACTAGAAACTTGTGTATGGCTTTAGTTTGACTAGTTTGACCTAGTTTATCTAGAGTGACCTAGTATTGACCTAGAAAATCTTATTTGACTCATTTTAGCTTATTTATCACTTTATTACCTCCTATTGACATGGTATTTTATATATAGGGTTGTGTTACACCAGTTCAGACATCGATTTTCATTAATTGCTCTGGACCGCAGGTGAGTACATTCTCTGATAGCTTCCATTATTTGATAATTACTATAATACAAGTATTTAAAAATATTTTACTTTATTCTGATACAGTGGTTACATGGACTGGTACTATATAGATCCTATCAGGAGATGTCATCCCATTATCGTATACTTTGGATACTCCTTCACATGTACTTTATCGTATGCATCGGGTATTTCTTGTACTTATGTTCATTTATGTACATTCGTGTTCTTCGTGTACTCATATTATATTCGTGTTTGTGATGTGTCGTGATCGGATCCATGAGTATTGGTTGGGGGCAGGGGAAGTGCTAGATAGATTTGTGATCAAAACCTTGATCATTATATTTTATCATGTAGACAACAGTCAGTCATACATCTCAAGTGTGATTGTGTTACTCTGTAGACAACAATCAATCTTAAATAATTATGGTATTATATACAACAACCAATCTTAAATGATTGTGTTTCTTGTATATAACAGCCAATCATACTGATCATATGATTGTGTTATTGATCGTGTTAGTAGATCTTGATAACCCAAGCCGATCACATATCTAACTAGTATTTCAAACACTTAGTGTAGTTATAGTTCTTTTCTATATTCTATTTTATTGTCTTTATTCTATTTTATTGTGATCAGTTTATACCATATTGCTCTAGATTATCTGCCCCTTTGATCCATAGTATGATATTGTTTCATTGCTTCTCGTCTTGTATTACATTCTCTATTTATATTTATAGTCATTATCAATTAACTTGGAACTGCTACTGCATTATACTTTGCTCTAATCCTGACTTGATATATTTTTCAGATGATTGGTTAGAGCAGACATTTCCCACCTACTACGGGCCATATGATGGCGGCCGTTGAGATTGCACCGTAGAGCCTCTTCATATAGTACCACCTATTGGAGCATTTTATATTATTCTTTATGATATTCTATTTGATCTTAGCTAGACTTTATGACGTGTACTATATTGAGATCTTGTGTTGAGATTATACTATTGGACTTTTCTATTCCATATTGTGCCATATCTTCCTCTAGCTTTATATTATGTTTGAGGATTGATTATCATTATCATATATCAATGTTCTCCATTTAGAGTTGAGATGGCATGACAAGTACCTTATATATATATTGTGTAAGATATTTAGATAGTATTGTCGACCTAGATAGTGTTCTATCACCGATGCTGTGGCGTAGGCTGGACGTACCTACATACTCGTGCCCCTATACCGGATGTGAGTCATGACAATTTTTTGTGGTGGCCCATACAGGTCGATCTTTGCAATATTACGATATCGTGGTAGTGCAACGGCTTAGTTGTACTACTGCGAGCCTACGATAGGATAGGATATGATACTAGGATGAGAGAGCGAATACTCAATCACAACTAAGAAACAATTCTACTCTTTTGATTCTTGCTTTCTTTATCATTCAGAATATTTCTTCCTTTGAATATTATTATCCTTCCTTGATGATATCGTATCTTATTTAATATTAATTTCTTTGTTTAAATCTGTCTTCAGGATGCTGTCAAAGATGCGATCCCAGTATTTGGGTGCAGTATTATCGAGGTCGGTCAAGTCGCCGCCTCCGAGGATGGCAGCAGCAGCCACTGCTCCACCAGCTTCATCTCAAAGGGTTATTTCACCTATTCAGGTGGGGGCTTCCACAGCAGCTTTTGGGGGTGCTCAGCATCCAGTTCAGTGGACAGTACCTGTAGTACCAGAGGAGCTCCCACCACCACCACCAGTTGATCCAGTACAGATATTTACACTCTTCCAACAGATAATGGAGGCCCAGCGGCCCCAGGCGGAGGCTCAGCATCGCCAGTCGAACATCATGAGGCAGGGCATCGAGAATGCCCACCAGCTAGCACTCGCTATGGTAGAGAGAGTCACGACAGTTCAGTCGCAGGTTACACCACCTAAGCCCGATCTGTAGGAGCCGAGGCAGGGGACTATCATTGACTTCAAGAGGATAGGGCCCAAGGACTTTAAGGGCACCGAGGGGATTATATTTGCTGATAACTGGATAGAAGACATAAAGAGGAACCTGCGGCTGACGCAAATTCCAGAGAGCCTACAGGTGGAGGCTGTGAGGAGCATGAAGTTTAATATTGCATTGCCATGGTTCAGGACAGACCCGAGGATCACAACACCTGGACTTACTTGGGAAGCTTTTAAGGAGCTTTTCAAGGAGAAGTTCTTTCCAGATGTGGCTCTGACTTCTCTATATATCCAGCTTCAGTATTTCATCCAGGACAGCATAACAGTGGACGAGTATGCACCAGAGTTTTAAAGATTAGGATATTTTGTGGAAGGGCAGAATCCCCGGGGACGACCAGAAAGTTCAGAAAGGGTTTGAACAAGAAAATCAAATCTTATACTAATGGACACCGTACCACTACCTTTGAGGAGATTCTAGTAGAGGCACAATAGGCCGAGGATGACTTGGAAGTTAGAACCAAGAGGATGAGGAATACCTCAGGAGGAGCTAGTAGTAGTGCGGGTCCAACTAAGAGACCCCATTTTCAGCACTTGGGAGCATATCAGTACCAGTAATATCCTGTGCCAGTTAGGGCACCATCTCAGCTGACACATCAGTTTCTTAGTCCAGTTCATCAGGTCCCACCACAACCTCAAGGTCAGATACAACAGGCACCCTTTTGTAACTATTGTAAGAAGCTTGGGCATATTTGGCAGGTCTGTAGGAGAAGACTTAAGGTGTGCCTGTATTGTGGATCTTCAGAGCACCATGTGAGGGATTTCCCTGCCAACCCTTATGGTTCAGAATATAGTGCAGATCCGGATTAGAAAGGTAGAGTTAGGCCACCTGTGGCACCTCGTATTGCCCAGCATCCGCAAAAGGAGCCACCTCGGTAGGGCGGGGCATTTGCGATGACGGTCGAGGTGGCCGACGCTACAAGTGATGGGTTATCAAGTCTTTTTTCTTCCATCCATTTGATTCGATTGCTTCCTTAGTACCTTATAAGTTTCTTATGATATAATTAGTATAGTTAGTAGTGTAACCTTGACTGAGACTGCAATACCACGATGGACAGAGACCATAACACTACATATGACCATAGTTAGTGATTTCTTTTAATTGCATGCTTGCATGATTTAGATGGAACTAAGGGTTTGACCTAGAGGATACACGACCATCTTTAAATTTTGAAGACAAAATTTTTCTAAGGTGTGTAGGATTGTCACCCTCAATTTTCTAAATAGGGATAATTTAGTAATTTGGCATAGTTATTATATTTTTATTAGAGTGCTATATATATTTAATTGTATTTTATATTAATTAATTATAGTTAGTGGGATATCCTATTGGTTAGACTTGACACTAGTGAACCCTATTAGATTGTCATGATAATATTTGGGCCAACATGGACTAGGTCTTTGAAACCCATTCCCTCTAGTTAATTAAGGCGATTAGCTTAATTTGTATTAGTGTAGAAGCTTTCCTATTATAGACCTTCCATAATAATCTTCATAACTAACAAGTAGGGGCTTCTTTGACATTTGTTATTGCTTGGGAGAGGAGGAACTAGGGGCCGGCCATATAGGTCACTCTCTTTCTCTCTCCTCCCCATTTTATATTCATTTTAGATTCCCAAATTCTTAGATCTGCAATTTTTTTCATCCCTCCACCAAATTTCTTCTAATTTACTCTCATTCTCTCTCAATTTCATCAAGCAAGGAGCATTAGAGCTTAGATTTGTAAGGAAAACTTAGAGAAGGAGCATTGGTGAAGAGCTTGTGTCTTAATTGTGTACATTAAATAATTCATTAAAAATCTATCTCCCAATTGGTAAATTCTAAATTTTCTCTTTATTATAGCTTATAATTCATATATTTGACCATTAGAAACCATTCCATGGCTAAGGACTACCTATAGGAAGAAGAACTAGGTTCATAGAAGACCTATTGAGAAAGTTAGAATGACTTTTGTGGCCAAATAGGGAGAAATCCAAATTTGGACCACTAGGTGTTTGATAGAATTATTCTTCCATGATTTTAGAGTGTGATGTATGATTTGGAAGGGCGTACGTATCCACAAACGGATACGATGAGTGCGTATCATGATACGTCGTGATACGATATCGTAGGAGGGTATTTGCATGTGTAGGGGGATATAGCATGACAAATTCATTTCATTCCATTTAAATAGCTGTTATATATATATATATATATATATATATATATATATTATTTACTGTATTTAAAATATTGGTAGTGTCGTATGAGCTTGGGGAGCGTATCGTGAGGTTTTAGGTGCGTATCGCAAGCGTATCATGTGTATCTTAGTGTGTGCACACCAAATATTTGTTGTATTATAGGAGTATGGGTATGAGCCTATATTGAGTGTAGATATATATATATATATATATATATATATATATATATATATATATATATATATATATATATATATATATATATATATATGGTTAAATATAAATATGTGTATTGTGTGGTGTGTGTATCAATTTTAGTGAGTGTACCAAGATAACTGTGAAAGTGTTATGTCTGTGCATTAGGGGGGTTGCAAACAACTGTGCTTAACATCAACAATAGTAGGTCGATGAGTGTTCTAGTATTAGTATCTTGAGTGTGTGTGTCCTCGTATTTCTTGTGGTAGATGTGTTCTGATATTGAGAGTGTGTTAGTGTGCTCATATGTAGGATGCTTGTGAGGAAGAGTAAAGCATCAGGTTTGTGTTGGGCACATTTAGAGTATAATAACAGTTGCAGGTGAGGTAATGACAGTGGTGTTGGTATTAGTTAGGTGTACTATAGTTGCAGTCGAGGAGTGTGTTATTACAGTATTGATATAGGAGGAATGGGATGCATTCAGTAACAATAAGAGTATCAGAAACTAATTCTTGCTATGTGCAATAAGTGTTTGCAATAAAAGTGCTGCTAAGTTAAGGGGGGGTCGGGTTTTAAGGATTTGTAGCAGCAACTTGCTGCTATAGAGCAACAAGATAAGGGTATTTGGTATTAGTAGGTTGCAATAATAATAGTAACTTGGCTATGCAGTAGGTAAGTTGAGGGGGAAGGTAACTTTAGTATCGCCTATGTGTGTAAGTAGCAGTGGCAACAAGTTAGTTAGGGAGGTATTCTTGGTTATGTCTGTGTGTGTAGGTGTAAGCATTAGTGTGGTATATTGATAACAAGTGTCATAACCCGCACCCGATGTAGGGGCACGAGTAGTGAATAGCATCCGGCCTATGCTGTAGCATCGACGATAGAACGTTGTTTGGATAATCTATCTATCTAACAATCAAGATATAAATATGCCACAAATATAATATGAATACTCCAACCACAAATCTATAAGATAGTACAATCGTACAAATAAGATATAAGGAACTGAAGTGTCACAATACAGCTCATAAGACAAATAATATCCAATGAGTCAAAGAAATACTAATAATAATGCTGGAGACAAATCCAGTATAAAAGAATCTAACTACTATGCTATGAGTCCTGGATCATCTGTCTCAGTCGGGATAAGACCCTTCTGAGCCAAGGTCTCTGGCTCTATGCCTACGATATCCTGAGGCCCGTAGTGAGTGGGGTACCACTCCTTAGTGTCATCTGGAAAAAATATATCCAGTCAGGAAAGGAGCAAAGTACATCTCTAACAATAGTTCTAATAAATGATATAAACTATGTAACAGTAAATAGAGAGAATATACAAGATAAAATATAAAGGTACAAGAGATATGTAATAAAGGAATACTAGAAATAAATAAAATAATGAGCATCATAGGAATGAATAAGAAATACTACAACTAAGTGAGTGAGTACCAGCTTTAACATGTGATCGGCTTGGGAACTTGCACAAGGATTATGGCCTGGTTATTTATACGTGCGGTATATGATTAATACTATTCAAGAAAAAAGACATGCACAAGGAGGGTATGGTCACATATCTACACTACATACTTTCCGCCCTCGACTGGTATAGTAGATCCAACCAGGGTACGTTATGACACGGGATTCCACAAGAAGGGCACTACTCTTCTCATGAACCAATGTCTGTATTTGTACTAGAAGAACAAGAAAACAAGGCTTGCACAAGATACACCGTAAATACCAAGAAATAATATCTCATAACGAGATCCGGATATACCAATCCATATAACCATCGTGTCAAGAAATCAATGATATCTACAATAAATACAAGAGACATAAAGAATATCATTAATGAGAAACTGTCAAAAAATGTACTTGCCTGAAATCTGATGAACAATATCAAAGATGTCCGGTACGGTGTCTCGAAGACCTAAATATGAAATATTACATCAATACAAGGTTTCAAAATAAAAATAAGTTAAACTAGTCAACTTCTACATCAAAAAGTCATTTCTAAGTCAAAATAGTCAAACTAGGTCAACTCTAGGTCAAACTGGTCAAACTTGGTCAAACTAGCTATTTCTAAGTTGTATGAGTCCATCTTTAGGATATTGGGTCCATACACTATGTAACTAGGCCATACTAGCTATACTAGGATACTAGAAAACCAACAAGATACCGTATCATAAGATACGTAATTTATTAGATATAAAAATATTATAATATATATGTACAAGACAAAATATATATCACTCGTAGCTAAACTAATGTTAAGTGGATACTTTGGCTTTGAACCAAAAGCGTTATCACGCCACTTACACTCCCATCTTGATATGCAAACTCAATAACTTGAGTAAAACCTAATACCTTGACTTACCTTGGTATCTCAAAGTAATTCAATATCTAATATATTATTAATACCTATACACCTTACTATACATTAATATGTATTTTAAACTTATAACAATACTATACAAACTATATACTAACATACCCCTTCGGATATTCAATATCCTTACCTAAGATATCTCCTCTCTCATTACCTTGGTGTATCTCAAGGTAATCTAGAAATAATACTAACTAATACTAACTAGTACTTATGTAGATATAAATCTCATATATAATATATACCAACTTATTTATAATATATACGTAAACTACTAGCTTATTAATATAAACTAAATTTTATATATATATATATATATATATATATATATATATATATATATATATATATATATATATATACACTAATATATTTTAATTTTGACAGCAATAGCAATATCTGCTTTCTGCTCAAGAGATAAACGATGATCCAACCAGCCTTTTAAAACGCCAATGAAACCACATGTTATAAAGCTAGCAATATCTTTATCGATATTATGTCTGAACGACAAACCGTAGCAAACATCAGCATTCGGTGCATCTGATCACATATCTGTTTATCAGAACAACCATCTATGTTCTATTCATATATATTTCCACTACTATAATTATTTTGAATGATATTATCATTCTCTTCATATAATACATTTATATGAGTTAGACGTTTGTAATAATATTTTTGGAGATTCGGCTTCTCATGTTACTGCTGTATGGGCAGAATTATATCAGAAGCTTGATGATTAACAGTTGTTTGATCATTTTCAAAGGATTTTTTATTAGTACGTATCTGAATTGGATCTAAATGATCTTCAGATATCTGAGAATAACACTCATTGTTAGATTCAATATCCGAATCTTCAACTATGGAAGAATTTTCATCAAATACTGCAAGAGTATTTTTGTCTTTAGTAGAAGAAGTTTCACTTAAAGAAGTAGCCTGAAGCTTCTCAATTAAGCTTTTTATTTCTTTTTTTGTGACTTCAGGAGAGGATAATTTAAAACTACTAGTATCGTTAGCAGGTTTTATTGGTATGTTATTTGTTCTTACCAATAAATAATATTGGCTAATTTAAAACCACTAGTATCGCTAGCAGTTTTATAGATATCCTTTGGTTTAAAGTCGTTGAGACCGATGCTAGTAATATTGGCTATGGTGGAATCCTCAAACAAATTGATCCCAATAACAAAGAACATGCTATCCTTGTTAGATACCATTCGGGTAAATAGGATAATACTCAAATCAATTACTATCCATGATAAAGAAAGAACTTCTTTCTATTATTAAATACATTCATAAATTTTAAGATAATTTATTAAATCAAATTTTTTTTACTTCGAATAGATTGCAGTTCTGCTAAATCTATATTACAAAAGGATGTAAAGAATCTTGCTTCTAAGCAAATTTTTGATAGAAAGCAAGCAGAACTTGCTATATTTGATTTAGACATTGAATTTATTAATGACAAAAATTATTCTCTTTCCGATTTTTTATCTCGTAAATTTTTGCAGCAAAATGTTCAGCCAATCTAGATGACGAGGCAAGTCTAGGGGGACGTTACGTCCTCAAGGCCGATACTAGTAATATTATTTATTGCTCTACCAATTCTGTTAAGTAATATATATATATATATATATATATATATATATATATATATATATATATATATATATATATATATATATATACACTAATTTACTAACTTACTAGCTTATTAGCTTATCAAATAAATTAGTATATATTGATAAGCTAATAACTTACTAGCTTATCAAATAAATTACTAACTTACTAATTTATATTCATAAGCTAATAAATTAGAATATATATATATATATATACTAATTTACTAACTTACTAGCATATAAGCTTAACAAATAAATTAACTAGCTTATCAATGTATATATATATATATATATATATATATATATATATATATATATATATATATATATATATATATATATATATATATATATATATATATATATATATATATACACTAACTTACTACTTACTGGCTTATAAATAAGCTGCCGCATATTGAACTGTTGTTGTCGCTGCTTACTACCGCTGCTGCTGCTGCTTATGCTTCTACTGCTTACTATTGCTGTTTCTGCTGCTGCTTCTGCTTCTGCTTTTCAGTGCTTCTGCTGTTGCTGCTGCTTGTGCTTACTGCTTCTGCTGCTTTTTAACTACTTCTCTCAGCTTCTCACTACTTTTCTATTGCTTTTCTCACTAATTTCTATTGTTTTATTCACTGTTTTCTATGGTTCTTCTTCCCTCAAGCTCACACACATAAACACACACACACACACACACACACACACACACACACACACACATATATATATATATATATATATATATATATATATATATATATAGCTATAATACATATATATATACATATTACCATATTAGAGAAGTACATGAACTCCTACTCTCCCATGATCACTAACACATCAACAAAAATTATAGATCATACATATAAATATATATATACATATACGTCACATAATAATTATAATTACAATATCTATAATCAAGGCAAATGAATTAAATTACAAAGAACAATCACGTGAAGTGCACCACACCCGTATTACACTAGATCTATGATACGCTTGCTATAAGGCTCCACCACACAACCAAACGTATCTCAATGGACATGAGCAAGTCTAAAATAATAATTATGAATAATATGAAGAGTTAACTATTCATCTACGTGTCCGTGTCAAAATATAATATACTCAAACCTCCGTGTCGGATGAAAATACCTAAATCAAGCCGTATCTCCAAATTACCGGGATATGACCTACATGTATCCAATTGTGGATATGATACTAGCCACACATAATCAAACATATATTAATTTGGTTTAAATGACCTATTAACAAACACAAAATGTGTTAATCTTGAAATTTCTCCAAAATTGACACAAAATACCATAAAACTTTCACCATAGGCCTCCTATGAACCTAATTCTACTATGGGTAGCCTTATCACATGGGGTGGTTCCTAATGATTAAAATATACATTTAGAGTCTAATTAGAGGAGTATAACTGAATTGTACCTATTGGAAGATGGATTCTGAATAAAACCTCCAAATTGGGTAAAAAGAGCCTTCAACTTGTAGATCCTTGCTCCTCCTTGTAGATCCTTGCTTCCTCCTTGTGGATCCTTGCTTCCTCCTTATTCTAATGACCTCTAATGGTGATTTGGGAAGGAATTGAAAATAAATTTGGATAGAATTTGATGTGGGAATAAAGAAATCTGGAAGAGAAAATTCTAGATCTAGATTTGAAATAAAAAGTGAAAAGAGAGAATTTCCCTCCACTCAAATAATAGGCCGACCATATTTTCTCCTTTCCAAGCTACTATGAAATGTCTAAAATACCCTTTGGAGCTTCTCATAAATAAATAATTAAGGAAGAAAGGTTCTAGTCTAATTAATTTAACTTAATTAATTATCCTCCTAATGATTGGGCTTTTTATTGGGCTCAATTCTAACTAGAATTAAATGTTGGTCCATTGATCTAATCTAAATTAGTTCGGTCCGCTAACACAAGTCCAAAATAATATACTAACATCTAACAATAAATAAATAATATAATAAATAAATTTATAATATGTATAATATTTAATTAATTATGAAATGACCAAAATACCCTTTTCTAGAAAATATGGTAGTGACAAGTTACCCCCTTAAAATAATTTTGTCCTCAAAATTCAAAGACGAAACTACCCCCAGAAAATAAAATAGAACATAATCAGAAAAGGACATACCTCAAGGCACAAACAAATATGGCTAACGCTCTCGTATTTCATCCCCTCTCTCTCCCAAGTAGACTCCTCCGGAGAGTGATGCTCCATGCAACGCATACTAAGAGAATGGTCTGATTCCTCAGCACCTTCTCTCTTTGATCCAAAATCTCAACTGGCTGCTCTGGATAGCTAAGAGTTGGGCCCACCTCTATCTCCGAGTGATCCAACATGTGACTAGGATCCGCTACGTACCGTCTCAACTACGACATGTGAAAGATATTGTGCACTCCCTCTAATGCAGGTGGCAAGTCTAGTCTGTAAGCAACTACACCGACCCTTTCGAGAATAGTGCAAGGTTCAATGAATCGCGGACTAAGCTTTTTGCCTCCACCGAAACAAATCGTGCCTCGTGTCGAAGAAATACTCAGAAACACCAAACCACCAACCTAGAACAAAATACAACCTTAAGAAATTAATCTATAACAAATAACCAATATCAAGCACAAAACAAAAATCTAAAACTAGACCTCAAACTCCAAAGGTCTCCGGTGGTAATTGGCCCAATACCGCTATCTGTCCTGTGCCACTCGAAGTCTGTCTCTGATCAGCTTAACCTTCTTTGCTGTATCCTCAACCATCTTTGGCCCTAGCAAAACACTCTCTCCAATATTATCCCAATTCAAGGGAGTACGATATCTCCGACCATACAGAGCCTCAAATGGTGACATCTCTATACTAGCCTGGTAGCTATTGTTGTAAGCAAACTCTACCAAATAGATATGGTCTTCCCAAGATCCCCTAAAATCTAGTACACATATGTGCATCATATCCTCCAGAGTCTGAATGGTCCTCTTTTTCTGCCTATCTGTCTGAGGATGATATATAGTACTAAACTTGAGTTGGGTGCCTAAACTCACCTGTAACTCCTCCAGAAATGAGAAGTGAAACGACTATCCTGATCTGAGACTATGCTGACGGGAACCCTATATATCCTGATGATCTGCTTCATATATATCTCTGACAGCTTCTCTGTAGATAAACCCACCTTAAACGGTAAAAAGTAGGCCAACTTGGTCAACATGTCAACGATGACATAAATCGTATTTTTTCCACCTAGAGATCATTGAAGTCCGGACACAAAATCTATAGTAATGTGCTCCCACTTTTACTCTGGAATGGGTAATGGCTGAAGTAAACCACCTGGCCTCTGCCTCTCGGCTTTCACTGCTGCACACTAAGCAGCTAGATACAAACTGTGCCACTTTCCTCTTTATGCACTTTCCTCTTCATGCCATACTACCACACACTCACTCGTATATCCCGATACATCTTGTTGGCACCTGGATGCATGGAATACTGAGAGCGATGCGCTTCCTACAATACCTTCTCATGCAGCTCCCCACTAGGCACACATAATCTAACACCATGCCACAAAGAATCATCCTCGACAATGGTGAAATCATCCTCCAATCCTGCTCTCACATGAGCTCTGATGCTCCTCAGATATACATTCTTATACTAGGCTGCCTTGATCCTGTCCATCAACTTTGAGTGTATCGGCAACCCCTACACCTGCATGGCAAAACCAGAAACTATCACCTTAATGCCCAAGCTCTCCAAGTCATCCAACAAATATCGATCCTTCATCAACAACATAGCTACCAGATACCTGCTCAAGAAATCACAACTAGATTGGCTTTTCCATGATGAAACTGCAAATATATATCAAAATCCTTCATCAGTTCCAACCACCGACGCTACCACATGTTCAACTCCTTCTGAGTGAAAATATACTTTTCAGATTAAAAGTATTTTCGTCTTTTCATAATTAATGTGTAAATGATTGCATGATATTTAATTATATTTAATTGTTATGATTTTATTGATTATTGTACCTTACCGTTGCTTCAAAAATTAGAGCGCTACACTAGCCATTGTCTCCCAACAGATTTCACACCCTTGTCCTAGACGTGCCAGACTGTTATTTTAATCTTTGTATGACTCATAATTATGTCTTGTTGTGCTCCATTTTAGACACACAATATTCGTCACAACTGATTGTATTTAGTTCTATATAAATCAAATTGGAGACACAACCTCGACCTATTTTGAGCAAGCCAAATTAGGGTAATACTCTATACTGAGTCTACTTTATTCATGATGCTTGTATCCCACTTAATTTTAGTCCCTTGTAATTCTAATTAATTTTAGAACACTTCTTGCATTTATTTAATTAATTAAAAATAAATTCAATTTTGTGCAATTTTCTAATTGTTGGGCACTTTTATGCAAAAGTGTATTAAGGTGTCCATCCCATAGGACACAACACGTGAATAAATACAATTCTCCTTCATGTATATTTTTCCATAATTTTTGGGACTGTGCAATTGCAACATCAATCTCCTTGAAACCATGGCCTCAAAACCTTGAACTAATGCATCCTAGCCTTCCATTTTAATTCCATTAAATCATGGCCCTTGAAATATCTCCATGAGAGGCCCAATTCCAAGAGGGGTTGACCAGTCAAACCAATTCTAGGTGTAAACCCCCTCGTCAAAAGTAGGATTTATTTGAGTATTTTAAATTGAGATCAACCGTACCCCAAATTTCAAGTACCCAAATTAGGGTATCAGTCTACACCAAGCCGTTATGCCACGACTCCTATGTACCACTCAAAAATCTAGTTCCTTATGTTTTCAATACATTAGGAATTACCTAGTTAAGTTTGTAAATTAATTTTAATTAAGGCTAATTTTACCTCCAGCAACACTTAGACCAGCCTACCTCAATGAGCCCAGATAGGCCCAAGCTGAGGCTAGTCCACAACTTCCACACACACACACACACATATATATATATATATATATATATATATATATATATATATATATATATATATATATATATATGAAGCCTCTCCCTTACAACCCTAAGAAAACCATCATAACCCTCTCCAAGCCCTAGCCGACCCCCACCTAAACAAACCCCCCTGTCGGCTGGACCCCTCAGCCGCCCGCTCCCTGACCGACTGCTCCAGCCGCTTCCTGACCGACTGCTCCAGCCGCTGTCCAGCCGACTGCTCCCCGACCGGCTGCACTGCCCAGCCGACTGCTTACCGACCGGTTGCACTGCCCAGCCGACTGCTCCCTGACCGGTTGCACTTCCCAACCGACTGCTTCCCCCGACCGGCTACACTCCCCAGCCCAACTGCTTCCCCCGACCGGCTGCACTGCCCAGCCCGACTGCTCCCCTGACCGGAGCACTGCTCCCTAGCCGTCTGCCCCGACCGGAGTACTGCCCAACCCCGACTGTCCCACCACCCGCGAGGCGCCCCATCCACGCTGCCGGAGACACCCTCGTCGAAGGAGCAGACGCCCCACGTCCTATCGAATAGGTACTCGTCCTCCAGCAGTTCCTTCTTGTGTTCCAACCATCTCACCACGTATCGTGTCCATGAATGATTGTGGGGTCTGTGTGTCGAGAATCATAGTTGAAACACAACCCTTCTAACCCTAATTAAAATGATGATAGCTTAATGATTAACCAGAATAGAATTTGTTAATAAATAAAAAATTCCTTAACCACGATACCTGTCATAAAGGACTTTAGTTAATTTAACGTCTGGTCATAAACTATGTGCACTGAATATAGAAACCAAAGACAGGTGTTCGCATAGAATATAAATCATGGATAACCGTAACTGGATAATTATTGCCCCGAGGCACTTGTTAACCGAAGACAACACTCGTGTACACCCTAGCTAAGTGCGCACGTGATGCTGTACTCGAGCAACAGAGAACTCGCGACAAGTATTCAAGATTAGCGTCTTAACAGTACGTAGATAAGGCGTAGTATCTGATGCCTGTATTATTGTGTTATATTATTGTGTAGGGTCTTTGGATCAGCCAAGAGACGCTACCGGAACAGGCTTTTGGCATTCATTTCTCGAAGACTCAGGCAAGATACCTTGCTATATTTACTGTCTAATTTAAATTATGCAAATAATGTATTGTATGCTTATTGTTCTGTCTTATACAACTGTGCGCGTCCGAGATTGTCTCGGGTGCATTCGACGGAATACGTCGAGGATTGGTATATATTGACTTAGTCATTAGTAGACTCACCCTATGGGAGGATATCCTGTTATCTTCCAAGACCTGACACTTTTATACGTACTCATAGTGATAAATCTCATATTGGTATGCGTGTTCGCGTGATCGACTAGCTATCGTCGCGTGTGACGTGCATCACGGTTAGCAAGCAATATAGGATTATTACAGTTTAGAGACTTGGCATTTAGATAAGGGATATGCGTGTCAATTATTTGACGGGTATATCTACATTGGGAGGGGAGGACAACTGGTAGGCATATGGGACACTCCACTCCTTTACACTGATACCGCACTCGACGGAGTGATACAGACGTATTTATATATCACTGATACCACATTCTGTAGAGTGTGGGACGTTACTTGATGACATTATAGATACCACACTATATAGAATATTGGACGTTACTGTATTCCTGCGCCCATGTTATCGGGGACATGTGTGGCATATACTAGCCGTTTGTCACGACTGGTGAATTACGTCAGCATATGTTTAGCCTACACCTTCTCATATACTCACAGTTGTTCTCACATTGCATTCACTTAGATTGGCTAGCACACCCTTTTTAGTATTTATTTTATTCAGTATTTATATATGGCTTGTCTCTTTGTATCTTGTTACGTCCCTCTGAGGACCTGGTTTCCTTCCAGATTTCGATGAGGCTTTCTATCCCACCGTATACGTCCCCGGATAGGAGACGAGATTGGCTACAGCCGAGGAGTTAGAGGTACAGCCGTCAGAGTTTTCGTGATCAGTTAGTTCAGCCTAGATTGGGTGCATCATTATCTAGTCAGCCGATGCCCTAATCATTACTTTTTATATCTCATTTCAGTACTTTATTTTGTCATAGTAGTGGGTTTGTTCCCACCAGACTTCACTGATTGTACTATGATATCTTGAGACTGGTATTTATTATCCAGCAGTTTATTTTGTACTTCTTGCTCTTTATATAGTGGATGAGATTAGATTACCTGTTATTGACTGATATTGGACATGTTAGTATTTTAGGACAACGTAGCACTCTTCGTGGATCCATTAAATTGTGATATCCTCGAAGACGTGTCAGCTGGCTATTGCCACGTGGCCTGGTCCCGTGTACGTTTGGGATTGGGGTGTGACATAGTTTTAGTGGTGGCCTATGCAGGTCTTTTTTTTCGCTTGTGGTATAGTAACATGCCCATCGAGCCTGCAATAGGATAGAAATTACTAGGTCTCAGCCACTTTTTTTTTATTCGCCTTTGAACTTCCTTCATATTGCTTCTAAATATCTGCATCTTGTTTGTTGTCCTCGTACTCTTTTAATGAAATCCATCTCTTGCAACGAGATGAATTTGCGCAGTGGACGAGGAGCACCCCGTGCCACAATGCCAGATAACACCACTCAAGGAATGGAGGTACCCCAAGGGCAACCCCCGCTACAGACCCCGCTGATACATTGGCGCGAGACATCGTAGGGCGATCCTACACCGCATCCTGAGGGACAGACTTCCCAGACAATCCCCATGCAACACTGTGAGGGCCAGACTTCAGGAGCTACATCGATGCCGCAGACTGAGAGGCCAACATATGAGGAGATGCCTACCGCACAGCCAAAGATTCTACTACCACCGCCTCCACCTTATCCACCCCAGATGCTACATCCAGATGGACAACCACAGATGCTTCAGTTCTTCCAGGCGATGATGCAAGTACAGTGGCATCAGACAGAGATATTGAGACAGAGTTTGATGGCAGTACTAGAGAGGATACCTGTCCCAGCACTAGTACCAGCACCTCCACCAGCCCAGACAGGTGGCACTGTTAGATGGTTCCGACAGATAGGACCATATACTTTCTCGGGCAATGAGACTGTAGAACAAATCTCCGACTGGGTCACCAACACGGAGATGCTATTAGAGGCTTCACAACTGCACCCCGACCTTTGGATGACCGCAGTGAGGGCCCAGTTGAAAGGCAACGCCCACCACTGGTGGGATTCCATTGAGCGTAGTGTAGGGAAGAACCAGACTTGGGAACAGTTCCTAGAATATTTCAATGCAAAGTATTTCCCAGCTACAGTCAGAAATGCCTTGTACTTCCAATTCCTATATCTAGAACAGGGAAATATGACTGTTGACGCCTATGACGCGGAGTTCAGCCGCCTTAGCAGATTTGGTATAGTCCTGATACCCACCGATCTTGAGAAAGCCCAGAGATTTCATCATGGCCTCAATCTCGAGCTACAGAGGTATACCACTACACAGGCGAGGATTTCTTATGAAGAGGTTCTTGCAGAGGCGAGAATCCAGGAGGCCATCGTCAGAGGAGCTAGACGTACCAGCATGACTACACTAGCCAGAGCACAACCCGGAGGTGGAGGACCGATCCGTCGTCCAGGAGCACAGACACTGCAGAGGGCAGTGCCATATCCACAGTAGGAGCTTCCGACTTGTCACCATTGTGGCAAGAAGGGACAGGTCATTAAGGATTGTTGGAAGAAGTTAGGATTATGCATGATATACGGGTCCAAACAGCACCTTGTCAGAGATTGCCCGCAGCGTAGAGAAGCAGCACTACAGACAGGCCAGAGGCCAGCAGCACCAGTACAGAGGATACTACCCCCACCAGGAGGCCAGCGTCCACCAGCCCCCGGAGTATTTCAGAGGGGACCACCCTTGGCCCCACAACAGGCACAGTTTGAGCGAGCTCGTCAGCAGACCGGAGGACAGAAGCAAGGACAAGCCTTTGTATTAGCAGCTAACGAAGAAAAAGAAGAAGGAGAAGCTATCACATGTACCATTTTAGTTGCATCATTACCTGCAACTACATTGTTTGATTCTAGAGCTACATTGTCATTTATATCTAGTAGATTTGTAGCAATGCATAGAGTAGTGACTTCCCCCTTACCTAAGAGTTGGAAGATTCTTACCGGAGGAGGTATCGTGTCGGTTACCAGCACTATCAGAACGTGCTCGGTAGTTTATGTGGTAGAGAGATGAGAGCGCGATTCTTGGTATTTCCCATGCCGTACTTTGATGTTGTGTTAGGCATGGACTGGCTAAGCTAGTATAACGCCGTACTGAACTGCCGGAAGGGTAGCGTCACCTTTAGACCGCCAGATTAGTCGGAGTTCGAGTATATACGAGGAACCGTCGAGCAAGGAGTAGGACAGATAGCGGGGACTTGCATGGCTATGAAGATTGTACCCCCACCAATAGTTACAAAATTTGAAGATGTATTCTCCGAAGAACTGCCAGGCTTACCACCAGATAGAGACGTGGAGTTCACCATCGAGCTAGTACCCGGAGCAGCGTCGGTATCTTCTAATGTATACCGATTGGCGAAGAAGGAACTTGTCACGACCCACACCCGATTTAGGGGCACGAGTGCGCGAGTACGTCCAGCCTACGCCGCAGCATCGGCGGTAGAACGCTGTCTAGGTCAAGTAACTATCTAATCCATCTCACAAGAATACCCAACTCCATAAGGAGACGTGGATATAATAAAATAATGCTGGATACTCAATCACATAAACTAAGCACGACGAGATATCAAGGTAAGCAAAGAAATACAAGACAAGTCTAACGACAAAATAGTCATACCTGCAATCAGTAACATCCAATCCCCAAGTGTGTCAGAAACAAGTCCACTAAGGTCACAGTCTGGAAAATATTTTTTAGTCAGGAAGAAGCAAAGTACATCTCTAAATAGCAGTTCTATATTAATGATATAAACTATGTAGCAGTTCTAGATGGAAATATACCAGAAGCATGTATAGGTACGAGAAATAAAAGAATGCTGGAAATACTGTAAGTAAACGCAGTAGAAGAAACAATATGTCCATGAGCAAGAACCTATGACTAAGTGTGTGAGTACTAGCTTTAACATGTGATCGGCTTGGGAACTTGATCAGGCTGGTTACATGTGATTAGCTATAATTCATGTAAGGCCAGGCTAACCGTTGGTTAGCTATGATGCATGTAGAGGTCAGGCTAATCACACGTAACAACTATGAAGCATGGAGATGGTCAGGCCGCACCCGACGTGAGATGTGGGGTAAGCTATGATGCATGTAAGGTTGGGTATGATCACATATCTACACTAAAATACTCTCCACCCCCGATTGGTATAGTAGATCCAATCATGGTACGCTATGGCACGGGATTCCCCTAGGGAGGTAGCAAGTCTCCCTGGAAATCAGTGTCTGTACATGCACAAGATAACAAGGAAACAAGTCTTGTACAAGCTACACCATGAATAAGGAATAGCATCTCATGACGAGATCCGTGTATACCAATCCGTGTAACCAACGTGTCAAGAGCATGTATATCTACACTAGATACAGTGAACATAGGAGATATCATAAATTAGAAACTAATCAGAGAATGTACTCGCCTTGGGTCCTTAGCTGTCAATACCAATGTCCTGTCCCAAAGGATCGTCTGGAGGATCCAACAGTCCTATAAACATATAATAATAGCACTTGTATCAGATGCTACACTAACACACAATAGAAATACACTGGCCTCGGGGCTATGCCAAGCATGGAACTCAGTCAACTAGGGTCATCTAGTTAGGCAGACATCTATGACACATTATACCTATTTAACTAACATATATACTTACAATACATATATATACACCAAATTAAATACACATACAATATATATATAAATTAATCATATATCGTATGTATATATATATACTAGTTGAACCATACGTATACTCATATATATGCAAAATACAGTTTAAAAATATACATGTATATTGTCAACATCCTCATTAAAATATACTAATATTAATTTACCAAATTAAATTTATACTATATATATATACAGATGCCAATTAAATCATATATAAAAATATGTTTTATTACACATATACTACATGAAATTATACCAAATAAATATATGTATATTTATACCAAAATATACATACATATATATATATATATATATATATATATATATATATATATATATATATATATACCAAAAATAATTATATGCATACACTAAGAATATATATATATATACATATATACAAATTTAATTATATATACTAGAATACGTATTTATATATATATATATATAAATCATGTTAAATATATATACATATATATATTAAATATATACGCATACATATACATTTACACACACATACGTATATACGCATTTAAAGTACATTTACCAAATTAAATATACCAAAAATATACATGTATACATATGAATACATATATACGTATTTATATACTAATCTATGGTATTTTATACTAGTTATATGCTAGTTAAAGAAGGAGGGAAGAAGGGGAGGCTCACAGGGGGATACAGGGAGCGGTCGGGGATGAGTTGGAGGAGGATGACGCTGGTGATGATGATGTTAGACCATGGTGGTGGTGAACGGTGAAGGAGGTGCTCCGGGGAGTTGGCCGAAGTTGGGTTCAGGGCTCCGTCGGGTCGTGATGGTCCTGATGGTGGTGATTGAGCAAGGCTGACTAGAGGGGCCGCCTGGGATGAAGCTCGGGCCGGGGAAGCTGAGGTCAGATCGATGGAGGATCAGCGGGCCGGAGTTCAGTTGGAGGAGGAGCTACGAGGAGTCGGCGGGAGGACTGCCGGTGACCGGACTTTGCAGTCGAGGGGAGCTCGACGCCGGGGTTAGGCTCGAGTGGAGGAGACAGGGGGAGTTGGCAGTGCCCGGCGGTGGTGGGGCTCGCCGGAGTTGCGAGCAGGGAGGAGTTCGTGTGGGCCGGAGAACAGTGGTCGGGAAGTGCAGAGAACAGTGGAGGAGCAGCGGGGTTGTGCCGGCGCCGGAGTTGTGCAGTGGATGAGGGACCTCTGTTGTCGAGCAGGGTGGTCGGCTGGCTTGGTTGGCCACCGGGGAATCGCAGCCGGAGGACATCAACTGGAGTAGCGGCAGCGGAAGGAGGCCGGAGGTCGGGCAATGGAGGATCAGAGGTGTCGATAGAGGTGGTATTGGATCGATGGTGGTGATCGAGGAGTCGGTGTGGCGAGCTCGCCGGAGAGGAAGGGCGGCTCGGAGTTTAGGCCGGAGTATAGGCTGGAGCCGAAGGAAGCTAGGAGGGAGGCCGGGCTGCAGGCCGGAGCTGGGCTCAGCCGGCCGGGTGAACAGGGGTGGATAGGGGTGAACAGTGTTCCCCCCTATCTCTTTTCAAAATAAAATAAAAGAGAAGAAGAAGAAAGGAAGAAGAAGAAGAAGAGAAAGAGAAAATAAAAAATGAAGGGGAGAAGGAGAAGCTGCGGGTAGGGGGCTTGGGGTTTCCTAGGTTTTCCTTTTTTTTTTTTTGGGGATTAGGGCTAGTGTAGATAGGACATTAAATAGGGGAAGAGTGTGGATGAAATCAAGGGTGAGGATGCACCCAATTTAAATGGGTGGTCCAGATTAAACATGAATGAATTTTTATGTGGGGATGAGGGTGTGGGTTGATTAGTAACAATATTAGGGCTCCTCCATTGGTTGGACCAATGGGGTGTCTACACCAAATATAAATTTGTAAATTAGCCCCCTTAAATTTGGGAAATTGCACGGACACATACAATGATGAAAATTTGGCGGGCGGTTCGGTGTTCGACGTTTTGTAGGGTGAGGGGGCGCCGAGTGTTTGGTACAGGCTTAAATAATCGGGTACTAAAATTAGATTAGGATTTATGAAGTCAGTCAAAATGTTATCCTCAATTTAATTAGAAATAAAATGCAAGCTGTGTTCTAAAATTAATTAGGAGTACATGGGACCAAAATCAGGTCGGGTCATCAATACCAATAGTGAAGAAGACTCAGAATAGAATATTACCCTAATTTGGGTCGCATGAAAAATAGGTCAAGATTGTCTCCAATTTCAATTGGAACGCACAACGACACAAAGTTGGAATTTATTTAATAACGTCCGCGATGATTTTTGTGCGGCTAAAAATAATGTACAGAGAGCATAATTATGAGTTGCAAAAATTAGTAGAATGGAAGGCGGGCATGTCTAGGGCAAGATTGTGAAATTTGTTGGAAGACAAAAGTCAGGGTAGCGCTCCAAATATCGAAGCAAAGGCAACGCACAATAATATTAAATAAAATATGGTAATTAATTACAAACTCCAAGAATTAAATTCTAACTAAATAATTACATACAAAAATTCCATAATTCCGACAGGTGGTCATCTACTGGGCTTCTAGGTCAAGTCTACTAGTTTAACAATAAATGAACACTGTATATAATATTATATTTAATTACACATCTCACATATTTATTTAAATTAAATATACTATCATGCAATTATTTAATTGTAACTACAATAATATTAAATATTATAAAAAGTCAAAAATACCCCTGTTTCCGGAACGTGGTAGTGATAGAATTAGATGAGCTAAAGTTACAATTAGAGGAGTTGTAGAACAAAGGGTTTATCCGTCCTAGTGCATCACCTTGGGGAGTACCAGTGTTATTCGTACCTAAGAAGGATAGAACAGTACACATGTGCATTGATTACAGAGCCCTTAATGCTCTGACTATCAAGAACAAGTACCCCCTACTGCGGATTGATGATTTATTTAACCAGTTGACAGGAGTAGTAGTGTTCACCAAGATTGACTTGAGATCGGGTTATCATCAAGTAAAGGTGCGAAGGGAAGATATTCAAAAGACAAAATTCAGGACTCGTTATGGTCACTACGAGTTCTTAGTAATGCCATTTGGACTGACGAATGCGCCAGCTGTATTTATGAACTTGATAAACAGAGTATTCCACCAATATTTAGACCAGTTCGTGGTAGTCTTCATCGACGACATCTTGGTGTATTCGAAGAGCTACGAGGAGCACGAAGAACACTTGAGACTAGTGTTAGAGACGTTGAGGAGAGAGAGGCTTTATGCCAAGCTGAGCAAATGTGAGGTTCTCCTAGATCGTGTCGCTTTCCTTGGACATGTTATCTCAGGAGATGGCATCTCAGTAGATCCGGCAAAGATTTCATCTGTAGAGACATGGCCAACCCCTACCAATGTCTCGAAAGTAAGGAGTTTTCTAGGACTTGCCGGATATTACCGGAGGTTCGTAGAGAACTTCGCGAAGATTGCAGAGCCGATGACCCGCTTGACCCGTAAGGAGCAGGAGTTCACCTGGACAGAGAAGTGTCAGAAGGTATTCGATGAGCTGAAGAAACGTTTGACTACAGCACCTATCTTGACCATACCTTCTGGACCCGGAGGATTTGTGATCTATAGCGATGCATCCGGGAAAGGATTAGGATGTGTCTTGATGCAGCATGGAAAGGTTGTAGCTTATGCTTCTTGACATTTGAGGACACATGAGAAGAACTATCCCACCCAGGACCTGGAACTTGCAGCAGTAATCTTTACCTTGAAACTTTGGAGGCACTATCTATATAGGGAGAGAGTGGAGATATTTACTGATCATAAGAGCCTTAAGTACGTCTACACCCAGAAGGATCTTAATCAGAGGCAGAGACGTTGGCTCGAGGTGATGACGGACTTCGAGATCAAGCTACAGTACCACCCGGGAAAGGCCAACGTAGTAGCTGACGCGTTGAGCAGAAGACCCATGGCATTCTTCATGACCACCCAACCACACCTGTTGAGAGAGCTAGAGCAGATGGGTATAGAGGTCATTATGTCCGGAGTAGATGGACAGTTGTCGAGCTTCCAGTTGTAATCGACATTAGTGGAGAGAATCAAGGCTGCCTTGCCGACAGACGCCAGATTTTAGAGGCTTAGACAGAGGACAGAGGCTGGAATACAGACAGGGCTGAGAATACATGAAGATGGGACTTTAAGATGCGGAGATCGTCTCTATGTTCCAAATGGAGAACTTCGTCCAGAGTTAATGGCAGAGGCACACAGTTCAACCTATTTTATTCATCCAGGAGGCACGAAGATGTACAGGGACTTGAGATAGTACTACTGGTGGCACAGAATGAAGAGGGAGATAGCATGCTTTGTGGCCAAGTGCCTGGTGTGTCAGTAAGTCAAGGCTGAGCACCAGAGATCCGCAGGATTGCTCCAACCGCTTCCTATACCGGAGTAGAAATGGGAGCATATCACTATGGACTTCATTACGAGCTTTCCGAGAAGTCCTAGTGGGCGCAATACAGTATGGGTAATCATGGATAGACTCACCAAGTCCGCGCACTTTTTACCCTTCAGAGTTGGGCAATCAACGGAGGCCTTAGCAGATATGTACATGAGAGAGGTGGTGCGCCTACATGGAGTACCAGTTAGCATCGTATCTGACAGAGATACGAGGTTTACATCTTACTTTTGGTGGAGCATGCAGGAGAGTCTTGGTACTCGCCTAAAGTTTAGCACAGCATATCACCCACAGACAGATGGCCAGTCGGAGCGCACCATTCAGACGCTAGAAGACATGTTGAGAGCGTGCATGCTTGACTTCGGAGGATCATGGGAGGACCATTTGCATCTGGTTGAGTTTTCCTACAACAACAGCTATCAGGCGAGCATCCAGATGGCTCCCTATGAAGTATTGTATGGTAGAAAATGTCATTCTCCAGTATGATGGAGTGATATAGGCGAACGACAGATTCTTAGACCAGAGTTGGTTGTTCGTACGGTAGAAAAGGTGAAGAAGATCCAAGGGCACCTTTGAGCAGCACAAGACCGATAGAAGCATTGGGCGAATGCGCATCATCAACCCTTAGAGTTTCAGGTTGGAGATCACGTATTTTTAAAGATCTTGCCTACTCAAGGGACTATCAGATTCGGAGGCAGAGGGAAGCTGAGTCCGAGGTACATCGGGCCATTCGACATATTAGAATGTGTCGGAGAGGTTCCTTACAGATTAGCATTACCGTAGACATTGGAAGGAGTTTACGACGTCTTCCATGTATCTCAATTGAGGAGGTACATACCGGATTCTAGTCACGTGCTTGACCACTCGGAGATCATAGTTGGCCCGAGTCTATCATACCAAGAGGAGCCCGTTGAGATTCTGGACAGGAGTGAGAAAGTATTGCGAGGGCAAACCATCCCCCTAGTTCGTATCGCATGGAGGCATCATGCACCAGGCGAGTCGACCTGGGAACGCGAGGAGGATATTAAACAACGTTATCCCTACCTCTTCGAAGGACTAGGTACGTTCCAGTATTTTCTTTAGTCTTTAGTTCTTACCCATGCGTGTGTTTAAATTTCGAGGACGAAATGCTCTAAGTAGGGTAGATTGTAAACCCCCTCGTCAAAAGTAGGATTTATTTGAGTATTTTAAATTGAGATCAACCGTACCCCAAATTTCAAGTACCCAAATTAGGGTATCAGTCTACACCAAGCTGTTATGCCATGACTCCTGTGTACCACTCAAAAATCTAGTTCCTTATGTTTTTAATACATTAGGAATTACCTAGTTAAGTTTGTAAATTAATTTTAATTAAGGCTAATTTCACCTCAAGCAGCACTTAGACCAGCCTACCTCAATGAGCCCAGATAGGCCCAAGCCGAGGCTAGCCCACAACTTCCACACACACACACATATATATATATGAAGCCTCTTCCTTAAAACCCTAAGAAAACCATCACAACCCTCTCCAAGCCCTAGCCGATCCCCACCTAAACAAACTGCCCTGTCGGTCGAACCCCTCAGCCGCCCGCTCCCTGACCGACTGCTCCAGCCGCCGCCCCCTGACCGACTGCTCCAGCTGCTGCCCAGCCGATTGCTCCCCGACCGGCTGCACTGCCCAGCCGACTGCTCCCCGACAGGCTGCACTGCCCAGCCGACTGCTTCTTTCGACCGGCTGCACTCCCCAGCCCGACTGCTTCCCCCGACCGGCTGCACTGTGCAGCCCGACTGCTCCCCCGACCGGAGCACTGCTCCCTAGCCGACTCCCCCGACCAGAGTACTGCCCAACCCCGACTGTCCCACCACCCGCGAGGTGACCCATCCACGCTGCCGGAGACACCCTCGTCGAAGGAGCAGACGCCCCACGTCCTATCGAACAGGTACTCGTCCTCCAGCAGTTCCTTCTTGTGTTCCAACCATCTCACCACGTATCGTGTCCATGAATGATTGTTGGGTCTGTGTGTCGAGAATCATAGTTGAAACACAACCCTTCTAACCCTAATTAAAATGATGATGGCTTAATGATTAACCAGAATAGAATTTGTTAATAAATAGAAAATTCCTTAACCACGATACCTGTCATAAAGGACTTTAGTTAATTTAACGTCTGGTCATAAACCACGTACACTGAATATAGAAACCAAAGACAGGTGTTCGCATAGAACATAAATCATGGATAACCGTAACTGGATAATTATTGCCCCGAGGCACCTGTTAACCGAAGACAACACCCGTGTACACCCTAGCTAAGTGCGCACGTGATGCTGTACTCGAGCACCAGAGAACTCGCGACAAGTATTCAAGATTAGCGTCTTAACATTACGTAGATAAGGCATAGTATCTGATGCCTGTATTATTGTGTTATATTATTGTCTAGGGTCTTTGGATCAGCCAGGAGATGCTACCGGAATAAGCTTTTGGCATTCATCTCTCAAAGACTCAGGCAAGATACCTTGCTATATTTACTGTCTAATTTAAATTATGCAAATGCTGTATTGTATGCTTGTTGTTCTGTCTTATACAACTGTGTGCGTCCGAGATTGTCTCGGGTGCATTCGACGGAATACGTCGAGGATTGGTATATATTGACTTAGTCATTAGTAGACTCACCCTATGGGAGGATATCCTGTTATCTTCCAAGACCTGACACTTTTACACGTACTCATAGTGATAAATCTCATGTTGGGATGCGTGTTCGCGTGATCGACTAGCTATCGCCGCGTATGACGTGCATCACGGTTAGCAAGCAATATAGGATTATTACAGTTTAGAGACTTGGCATTTTGATAAGGGATATGCGTGTCAATTATTTGACGGGTATATCTACATTGGGAGGGGAGGACGACTGGTAGGCATATGGGACACCCCACTCCTTTACACTGATACCGCACTCGACGGAGTAATACAGACGTATTTATATATCACTAGTACCATGTTCAGTAGAGTGTGGGATGTTACTTGATGACATTGCAGATACCACACTATATAGAATGTTGGACGTTACTGTATTCCTGCGCCCATGTTATAGGGGACATGTATGGCATATTGTAAACCCCCTGATTTTTTTCAACATTTTTAAACTAGATTTTTCATAATTTACTGGAATTTTCTGGGAATTTTTTGTAATTTAAAAACAAGGTTTTTATTATTAAATGATTTTTAAATGATAATAAATAATATTAAAATATTATAAAAATAATATTTTTGGGTATAAAATGAAAAACTGGACTTAGGATAATTTTCTGGGAATTTATCGAACCCCGGACCTATTTTTAAAACACCTAAATTTATTTATTTAATTATTTATTTATTTATTAATTATTTACTATTATTATTATTATTATTACTATTTTTAATATAAACCCAGCCCACCCCGCGGCCCGGCCCGGCCCACTGGGCCCGAGCCCGGCCCAGCCCCTAGCGGGTCGGGTCGGATCCGCCAGACCCGACCCGAGACCCGCTAGCCCGCTCCTCTTCCCTCTCCCCCATGACCCGCTCCGCCCGCGCCTGTCGTCGCTTCCCCCGCCTCCGGCAGCGCCGCCCCGCACTTCCGCCTCGCCCGCCACGTCCCCGCCACGACGTCCGCCTCCTCCGCCCCGCTCGCCCTATATAATCCCCCTTTCTTCTCCCCCTCCACCGCCCTAGCCACCATCCGCCACAGCCATCCCAGCCTCGCCTCCGCCCGCCCGCAGTGCTGCTGCCCAGCCAGCCACGCCGCCGCCTCCTTCTTCTCCTCCCTCCTCTTCTCCACCCGTCGACAACAACCGCAGCCGCAGCAGCCACAGCGGCAGCCGCCTCCGCCGCCTTTCCCCCCCTACGCCGCCGCGTGCCCCCGCAGAGCCCCGGCCCTCCCCTCCCCGGTCGCCTCTGGCCCCTCCGCCTCAGACCGGCCGCCCAGCCGCCGTCTCCTCCGGTCAGCGTGCCCTAATCCTAACCCTAGTTTTCCCCTTTGTATCCGACACGTGTCGGACACGTGTCGGACATAATTCAAACCCTGGTTTCTGGGCCCCGTTCAGGTGCGTGTATCTCTCTCCTCGTAGCTCGGAATTCGATTCCGTAAATTGCGTTGCGAAGCCTGTATGACCCTCTCGGTGCCCGGACAAACCGTTCGGGGCATCGCGTCCTGTGGTGATCGTACACCGCGATCCAAAAACAGGAAAAACCAGACCATGTTTTACCCCGGAACTGGGTACGCCCCGCCAAACGGGACGACTTGGTCACGCGCGGTCTTCACAGATACGTGCGCATCGTCGATACGGACGTGTGGAATTTTGCAGAAGTCGATTCGGGTGTGCGTGCACACCGAAATCAATGCGTGTCCGCGGACATCGCCCCGTATCTGACTTTTCTGCATTTCACCCTAACTTTGTGTACACACATCGGATTTAAATAAAACTTGCGCCATCGGACTCGTAGCGATACGCTGGTCCTGTGAGCCAAGTTTGGTTCGATTCTGAGAACGTTGACAAAATCGCGTGTTGTGGGCCCCATAGGCCCCGCTCGACGGGCGATTTTGTGTTCGGCTCATCGGAATCCAATTCTGGGAGTTCCGTTGGGTTCGTATCATCGTTCCTGACCTGTTGACACTAAGTTTGGTGAATTTGGAGACCTTTGACCCTGACGTATTTTTCGGTGCAAAGTGGGCCCACATGCGGACCCCGTTTTGACCCGAAACTGTCGTTTTTGCCCTTGTCTCCAAATTGGACCCAAGGACAGGCATTTCTATCTGATTGATATTTTTTGGATCTGATGGTGATGTTTATTTCAGCAACCGGAGTATCGCCTGCAAATCCAACTGAAGTCAGAGCCGCAATTGGAACCGGACCCACAGGCAAGTGTACGTTGCCAAACCCTGCAGCTTGCTAATTATTTTTTTGGACTTAATTATGCATTAGTGGGCAAGTAAAGCTTGCCAAATCTCAGTAATTCTTGACATAGTATTTTACTTGATTTCTTGTGAAATTAAATGTAAACTTGTTTTAACTGCTTAACCTAGGAAACGGGTGACGTGCTTAGTGTCCGATCATAGTCGGGTGCCAACTCCGTACGCGGAGTTGTGTAACGTCACATAGACATGGATATCGAGACCCGATAATGCTCGTACTTGTCTTATCAAGTACTTCTGAACCCAGGATACTTGACACTATTTCATGAGACAGAGTCTTCCTGAGACATTCAAGGTAATTTTGTATAGGATGCATGTTTTATGACATAGACTTTACATTCTTAGATATTTGATTCATAGCTATCAGACTTGCTGCATTAGTTATAATCGTGCGTGACATGGACATGAGGCATCGTGGACATGAGACGTAGGATTACATTGGGTGGGGAGAGACACACAGACTACAGGCTGATATTATATATATAAAATATAGTATATAACATAGTGTAGTTCATAGTTATTGCCACTACCGGCTCTCCGACACAGAGCTTGTAGTGGCTTCAGCCTGAGTTCTAGTGCTGCTCTCATATTGCATATCACTTAGCTGGTTATATAGTTTACCCTGTTGTTTCATTTATCGCTGCACTCCATATATTTTGGCTTGTATTTTTTGTACCTTGTTATGTTCCCTGAGGACCTGGAATGGACTATGTCCCCAGGTATAGCTGAAGAGAACTACCCCGAGGTGTACGGTACAGGAGCACTCCTTGGAGCAGAACCAGGAACAGAGGACGAGATAGTGGCAGAAGATTTTCCTGAGCACCGGCTTCATCTACACAGTATTTCTATTTTCAGTATTTTATTTTCTGTCTATTCTCATTAAATGTAACAGACTAATTCTCGGATTATTTCCCGAGATAAGCTTATTTGATATTGCTCATTTATTTCCATTGCATTATTTCTGGCATTACTCTGTGTTATTCTGTAGATGAGATTAGAAATACCTGAGACTTGTAATATTTTCCTGTTAGACTACAGCTTAAGCATGCCCTGATGGATCCATTAAATTGGGTTGTCCATCGGTGCGTGCTGCTGACCATTGCCACGTGTCCAGTCCCTTGATATTTTGGGACTGGGGTGTGACATGGTTTTTGTGGTGGCCCATGCAGGTCTACGACTAAATTGTTCGGTTTCAACTCAGGGACCGAACAGGCCTGCAATAAGATAGGATAAGTTTTTAGGATCTCATCCACTTGCTTGAATCGTTTTTGATATCTGTATCTATTCGAATTAATTTATTGACTTGCATCCTGCCTTGATTCCTGTGCGCCTCTTATCGTTTATTTTGGATACAGGGAAATGGACCCACAAGCCAGCAATGAGGCTCATGCAGAAATACCATAAACCGTTGTGGTTACCCAAGAAGACGATATGATACCTGTCGGTGAAGGCCAATCATCACAAGGTAGTCAAGCAAGTCAGCCTGCCTCAAGAATCCACCAAGATGACGTTCCACCCTCGACGCAGCCTACTCCACCGATGCCTTCCTTCCCACTGGGATCGCCTATGGACGAACAGCAGATGTTCCGCATGTTCTACATAATAATGCAAGCCTATCAGAGGGTGCAACAAGAAGCTCAACAAAACCAATCGGAGAACTCCATCGATAGAACTAGCTCAGAGTCACGGAGGCCAAACATTTCAAATGCAACTACCTTCGACGAGGACGTTCTTAATGCAGCAAGACCCGTGGAGTGCACCCCAAGGATCGAGTCCAGCCAGAAGCGGCCGTATGCGTCAGCACCAGGCCAAGCACAACAGGAAAGAGCTGCAAAGCGACCACAGATAAATCCACTACCAAGAACAGCATCAGGAGCCTCATTCCTTCCTACTTGTCATTACTGTGGCAAGGTAGGCCACCTCGCTAAAGAATGCCGACGCAGACTGGGACAATGTCTATCTTGTGGATCCAAGAAGCATGCGGTAAGGGATTGCCCAGAACGTCGAGAGAAACCAGTGGTGATTCGCCAACCAGCCACGTTAACACCAACCGGAATACCACAGGAAGGAACTCCAAAGAAGTCTCAGCTGCATCAGCCACCCGAAGCATCTCCGCAAGTACTGCCTACCTGTCAACATTGTCACAAGCAAGGCCATATTGAGAGCGGGTGCAGACGTAAGATGGGATTATGCTTGATTTGCGGAACCAATCAACACTTGGCCAAGGATTATCCCCAGCATCGAGAGAAAGCATTGACGAATCTTCAACCTGCCACATCAGCACCAGCTGGAGCACCGCAGGCAGGAATCGCAAAGGAGTCTCACATACACCAGCCACCAGAAGCATCTCCACAAGCAACACCTGTCTGTCCACATTGTCACCGGCGAGGTCACATAGAGGACGAGTGCAGACGAAAGATGAGATTATGGTTAGCTTGCGGATCCAGTCAGCATTTATTAAAGGAATGTCCCGAACGTCGAGAACAAGTGTTACCAGCACCACGGTCAGCCTCTCCAGCATTGCAAGCTTCACCAATACCGAGGCCACCCTTGGTAACCCAGGCAACACTCTTCCAGCAGGCTCAATAGCAGCAGAGGAATCAACTGCAAGGACACGGACAAGTTCGTGCCTATTGGTTCGTGACCTCAGCCCCAACCTAGTAAATTGCAACTTGTTAATAACAACCTGATTTTCATAAAAGTTGTAGTTTTCTTGCTTTAACTAGATTTTCTCTGGAAGTGCATAACTTTCATTCTTAGGGAAACGGTATTCCCTAAGTATCTTGGAATGTGTTTTCGAACAGTGCTTGCGACCGCGTCATCTCTGTTGACCGGTTATTCTTTGATTGCGAGGACGCAATCCTCTTAAGGGGGGTATATTGTAAACCCCCTAATTTTTTTCAACATTTTTAAACTAGATTTTTCACAATTAACTGGAATTTTCTGGAATTTTTTTGTAATTTAAAAACAGAGTTTTTATTATTAAATGATTTTTAAATGATAATAAACAATATTAAAATATTATAAAAATAATATTTTTGGGTATAAAATGAAAAACTGGACTTAGGGTAATTTTCTGGGAATTTATCGGACCCCGGACCTATTTTTAAAACACCTAAATTTATTTATTTAATTATTTATTTATTTATTAATTATTAATTATTATTATTATTATTATTATTACTATTTTTAATATAAACCCAGCCCAGCCCGCGGTCCGGCCCGGCCCACTGGGCCCGAGCCCGTCCCAGTCCCTAGCGGGTCGGGTCAGATCCGCCAGACCCGACCCGAGACCCGCTAGCCCGCTCCTCTCCCCTCTCCCCCATGACCCGCTCCGCCCGCGCCTGTCGCCGCTTCCCCCGCCTCCGGCAGCGCCGCCCCGCGCCCGCGGCCACGGGCTCCCTCCTCGCCCGCCACGTCCCCGCCACGACGTCCGCCTCCTCCGCCCCGCTCGCCCTATATAATCCCCCTTTCTTCTCCCCCTCCACCGCCCTAGCCACCATCCGCCACCGCCAGCCCAGCCTCGCCTTCGCCTGCCCGCAGCGCCGCTGCCCAGCCAGCCACGCCGCCGCCTCCTTCTTCTCCTCCCTCCTCTTCTCCCCCCGTCGACAACAACCGCAGCAGCCACAGCGGCAGCCGCCTCAGCCGCCTTTCCCCCCCTGCGCCGCCGCGTGCCCCCGCACAGCCCCGGCCGTCCCCTCCCCGGTCACCTCCGGCCCCTCCGCCTCAGACCGGCCGCCCAGCTGCCGTCTCCGCCGGCCAGCGTGCCCTAACCCTAACCCTAGTTTTCCCCTTTGTATCCGACACGTGTCGGACACGTGTCGGACACAATTCGAACCCCGGTTTTCGGGCCCCATTCAGGTGCGTGTATCTCTCTCCTCGTAGCTCAGAATTCGATTCCGTAAATTACGTTGCGAAGCCTGTATGACCCTCTCGGTGCCCGGATAAACCGTTCGGGGCATCGCGTCCTGTGGTGATCGCACACCGCAATCCAAAAACAGGAAAAACCAGACCCTATTTTATTCCGGAACTGGGTACGCCCCACCAAACGGGACGACTTGGTCGCGCGGGGTCTTCACAGATACGTGCGCATCGTCGATACGGACGTGTGGGATTTTACAGAAGTCGATTCGGGTGTACGTGCACACCGAAATCAACGTATATCCGCAGACATCGCCCCGTATCCGACTTTTCTGCATTTTACCCTAACTTTGTGTATACACATCGGATTTAAACGAAACTTGCGCCATCGGACTCGTAGCGATACGCAGGTCCTGTGAGCCAAGTTTGGATCGATTCTAAGAACGTTGACGAAATCGCGTGTCGTGGGCCCCACAGGCCCCGCTCGACGGACGATTTTGTGTTCGGCTCATCGAAATCCAATTCTGAAAGTTCTGTTGGGTTCGTATCATCGTTCCTGACTTGTTGACACTAAGTTTGGTGAATTTGGAGACCTTTGACCCTGACGTATTTTTTGGTGCAAAGCGGGCCCACATGCGGACCCCGTTTTGACCCAAAACTGCCGTTTTTGCCCTTGTCTCCAAATTGGACCCAAGGACAAGCGTTTCTAGCTGATTGATATTTTTTGGATTTGATGGTGATGTTTATTTTAGCAACTGAAGTACCGCCTGCAAATCCAACTGAAGTCAGAGCCGCAATTGGAACCGGACCCACAGGCAAGTGTACCTTGCCAAACCCTGCAGCTTGCTAATTATTTTTCTGAACTTAATTATGCATTAGTGGGCAAGTAAAGCTTGCCAAATCTCAGTAATTCTTGACATAGTATTTTACTTGATTTCTTGTGAAATTAAATGTAAACTTGTTTTAACTGCTTAACCTAGGAAACGGGTGACGTGCTTAGTGTCCGATCATAGTCGGGTGCCAACTCCATACGCGGAGTTGTGTAACATCACATAGACATGGATATCGAGACCCGATAATGCTCGTACTTGTCTTATCAAGTACTTCTGAACCCAGGACATTTGACACTATTTCATGAGACAGAGTCTTCCTGAGACATTCAAGGTAATTCTGTATAGGATGCATGTTTTATGACATAGACTTTACATTCTTAGACATTTGATTCATAGCTATCAGACTTGCTGCATTAGTTATAATCGTGCATGACATGGACATGAGGCATCGTGGACATGAGACGTGGGATTACATTGGGTGGGGAGAGACACACAAACTACAGGCTGATATTATATATATAAAACATAGTATATAACATAGTGTAGTTCATAGTTATTGCCGCTACCGGCTCCCCGACACAGAGCTTGTAGTGGCTTCAGCCTGAGTTCTAGTGCTGCTCTCATATTGTATATCACTTAGCTGGTTATATAGTTTACCCTGTTGTTTTATTTATCGCTGCACTCCATATATTTTGGCTTATATTTTCTGTACCTTGTTATGTCCCCTGAGGACATGGAATGGACTATGTCCCCAGGTATAGCTGAAGAGAACTACCCCGAGGTGTACGGTACAGGAGCACTCCTTGGAGCAGAACCAGGAACAGAGGACGAGATAGTGGCAGAAGATTTCTCCTGAGCACCGGCTTCATCTACACAGTATTTCCATTTTCAGTATTTTATTTTCTGTCTATTCTCATTAAATGTGACAGACTAATTCTCGGATTGTTTTCCGAGATAAGCTTATTTGATATTGCTTATTTATTTCCATTGCATTATTTCTGGCATTACTCTATGTTATTCTGTGGATGAGATTAAAAATACCTGAGACTTGTAACATTTTCTTGTTAGACTACAGCTTAAGCATGCCCTGATGGATCCATTAAATTGGGTTGTCCATCGGTGCGTGCTGCTGGCCATTGCCATGTGTCCAGTCCCTCGATATTTTGGGACTGGGGCGTGACACATATACTAGCCGGTTGTCACGACTGGTAAATTACGTCAGCATATGTTTAGCCAACACCTTCTCATATACTCACAGTTGTTCTCACATTGCATTCACTTAAATTGTCTAGCATACCCTTTATTGTATTTATTTTATTCAGTATTTATATATGGCTTGTCTCTTTGTATCTTGTTACGTCCCTCTGAGGACCTGGTTCCCTTTCAGATTTAGACGAGGCTTTCTACCCCACCGTATACGGCCCCGGACAGGAGACGAGATTCGCTACAACCGAGGAGTTAGAGGTGCAGCCGTCAGAGTTTTCGTGATCAGTTGGTAGGACTTCAGCCTAGATTGGGTGCATCATTATCTAGTCAGCCGATGCCCTAATTATTACTTTTTATATCTCATTTCAGTACTTTATTTCGTCATAGTAGTGGGTTTGTTCCCACCAGACTTCACTGATTGTACTATGATATCTTGAGACTGGTATTTATTATCCAGCAGTTTATTTAGTACTTCTTGTTCTTTATATTGTGGATGAGATTAGATTACCTGTTATTGACTGATATTGGACATGTTAGTATTTTAGGACAGCGTAGCACTCTTCGTGGATCCATTAAATTGAGATATCCTCGAAGACGTGTCAGCTGACTATTGCCACGTGGCCTGGTCCCGTGTACGTTTGGGACTGGGGCGTGACATAGTTTTAGTGGTGGCCCATGCAGGTCTTCTTTTTCGCTTGTGGTATGGTAACATGCCCAGCGAGCCTGCAATAAGATAGAAATTACTAGGTCCCCGACCCCGCTGCACATCCCGACTGTGCCCCACCACCGTGCACGACCGATCAACCCTGCCTCGTCATTTCCACCCCGTCCACGCACGCACAAGTTTAACATGAACCCAATCTCGCATGCGTACACATATGTATGTACGTATGTTATGCATTAGTATATGTATGTATCAGTATAATATGTATGTGCATATTAGTATTAGTAAACATACTTAAATATATGTATTATAAGTATCACCTAGTAGATATATTTGATATTTATACACATGGTATCAGTTTTGTTAAGTATATATATACATATATTATAATTGTAACTAATAGGTATTTATGTATATGTTAGTTCATAGTATGTATTATATGCCTATCTACTAGAAGACTTGCATGTAACCACGGATACCCCATAAGTTACATTAACTCGTGACCATGTAGCATATTAGCAGACTGCCATAGGTACACTGACATACTGGCGTGACCGTACCATTGACTGTCTGTTATGCACAGCAACGACATACGTGACCACCCCTAGCATAGTCTTTGAAATCATTATGTTAATTGTGTGTTTGAGTAATGTCTGATGCAATATTGTGTTATATGATATGTCTATAGGACTGTTGGATCATTCAGACAATACTTTGGAACCCGGACATTGGTATTTCCACTTAAGGACCACAGACGAGTACATTCTCTGATAGTTTTCATTATATTAATTATCTCTATAGCTCTTGTTGTATAGCGTACATGACTCTGACACTGTTATTTACACGAGTTGGCATTATTAAGACTGTCACGAGGAGTCATAATTTGGTATCTATCGTGCTAGCTGGGGAAACAGGAAAATATTAGTAGTTTATGTGATCATACCCAACTTTACATACATCATAGCTCACCCACACCACACGTCGGTGCAGCCTGACCATTACATGCCTCATCGCTGTTACATGTGGTTAGCCTGACTTTACAAGGATGATCGCTAATCAATGTAATAAGTCTAATCAGTCCCAAGCCGATCACATGATATGCTGATATTTCACATACTTAGTTAGATGTTCTTGACATGTATCCCTAGCATATTAATCTAGCATCCCCACATGTTTTAGTTATTGTTCTTGTACACATTTACATACTAGTTTATTGTTCTAGCGTGTACTTGTATTTCTATTCATTGCTAGATGTATATTGATGATGATGTTCCAGTATTTCTTTATTCTAGTATTCTTTTATTCCAGTATATTCTTATTACAAGTTATCCATATCTGTCTTGTATTTCTTTACATTGTGTTATAGTTTTTGTCAATATATGTGGAACTGTTGTTAGAGGTGTATTTCGTTCCAATCCTGACTGGATTTTTTTTCAGAGGATCTTGAGGAGTTCTGTACTACACACTATGGACCGGGTATAGACGCAGATTATACACCAGAGATCTTAGAGGAGACTATTCCTTTAGATGAGACTTTACCTGCAGCTATTTAGATTGTATTATATTATGCACTGAGACTTATTAAAGTTTATTTCAGTTTATGTTTAGACTTATGTTAAGTTTAATTGGAGATTGTGGAGACTTTATGTTGGACAGCTAGACTGTGATTTATCTATATTTGAGACATGGTGTTTAACTATGTCATTCTTCTTGTCTCTTATCGTGCCTTATACTTTTTATAGTGTTGTGATTGATTTTATATTTTGGGATATTATGAGATGCATATTGTCCTCCTTATGGAGATTGATATTATTGACCGGTATTTAGTTATGTTAGTATTTATTGTGACCTAGACAGCGTTCTACCACCGATACTGCGACGTAGACTGGACGTACCCACGCTCTCGTGCCCCTATACCGGGTGCGGGTCGTGACACATTTTTAGTCGTGGCCCATGCTGGTCGAGTTTCACAAGTTGTGCGATATCGTGGTCGTGCGACAACTTAGTTGTACTGCTACGAGCCTGCAATAGGATATAGAAAATATGATCTAGGATGAGAGTATGCTCAATTACACTAGGAAATTTTGAACTTCATATTGCTATTCAAATTAATTGCTTCCTTTAGCATTTTACTGTCCTTCCTTGATGATATCGTATCTATCATTGATTCTTTTGATCTGTATTCAGGATGTCGCCACTAGATCCATGAGAGTGGAAGCATCAACTTCAGAGAGGTCTGCCACCTCTCAACCTGACGAACAGACACCTGGAGTTCTTCCTATATCTCCTGTTCATGTGGGAGTATCTGCAACTAACGGGATTCCTCCTCTACCTATTCAGAGGATTGCCCCGGCTATGACAGACAACCTTCTACCACTACCGACACCGATTCTCGGAGGAGTGCCCACTGACAGGGCACAGATGTTCGCACTGATGCAGGGCATGCTAGAGTCCCAGAGAGTAACAGAAGAAGCTCAGCGTATTCAAGCTGAGGGCCAGAGAGTGCAAGCAGAGGCGCATCAAGCACAAACAGAGCTGATGAGAGAGAGCATGGAGAACGCTCATCAGGTGGCTCTCCAGGCTGTGGAGAGAGTAGCATGACAACCGCAACATCAGGGCCAGCAACAACAGAGGTCAGGTACCATAGTAGACTTTAAGAGGATGATGCCTTGAGAGTTCAAAGGCACTAAAGGAATACTCTATACTGACGATTGGTTAGAGGATATAGAGAGAAACTTGCGCTTAGCACCGATCCTAGAGATCCTTCAGATAGAGGCCGCTGGCAGTCAGATGTTTGATATTGCGCTAACATGATATCGTACAGAGCCGAGACATTCTATTGAAGGACTTACTTGGGAGGACTTTAAGGAGCTTTTCAAGGAGAAATTCTTTCTTGACGTGGCCTTGGGAGCATTGGAAAGTCAGTTCCATGACTTAGTCCAAGGAGGCACGTCAGTCGACGAATATACAGTAGAGTTTTGCCGATTGAGTTAATTCGCGCCATCGATGATTGGAGACCCAGGAGACAGAGCACAGAAATTTAGAAAGGGATTGAATAGAGAGATTAAGTCTCGTACTTTGGGATGACGTACTGCTATATTTGAGGGTATTCTGATGGATATCCAGATTACCGAAGACGACTTGGACCTCAGGCCCAAAAGTGGACGCGATAATTCTGGAGGAGCCAGTGGTAACACAGGACTGGACAAGCGTCCACACTTTCAACAACAATATTAACAGAGGCCGTACCAGTAGCAATACCAGCAACAGGCACCAGTTTGAGGACATATTCAGCAATAGCAACCACAGAGACAGAATCAGTCCGTTGCCCCATGTGCATATTACAGAAAGATAGGACATACAAGAGACATTTGCAGGAAAAGGTTGGGCACTTGTTTGTCATGTAGATCAGCAGCACATTAGCTGAGGGACTGCCCAGCTGTTCAGACTTGCCAAGGAGGAGCAGCAGCTCAAAGAGGACTAGCCAGAGCACCTATTGTACCAGGAGGCCAGCAGAGAGGACCTCCACTTTCACCACAGCAGTAGAGGTTTGCTCTGTAGAAGCATAAAATATACGGGGGAATTATACGCATATTATACAGTTAAAACCCCCAACATACATGAATTTCGCATAAAACAGAGCTTCAAGGCTGTGTAGCGAAAAATATGGCTTCAGAGTTGTCCGTGTAAAATAGAACTTCAAGGATGTTTGGCGTAAAATAGAGCTTCAAGGCTGTCCGCATAAAATAGAACTTCAGAGCTGTCTGCGTAAAGTAGAGCGTCAAGGCTGTTCTGCGTAAAGCAGAGCTTCAAAGCTGTCCGCGTAAAATAGAAATTCAGAGCTGTCCGCATAAAGCAGGGCTTCAAGACTGTTTGGCGTAAAATGTTGCTATACCTTCCTGCGTAAAGTTTAAACAAACATTATCTTTAATGCAGCGTAAAGTGGTACGAGAAACTCTTCGTATTCCTCGGATGAATTTGTCAGACAAATCAGTGAACCTGATATTTGACAAAAGTACTGTACGATGATTGAGAGGACGGCTGTGATGATGATTTTGCACAGAGATCCAGGTTGTCATTTAGGGACATATTCTTGATACAAGTTATTTTTACACATTCAAAGAATACGCTACCTATTATACATTGGCAGAAATGAGTTTTTATGCTCAAGATAAGACAAAATTAGACGCCACGTCAAAAGCTGTTTCCTGTACAGAGCTCGAGGCATATCTCTGCATTTAATGCACGAGATGGAGGCATATCTATGCATTTAATATACGAGATTTTATTCTATTTTTAAAATTTGTCATAACTGGGAAATCTAAAATTGTGACTAATATGCTCACATCACCATCCTTGCATTTTACGCCAACCAGGCTATTTTTAACTATAGGAGTATGCCGTATGCTATCTCCTCAAAATATGCCAACTCGGCTATATTTACAAAGGTACGTGATAAGGCTATTTAGCCCAGAATATGCTCAAGACCTCAGTCGTGAAGGATAATTGGCTACTTTATGCTGGTTATCTATTATTCATGAATTATCAAGTTTTACGCAGGGGTAGTTACCTACGTGGCTTGCATGCCATGATCTTTGAGAAGCAGTTATATATGTTACCTTATAAAGGGACACGTGTCATACGCAGATTCAGAAGATTATTTGAACGTGGGTAGCAGTTGTCATAACTGTAGCGTAACGGAGACAATCTTTTTCACAGTTTGGTCGTTTACACCAACAAGACAGTTATTTGGCTTTTACGCCAACCATTTTACGCAGAGGGCAGTTACCTACGTGGCTTGCATGCCATAATCTTCGAGAAGTAGTTATACGCATTACCTTATAAAGGGACACGTGTCATACGCAGATTCAGAAGATTATTTGAATGTGGGTAGCAGTTATTATAACCGCAGCGTAAAAGAGGCAATCTTCTTCACAGTTTGGCCTTTTACGCCAATAAGACAGTTATTTGGCTTTTACGCCAATTAGACAGTTATTTGATTGATCTCTATAAATAGAGACCCCTGGTCACAGGGTAGAGGGGACAATCAGAGAACAGAAAAAGAGAACAAGATAGCACTGACAGAGGTTCTTGGCTGACAACTTTGGCAGCGAAAACTCGATCCTATTTTCAACTTTCCTTTAGCTGGCTTTTGCCTTCAGTTCAGAGAAAGTTTGAAGCTTCTTCTACAGCACTTCTTTATCATTGTGTGGTCTATGAGGTCTAAGAAATAAAGTGATCGACCGTAGATCAGACTTCTATAGCAATACTTCCTCATAATTATTTTATTGTACTTAATATCCTTGTATAGGATTAATTGTACTTTTCTCTTTTCTCGTTTGTAAGCAAAAGGTTTCGTACAAACCTCTCTTTGTTTAGTCATCAAACAAAAATAGCGACTCTGCTGGGGATGACTTTCTCCTCTGACGAGAAGGCAATTGCTCAACACGATGCTGTATCCATCGGATCGATGAAGAAGACTTTGGTCGTCCAGTTCGACCAATCTGCCTATGAAGACATGCTTCATGCAGGGGATAGCTCTCATTCCTCCTCTGTCCATAACAATAGGAACTGCGTAAAGTGTGGATGCCAAAGACATCCTCTACCCTTCCTGCAAGCTCTCACTTACTAATCAACAAAGTTGTGACAACACAGCCAATACGCCATGTGCGTAAAACTTTGTCTCCCATCTGTGACGTGGTAGACAAGACATCTGGCAATGCCTTAGTGCCAATCCAAAAGTCTTAAACATGCCTTGTGCGTAAAACTTTATCTCCCATTTGTAACGTGGTAGACAAGACTTCTGGCAATGCCTCAGTGCCAATCCAGAAGTCTCAAACATGCCATATACGTAAAACTTTGTATCCCGTTTGTAACATGGCATACAAGACTTATGGTAATGCCTCAGTGCCAATTCAGAAGTCTCAAACACGCCCTGTGTGTAAACCTTCATCTCCCGTCTGTGACATGGCAAACAAAATTTTTGGCAAGGCCTCAGTGCCAATTCAAAAATTTCAAACGCGCCATGTGCGTAAAAATATATCTCCCGTCTATGATGAGGCAGATGTACCCTTTGATCACATCAAAGGAAAACAAGCGATGAATCCTTCAACCTCTAAGCTTTTATGCCCACAAGAGAAGAAATTTCCCACTCTACAGAATACGCATGACACTGAAGGCTGTTTGAGGACTTTCCCTGTTTTACGCGAACTTGTGCAAAAATCCAAATTATGCCAAGATAGGTCTATCCGCGTAAAGAAGACTCGTTTCACGGGAAGATATGCTCCTTAGATAGATGATCAATCATATGCTACTCATATGGGTGAACTATTGTATTCCTATGGCAGAGAAAGGATTATGGTTCCTAATCTACACATTCCTACTAATGTAAAAAGGCAGAATAAGCCTTCTTCTTCTTCTTCTGGTAATCCCACTGATTTGCATGATTTCTTGATCCAGAAACGCAAATACAGGAAATCTCCTAATATGTATATTATACCCCGTAGAGAACATTGTTGTAATAGTCATAAGGTTGTAATTAACTGTTACTATTCTAAAGTAAAACAGTCAGTTTTCAACCGATTGAACTATTCTTTGTCACTACAGGAAGAAGAACCAATATTTGCTTCAGTAAACATGACTTCACATATTCCTAGAGGAAAGTCGAGTTCAAGATGTCATCACTCCAGAACGCCAAGTCAAAGGAGATTTGACAGACTCATTGAGACTTTTGAAGAAGGTATTTTTTGAAACACTCTCTCGAGGTTACGACAATCAGCTTCATATTCTTCTGATTCCGACATTGGGAGTCGTCAGTTTTCTAAATTTGATACTGAAAGTATAGATTCAATCTCTACAGAGATCTATACTAATCCCTCAGTGGCATCTAGAGAAATGGGAGTTTATGCTGTTGGAGATGAACATGAAGAAGCTTCCCCATCAGGAGGACTGAATAACGCATCACTGCATTGGAAACATCACTTAAAGAAATGCATACCATGATGGAGAGTATGCACCAAATGATGGTTACTCAACCTACAGCTACAATAGCTCAAATACCTGTTCCTCCGACTCAACTACATGTGGGGGTAGACATACCACCAGCCAATGCAAGCCAAAAGCCTGTTCAAAACCAAGAATCAACTGCTCCTTAACCTCTTAACTCGGAGAATGTATTACCTCCTGTTGGAGTTATAATACATCCAATCTCTCACCTTTCTGCTGTCCCTTTCCCAACTGAAGATCTAATACAAGCAGTTTGTGAATTGAAAGTCCAATTTGATAATTTGAAACATAAAGATCAGCTCAAAAAGTTGGGAATTAACCAGCCATATCCTGCTGTCTGGGATGAGATCCTTTTTCTACCAAAATATAAACCATAGTCTATAGTTTTGTTTGAGGGAAAGACGTCACCAAGACAGTATATGAACTACTTCAGCATGATGACGGTATTGTTGCAAGAAAATAATGCCCTTCTCACTCGAGTGTTTAAAGGATGTCTATCTGCAGTAGCTTACCAATGGTATCGTAGTCTATCTGACAATTGTATTACTTCTTTTGAAGATTTTAAGACTCTATTCTTCGCTCGATTCTATGAGGGAGGAATAGACATGTCTATGTCATCACTCATTGAAGTAAAGCAGAAGAAAAAAGAAAACGTTCGTACTTTTATTGAGCGCTTTCGTCAGCTACTTTACAGATGCCTCATGGAGTTCCAAATTCAGCCTTGGTGGACATTTGCAGAAAGAACCTACTCCTACTGATCTCAGTATTCACGGGACCATATCAGTTCTATGATTGGCCCTCATTTATCATATTGGCAGTAGCCGCTGAAGATAATACTCGGAAGGCTCGTGACAACGGAATCATAATCTCTACCTCTGATAGAGGGAAGCGTTCATCCTCCAATAATGACCATACTCATAGTTCAAAAGGAAATGAAGCCTTGGCAATCAATACGTCCAGACAAAATGCTTCGATAACTACGCAGAAGAATTCTGGAACTTCCAGACCTAAAGAAGAATATTCTTTTAACGACGACGATATTCCAAGCATATTTGATTGTCTAGTCAAAAGTGGCAAGCTTACTCTACCAGAGATAAAGCATTCAAATAAAGTCGGCAGTATAAATAATCCTAAGTACTGTATTTTTCACAGATACATACAGCACCCCAGAAAGGATGCTATGTAATGAAGAGGAAAATCCAGGAGTTGATCGATGCCAAAGCCATCACTTTACGTAATAACGAGAAGATGGTCACTGCAAATATGGTCTCACTCCAATTTGGCAATTTTCTGCCTCAAGAAGTACCGGATGGTATGGTACCTATTCCACCGATAATGATGGATATTGTTAATCTTCCTCCTACCAAGGGTCAAAATCAAAATTTAGTGCCCCTAACTACCAAGCGTGGGGAGATCAGGTGGGTTCACCCTGATCTAGTATCAGAAATCAAGAAAGAAACTAAAGCTACTAAAGCTAAGTCTAAGAAGAATTCAAGATGTAAACTATGTCATATGGTTGAAATATCCCCAGCGGATCAACCTTCAGGTCTATCACTTTCAGATAGACCACACTCAGCAAATCACTCTCCAGTGAGTTTTTCAGACATGGGTTCACGTCCATATTACCTCTAAATTGTTGTCAAAATATTTTTTTTGGCTGAGTTTGCCATGTCCAAGTGACCTCTGAGCAAACCTCCTAGGTTTTGGCTATCGATCAGTTCACGTCCATACTACCTCTGAACTACATCTCTCCACTTTCTCTAGCAGAGTAAATCTATCACCACAAAAATGGTCATTTCCATATTACCTCTGTCCTATTTTTTTTATCCTCATAAAGTCATATCTTACCACGTCCACATTACCTCTGAGTAAGATATTTTTAGAAAATTTTGCCATGTCCATATTACCTCTGAGCAACCATTCTTGCCCATCAACTTCCTACCGTAACGTCCATATTACCTCTGTCAGGACTTGTCTCAAACCTATTACTTGTACTCAACATGCACAACAAATAATAGGTCTACCAAGGATCCCCCAGTGGGATGTCCTCAATAATCACGGTATTGTGCTACGTCCATATTACCTCTGGTATGATATCCGAAGTTCACACAAACAATCGTAAAAAAATAGAGGGCCTTTTTGTGATTGAAACAACATTTTCAAATGGTGCTTACAGATTAACCAAGCCTAATGGAGATTTGATAATGGCTCATAGCAATGGCAAATTCCTGAAAAAGTATTATATTTGATCTCCTTTGCTTAATGGAGTATGATGAAGATTTTATTCTGATGATACTACGTACAAAGACTGGTTGAATCATATTCTATCATGTTCATATGACCTCTGAATAGATATGTTTAACTAATTTGAAACTTCAAAGCCTATAATGTCCATATTACCTCTGATAGTGTTTTATATACAAATTTAGTTGGATCATATTCTATCATCTTCATATTACCTCTGAATAGATATATTCAGCAAAACCAGTTACCGAAAGTGTATCACGTTCATATTACCTCTGATATCACTTTTATCTTAGTCTATCATTTATATTCTAATAGTAAGTGATGGATCCACAGAGTCAGAAAATGTATCTTTATTATCTCTGAGAATAATAAATTACATAAGGAGCCAAAAAGTACATAATCCATCATTGGGGAGGAGTAGTTAAAGCGTGGATTTATTATGCTAAAGAAGCCATCATATCATTCCTGGAGTTTAAAATGTTGGTGCGAGCCAGTTCTAGTCTTGCTTCGTCATTGCTCAAGAGAGATAGTTCAGACAGAGAGTCAACAAAACTTGCATGGATGACACCCACATATGTCAAGTTCTGTTGAGCTGTATTCACTTGGCCCTCCAATACATTACAAACTAGCGATGCTTTGAGAAGCCTCTCCTTTGTTTGAGCAAGTTCAACTTCCAGTTCTTGAATCCTCACTTCATATCCCTCACATTCGGTACGGCACTGAGCTAGCTGAGGAATACTCTCCACCAATATTGCTTGCTCTTTCTCCATATCTTGTTGCTGTTCCTGGATGGATTTGTTTAAAGTTTCTGCCTTCTGAGTCAATTCTGAAGTTAGGGAGTTATACTCAGCCTGAACCAAGTCATTGATGCTGCCTCGGGATAATTGTAAATATTCATTAATGGGTTGTTCTAAACCATTAACCATTTGCTCTAGCGCATTAGCTCTCTCAGCGTCATTAAAATTTCCAATTTGCGCTATAGTGAGCTTGGAGAACATCTTTAAAGCATCAAAGCCTAGATTCTTCTCCAGCACCATAGATATTAATTCTTCTAAAGTGAGGTAGAATATGCTAGTGTATTGTTCAACTAGCATAGCAAAGCTCGAATGGACGCTGGAAATGGCACCAATATCAGTAAATCTCCTTTCTGGAATGACTGTAGAAGATGTTGCCACAGTCGTTGCTTCAACACATAGTGCAACAAAAGAAGAGACACCAACAACAGTTGAAGTTGTTGGCATACTCGACGAAGGTATATTTCCAATAATAGGAGGCACAGTCGAGGGGGTTGGTTCATCCACCTCTGATATTATTTGAACTGCTGCTGGCGAGATTATATCTGAGAATGTTGCAGATGAAAGATCAACGGTTTCAAGGTATGCTTCTTCGACAGTGGTCACAACCGTTTCAGTAGCTGGATCCGCAACAAGAGCAGAGGTTATTTCAGCTCCGCCTTCCCCAGAAATGTCTTCGCCTAAAAATAAGATAAGAGAAAGTTAATATCAATTTGATGTTAAATTTTCCTGAAAAAAGTGTGAAGATAACATTTACCCATGGCCGATGGTATGTATATTGCGTCTGTAGCCTGTATAGCTAAATTATTTCTTAATGATGCTAAACACGCTATCATACCTGGCAAGGAGGGTACACCAACTGACGCTTGAGGATCGTCATCCCAGTCATCACCCAAATCTACTCGAGGTTCATCGGGTAGAATCTCGCTTGAAATATTTACATATGAAGGAGGGGCTAGTCCCATTATTTGTCTTGTAAAAGGTATAGTAATTATTAGTGAGCTCGGCCTCGAAGACGATATAGAAGCATCACCAGTAATGGTGGTAGATATAATCACGGCGACAATTGCTGGCAAAGAATCTCCAGTACTTTCAGCTAAAACTGTGGAGGCTCCTTCTTTAAAAGGTGAAGGATCCCTAATCAAAGAATCATCCCTAACAGGGGAAACAATAGGTTCACTCCTGGAAAAGGCCCCCTTGGTGGAAGTCCTTTTAGGACCTTTTGTAGTCTGCTTATTCTTACGAGGGGAAGGCTCTTTCTGAGTAGAAGCCTTTCGTTTATTAGAAATTATGAGAGGCTCTGCTGGCAGAGCTATTATGCCTCTCGGTAATATCAACAAATAATTATCTGCACCAGTAGTTTCATCACCTTCATCGGAGGAGACAGATGGTATCTCCTATCTTCCAGTGGACTTATAGGAGGGCATTCTGAAACTTCTACATACATCAAAATCACGATGGAAGGTATTGATGGACACATAAAACTGTGCATATGAATAAAGAATGTACAATTCCATGGAGAGAGAAGTCACGGGTACAACAAAGGTTGCTCCAGTATAACCCATGATGAAATAACGCCATCCTCTAGCTCCATCAATAAGACTACCTTTGAATTTAAAGCTGGTGATGGGATTTCCCACCTGCAACTGATCATATCCAAATTGCCTGGCAAAACGGCTAGGCAGATATGGTTCCAGGTAGCAGTGATCCTCACTTCTATACAGCAGGTGTGAAGGTCTAATACAGACCAACCAGTAAAAGGCTTCAGAAGAAAGAATAGAATTCCCCTGACCTACATTATGAAGTTTAGTCTCCTACTGATTGATATGTACGGGGGAAACAATGCAAAAGAATTTCCAACTATGGGCAAAATTTAGTGCTAGTCGACAATCTATGACGCTAGTCACATTCCAAGAAGAATTCCTGTAATTCAACAGAAAGTTATTGCCCGAACTACTGGAAGATCCGGGAGACATCACACTAGTGTTGTGAAGGATTAACCATCCCATCAAATATAAGAATGGTAATTCCACTCTAGGATAACCTTTGCGCTGAGTGGTATCGGCCAGCAGTCCATCAGTGATAGCCCTCAGGCCAGCTTGTATCCTGCATACCATGGCAGGAAGTAGGCCCAAGCTTGCTCCAAATACCAAATGCACTGCGGGCCATAGGGTATTGCGATGAATATGATCTGCAGACACAATGCCAGGCACCACCCATCAGCGTAGCCAAATAGAAAGAAAGCCAGCCAGTTGAGCTTCTTTTGACAGAGGCTTTCGGTAATGCCTCATGTAACTATAGGCTTTGGTCCCTGCAGGATAACTACCTATATCTTCATTAAGAGCACAATCTGGAGCTTCTGCATCTTCAATAAGGTCATCTATTGTGTTGGCATTAAGAATACTCAAAGGGTTCAAAGGTTTGTCTTTGCTATCTACAACCTTGTCTTGCTTGGCATTTCTAGCCTGATGGAAGAAAAGGTAAGATACCCATTTGTTAATATGAGCTAAATCAGAAGGCTCTTCATAGAAAGTGGTGCATGCAAGATAGTGGCTCATCAATTCTTGGTATACAGCCACTACCCGAGGGTTGGTATCCTTCAACTCTCTGTTGGTAGGTACATATTCTTCATAGGGAATGTCTCCCATTGGTAGTTTTGAGATGTCTGCCATCTCATGAAGTGCTAGGCCCAACTCACCTATTGGAGTGGCAAAAGTCCCAGTAAATGAGTTATATCGCTCCATCAAAGCTAAGAACAAATTTGTATTAATAGGCAGTCCAACACTAGTAGTACTGACAACATCAAATATGTTGTTACTTTCTAGCTCCATTCAAAAGTGCTTCAGGGCCCATGTAGTTAATCCAGTCCATCGAAGATTATGGGGGTTAAGCCATCCACTGATATGAGGGTTAACCTTGGGATATACTCCTTCTTGCTTCATGAATTCATTGCAGAAAGTTGCTATTTGAAATGGCTGGATCAAAGAAGAGTCTTCACTAGTAATGCTGCCTGGTAGTAAACCTCTGAAGGGCATAATAGGACCTGAGGGACTACTTACAAAGGATCCTCGGTTTAATCCTTTCTTATAGAAGATCTTCCCTGACTGGCCATGAAGATCAGGAGTCAGAGTCCATGCCATCCTTCTAGGATGTGTGGCATGGAAGAATGTAGAAATGGGGTAGTCCCTGAACATCTTTGGCAGGTACATAATACTGCCCTCAACAAAAAATACCCAGTCTTCCTTCTTGGGCTTCGTTTGGGATTGCTTATCAATAACATCCCAAAGTAAGAAAGTTGGTTTCTTATACTCGGTTCCATCTATGTATGTCAAAGGTTCCCCGCTGATCATACTCAGCAACATTCTTTCTCCTTGGGCCGAGATCAGAATTACCCTTTCTTGAGGATACTCGTTTCCAGAGATAGGGAAAGTTACATGGGACAAGTCCTCAAAGTAGTTAGAATTTAATATACCAGCAGCAGAACCCATTACTTCAGCCAAAGGGGGGATCTGTAGGTCCATTGCCAAAAAAAAAGCAAGAGAATAAGTCAGTTTTATGCTGGAATTTACTTTCAGTGCATAAAACGTAAGGTGCTACGTTCTTGCAGTATACGCCAAATTTAACAGTCTGAGTTTTTACGCCAGATTGAAAAATATAGAGTTTTATGCTGGAATTTACTTTCAGTGCGTAAAACGTAAGGTGCCACAAGTTTTGCAGTATACGCCAAAATTTAACAGTCTGAGTTTTTATGCCAGATTGCAAAATATGGAGTTTTACGCTGACACATTAAAATATAGGCGTATTGAGAAATCATCTCTGTGCATCATCTTCCTCGAAGAGTACTTTTAGCACAAACGATAACTTTGTGCATATACGTATAACAAGTGCGAAGGATTTTTATTTCTTTCGAAGTTTTACCTGTGATGCCCGGTGCACAGCTAGACGGCAGAGCACTTCGTTCAGAACGAGGCTCGCTTGGCCTAGTAGGAATCGCTCGTGCTTGAGCAGAGGAGCGAGATGATGAAGCGGGTTGCTTTCCTTTAGCGGCGGAGGTCTGTTTCGGTGCCATGGCTGTAGAAGCATGAAAATTATGCTGGATGGCTATACGCAGCATAATTGATGCAGAGCAGCGTAAATAGAGGCCTTCAGAGCCATCCAACTTGCAACAGAGCTTTCTCCGCCAAACACAGCATGAAATATAAGCTCAACGTAAGGAAGTACGTCCAAACTGCTTTAGCGTAAACAGGGTGCTTCATCGACTCCTGGGCGTAAAACCCATCCTCTTGCAACGCAGCATTGAAGTGTACGAGAGACACTTCGTATTCTCTGAAGTGAACCTGTCAGATCCTGCAATGAACCTGACGTCTGAACTTCTGACAAAGGGATACTGCTCGACTACCCAGGGATACTGCTCGACTACCCAGACGACGGCTATAATGATGGCACGTCACTGCGACCCAGGCTGTCATTTATCGCCATCTCCTTTGCGTAAACTGCTTTTACGTGCACGAAGGGATACACTGCCTTGTTTTATACAGGCGAACATGAGCTGTTTACGCTTTAAAGTAGACAAACTGCCTGCCACATCAAAAGCTGTACTTTGTACGGGGCTCGAGGCACGTCTCTACATCTAATGAACAGAGCGATGACAGTTGCTCGAGGCACGTCTCTACGACCAATGCACAGAGCGGTGACAGTTTCTCAAGGCACATCCCTGCGACTGATGCGCAGAAGGGCTGCAGACCTTTAAAACACACTTCCGCATTTAATGCACAGGATGGTAGCAAATCTCGGCATTTAATGCAAGAGATTTGATTATATCTTCAAAAGTCATAATTTCGGCTAAGACGTCCATATCAGCACTCTGGCACGGTACGCAGCGGCTTCTACGCCCATTCAGTTTCGGTGCTCACTCGGCTTCTACGCCCACTCGGCCTCTATGTCCACTCGACTTCTACGCCTACTTCGGCTTCTATGCCTACTTGGCTTCTACGCCATGGTGACAGACATTGGCTTCTACGCCCACCTCTTCTACATGAGGGATACCTACCTACATGGCTTCTACGTCGTGATCTTCGTAGCGATTATACGCATTTTGTCCCTTAGTTGGACCCGCGTCACACGCTCATTCAAAGGATCATCTATACGCAGGCATTGGTTATTTTAACCGTCGTGTAAAAGGGTGTTGTACTTTCCACTCCTCGGTTTTTACACCGACGGAGTGGTCACTGTCACTAAAACTCTATAAATAGAGACCTCTATCAATGAGGAATAAGGTCAAAAAATTGGTCAAGAAATCAATATCAGATCCAAGGTCCACCGATTGGGAGATCGGGAATTGGTCAAAAAAACCAATATCAGACCCAAGGTCGAACTTCCAAGAAAGATCGAACCAGAGGTCAAGAGAGAGAGAGAGAGAGAGAGAGAGAGAGAATTCGGAGCTCAGGCAAGGAGCAGGGATCGACGACTTTGGCATCGTATATCCACCCTCTTTTGCAACCTTTGAAGCTGCTTTCTGCCTTCTACGGCACTTTTTCATCATCGTGTGGTCCAAGGGCTAAAGTGATCGACTGTAGATCAGACACCTATAGTAATATTTACCCAGATTAATTAAATTGTACTCCTACATCCTCGTATAAGATCAAATTATACAAGTTTGTTTGCAAACCAAAGAAGGATGGTTCCGTGTAAACCCCATATTGAATATATTTTCATTCTTTCGTTTTCTACCACAAACAAGATGGTGACTCCGCTGGGGACGTCTTTCTCTTCTGATGAGGAAGTAATTGCTCAACATGATGCGGTATCTGTAGGAACCGTGAAGAAGACACTGGTCGTCCAATTCGACCAGTCTGCCTACGAAGACATGCTTCGAACCGGGGTTAGCTCTTACCCTCTCTCCGTTCAAGACGACAGGAAGCTGCGCAAGATCTGGATGCCCAAGACATCCCCTACCATTCCTGTGGACTCTCCGATCTCTCCGACCAATGAGATTGTAGCATTGCTCCCTCCGTGCCCTGCACGTAAAATTTAGTCTCCCGCTACGTGCGGTACAGACGAAACTTCGGGCAAAGCCTCAGCGCTAACCCAGAAGTATCCACTACGCTCTACGCGTAGAAACCAGTCTCCCGCTACGCGCGGTACAGACAAAACTTCGGGCATAGCCTCAGCGCTAACCCAGAAGTATCCACTGCGCTCTACGCGTAGAAACCAGTCTCCCGCTACGCGCGGTACAGACAAAACTTCTGATGATGCCTCAGCACCAAATTGGAAGTACAAATCACGCTCCATGCGCAAGACAATATCTGACCTCTACGGGGAACCAGATGAGCGCTGTGATTTTCGCGAGGGGAAGCAAGCGACAGAATACTCAACTTCTCAGCCTTTACGCCAGCGAGGGAGCAATCTACCTACTCTCCGGATTACGCGGGAAGACGATGGCCGATTGAGGACCTCTTTAGCTTTACGCCAGTCTGAGCAGATCTCCAAATTACGCCAGGTGAAGTCCCACGGCGTAAAGCAAGCTCAGATTGCGGAAAGACACCCTCCCCGGGGATTATTCGCCACCCAGATGGCCAACCTATTGTACACAGGTGGCACAGGGAAAACCATGGTGCCCAATCTCCGCATGCCCGCTAATGGGAACAGAAGGACTTCTTCTGCTCCTCCTAACTTGCGCAATTATTCGATCCAGAAACACAAAGACGAAGGTCATAAACAGGCTTCAGTTCCCCTAACGATCAGACGCGGGGAGATCTTATGGGAGGATGCTTCAACATCTAATATCGTCATGACAAGTGGACCACGTGAAGATTCCATCTTTACTATCCCTCCAACTCGCGACGACCAACATCCAATAGTCTTCGGTCGCATACGAAGCAGCCCGATCATGCAGGAAGAATTTTACGAGTCTGAAACTGGCATAATACAAATCCACATGTATAGCCTTCAAGCGTTAAAAATTATACAAAACATGGGTTATGATTTGAAGCTAAAGCCAGGCCTCAATAATGGAAAGGGCAGACGAACACCGCTGCATGGTAATTTTTATCGTCAACAAGCTCGTTTTGGGTTGGGGTATACTGCATCTCTTGCGAAACCCAAATCTTTAAGGTCTGATCCTGTACAAACAGAGGTAGCTCCTTCTAAATCAACTTCTGTGGACAGATGCCATGGCATGTCTAGGGGTAGCCTACCTCGGCAAAATAGGGCGGTATCCCAAGTTGGGGGTAGAATTCCCTCAAGATCCAAAGATGATGCAATGATGACGATCTTCCCGCAAAACCGTAAAATTCAGGCATCAGGAACCCGAAAACCAAAAGGGACTTCCTCCTTCAATAAAGACGACATCATTGAAATCTTCGATATGTTGATAAAAGAGCGCAAGCTTCAGCTACTCGATATCAGACATCCTGAGAGGGCTGGCAAAGTCGATGACCCAGATTATTGTCTCTTCCATCGGTACACTCATCACCCCACAAGGGCATATTATGTGCTAAAAAAGAAAATTCAGGAGTTGATCGAGGCCAAGGTCATCACTTTGAATCTGTAAATAAGGGGACGGTCCTCACCAATTGGATTTTTATTTTTTACATAATAATTTGCTCTCTTCAAAAATGTACCTAAGGAAGAGTCCCTAAAAAAGTCTCTCCAGTGGATTCTTCAGGACTATCCTCACTCAAGAAAAACTCTCCACAGTGAATTATCCAGACATAAGCTTATGTTCATCATCCAAGCATTTCATTTCTTAAAACCAAGGAGTTTGTCATGTCCATATTACCTCTGAACAAATCTTCCTAAAATCGGCTATCGATTATCATGTTCATATTACCTCTGATATCAATTGTCATATCAACTTAGCACCCATACTTAACTCTAAGTACGCCAGTGGTGTTAGGTCCACAAAGTCGCCATGTCCATATTACCTCTGAGCAGATATGCACTTCCGTACCAGATGAAATTTCATCCAAGGAGTTTTGTCATGTCCGAATTACCTCTGAACAAACCTTCCTAAAATCGGCTATCGATTATCATGTTCATATTACCTCTGATATTGATTGTCATCTCAACTTAGCACCCGTACTTAACTCTAAGTACGCCAGTGGTGTTGAGTCCACAAAAACTACCATGTCCATATTACCTCTGAGCAGACATAAGCCTCCACCCCTGGTCATCAACCTTCGGCGCGATAAGCAGCCGACCGATGTAAATGCAACCAGGAACAGAGTTCCAGATGATAATAAACATCCTCTTTTCCAGTATATTGGCGCTCGAAATCCAAATCAGGAATCCACTCCCCGTGATGAGGTAGAACCCATAGCACAAAAATTCTTGGAAGTTATGAACTTCTACCGTCCGTATGTCTGGGAAGTAGCGTCATCATCCAACGTCGTCACGACGTATGGACCACATGAGGATTCTATCTTCATTGTCCCGCCTACCTGCAGCAGCCAGCGATCAATAGTCTTTGATCGCGTGCGCAATCAACCGGCTATCCAGGAAGATCCTTTCAACGACGATGCTGGAAAAATGCAAGTTCAACGATACAGCCCGCAAGCGTTGAGGATCATGCAAAATATGGGCTACGACTTGGAGAGGAAGCCAGACCTCAACTATGGAAGAGGCAGACGAACGCCGCTGCGCGGCGACCCCCGCTATCAGCAAACTCATTTCGGGTTAGGTTATGCCACCTCCCTTACGACTTCTAAGTCAGATGAGAACATCTTTTCCTCTTCTCAGAACGGCTCGTCGCCCTCCGACTCACCTGATGCTCTCGAACAAACACTATCAGTGAATATGGTAGTGGCATATCCCTTTGAAGTAGATGAATAGGATCCTGAGCCATTTGAGAATGACTCTTGGGCCCAACAAATGGATACGCAGTGGGAATTCTGCTTCGAGCAAAGGGAACCTCCCACCAAAGACGAAGTTATCCAGGTTGATGTTAGGGGTGAACTTTCGCCGAAGCCAATATTTATCAGTAACAATCTTTCCCCAGCTGAAAGGGAAGAAGTTATCCAGCTGATAAAAGAGTATATCGACGTCTTTGCATAGGATTATGAGGACATGCCAGGCCTTGACCCAAAGGTGGCTACTCACAAACTCAACATATTGACCGATTCAAAGCCTGTGAAGCAGCACCAACGCCAGTTTCGCCCGGATATGATGGACGCCATCGAAGCTAAAGTCAAGAAGTTGATAGCCTGCAGTTTTATCCGGGAAGAACAACATCCCGACTGGGTCGCCAACATTGTCCCAGTCGTGAAGAAAAATAGGAAAATACGTATCTGCATCGATTACAGAGATCTGAATGCGGCCTGCCCCAAGGATGAGTTCTCTCTTCCCATCACGGACATCATGATCGACAACACCTGCGGTTTTGAACGCATGTCTTTCATGGACGGATTCTCAGGATACAATCAGATCAAGATATATCCCGAAGACGAAAAGCACACTGCCTTCTGGACCCCGTTAGGGGTATATTGCTATACGGTCATGCCCTTCAGATTGAAGAATGCCGGGGCTACATACCAACGGGCTATGAGTAACATATTCCATGAGCATTTACGCAAAACGGTAGAATATTACGTAGACGACATAGTCGTCAAGAGCCGCCTCAAAGATGATCACATTCAAGACTTGAGGATGGTATTCGAGTTAATACGCCAACATCAACTCAAGATGAACCCTACGAAGTCCTTTCTGGGTGTATCTAGTGGCAAATTCCTGGGATTTGTCATTACCGCCAAAGGCATCCAAGTGGACCCTGACAAAGTCCAGGCCATCATAGAAATACGATCGCCCCACAATCTGAGAGAACTCTGGGGATTTTAAGGCCGTCTAGCTTATATCCGGAGGTTCATATCCAACCTCTCGGGGAGATGTCAGCCCTTTTCGCATCTCATGAAGAAAGGTGTATCCTTCGTATGGGACGAAACCTGTCAGAAAGCGTTCAAAGATATCAAACGCTACCTCACCAGTCCGCCAGTTCTGGCGCCTCCCGTTATGGGAAGACCCTTCTTGCTGTACGTTCGAGCGATGGATCATTCGCTAGGAGCTCTTTTCGCACAAAAGAACGATATGGGTCATGAACAGGCTATCTACTACCTCAGCAGGATGATGGTCGGAGCCGAACACCGGTATAACCCAGTGGAGAAGGAATGCTTGGCTCTGATGTTCGCTATCCAGAAGACGCGGCACTACGTCACCGGCCAGACTGTTCATATCATCTCCAGGATCAACCCTCTTCGAGTACTGATGAGCAAGCCAAGTGCTCTTAATTCCCGACTCGCGACTTGGGCGATGCTATTAACACCATATGACATGGTATACGTCCCGCAGAAGTCCATCAAAGGCCAAGCGCTGGCCGACTTCCTAGCTGCTCATCCGATCCCGGAGGCCTCCAAATTATACGAGGACATCCCTGACGAAGTTACAGAATGTAATTCCTAATGGAAAGTGACGCATGGCAACTGTTCTTCGACGGTGCCTCCAGGACTGGTCCCAAGGGAAACGTGGTTTCAGGGATAGAAATCGTCCTGGTCACTCCTGATAAACTCGTCATCTATCGAGCATATTCTCTTAGCAAGCCATGCCCCAACAATGTGGCAGAGTACAACACTCTGCTAATCGGGCTCCAAGTCGCCAAAGAGCTGAGGGTCGAGTCCCTGGAAGCTTTCGGTGATTCTCTACTTATAGTCAATCAAGTCAGGGGAATATATGAAGTCCGGAATCCAGACCTCATCCCCTATCACCAAGCAACGGTCGAGATAGCCATGACATTCAAAGGGTTCTTCCTAGAGCATGTACCTCGATCTCAGAATCTAGAAGATGATGCCCTTGCCAGTCTAGCTGCAGATTTAGCCGCTCCTATAAGAAGACAGGATTCGGTAATCCTTCTTAACAGAGACTTATTCTGTGTGAAGAACAACTTTCACATAGAACACAGCTACGCTGTGAACACAGATCCCCCTAGAAGAGACTGGAGAAGTCCCTTCATAGATTTTGTCGCATACGGAATCTTGCCGGAGGACCCCAAAGAAGCAGTATCCGTCAAAAGACGATCATTACGCTTCTACTTCGATGCATCTTCACAATGCCTATATCGCCGGACCTACGACGGACTGCTATTGAGATGTATCTCTAACGATGAAGCACAACAGATTATCCAGGAAGCTCACGATGGCGTATACGGAGCACATCAGTCCGGTCCTAAGCTACAGGATCGTATAAGGAGAATGGGCTATTACTGACCCACAATAATCGCAGACGCGATCAACTATGCAAGACAATGCAGAGCCTGTCAGGTTCATGCAGACTTCATACATCAGCCGTCTGAATATCTACATCCTACGGTTGCATCCTGGCCTTTCGAAGCATGGGGTATGGATATCATTGGTCCTATTCACCCGTCTTCATCCAGAGGTCACCGGTTCATACTGGCCATCACGGATTACTTCTCCAAATGGGCCGAGGCGATCCCTCTTGCTGAGATAAAGGCGTCTAATGTAATCAGCTTCATCAAGCATCATGTCCTTTATCGCTTTGGGATTCCCCGAAGGATAATCCATGACAATGGGCCTCAGTTCATCAGCCAAGCGTTTCATCGATTTTACGATAAAAATGGGATACATAATATTGCCTCTACGGCATATTATCCAGCTGCTAATGGTTTGGCGGAAGCTTTCAACAAAACCATTATCAAACTCTTGAAGAAGTTCGTCTCTTCAAACAAAAAAGATTGGGATGAGAAGCTGGGCGAATGCCTCTGGGCATACCGCACAACGGTACGAACACCGACAGGTTGTACCCCATTTTCATTGGTCTATGGGAGCGAAGCAGTTCTCCCCATTAAAATCCAGATCCCGTCACTCAGGATAGCCGTGACTAATGAGCTGACTCAAGAAAAGAATGATCTGTTAAGGCTTCAAGAGCTAGAAGGATTAGACGAGAAATGCCTCCAAGCTCAACAGCGCATCGCGCTCTACCAAGCACGCATTACCAAAGCTTTCAATCATAAAGTAAAGGAAAGAGTGTTTAAAGTCGGAGAGCTAGTTTTAGCCGTAAGAAGGCCGATGATCCTTACTCACAGGAGTAAAGGCAAATTTCAGCCCAAGTGGGAAGGCCCTTATGTGATCGAGACAACGTTCTCAAATGGCACTTACCGGTTAGCCCAGCCTAATGGAGACCTGTTAATGGCTCCTATCAATGGTAAATTCCTAAAAAGGTACTATGCTTAACCTTTCCTGCTCAAGTGGAATATAGCGAGAAACTCAATTCTGACAAAACTACTTCCAAAACGAAACTAGTTGGATCACATTCTATCATGTCCGTATGACCTCCGAATAGATATGTCCTGCTAAAAGGTTATCAAGAGTCTATCACATTCATACTACCTCTGATATCACTCTCGCCCAAACCTATCATTTATATTCCGAAATGATGGGTCCATAAAGTCAGAAAAGAGTCGCTTTTATTTATTCCCAAAAAGAGCAGAATTATATTTGGGAAGCGAAAAGAAGAAAGGGTACATCATTGCGGGGGAGCGGTCAGATCGCGAATCAGCTGCACCAGTGCAGCTATCCTCTCATCTCTGGAAACCAAGGCATCAGCGCGGGCCCGTTCCAGCCGTGCCTCGGGATTGTTCGTAAAGGACAGTTCGGCCCTAGCCCGAAGAGAGCCAGCACGGGCAGCTTCTGTACGTTCTAGATCCCGTCGTGCTGTGCTCAGTCGACCAGTCGCTACATCTAGAGCGAGTTTTTCCTTCAACTTGCGGGCCCTCGCTATGTTCCCTTCATGCTCGGATTGGCACTCGTCTGAAGAGCAAGAGCCTCCTCCACGATAGCTTTTCTTTCATCCATCTCCAGCTTATGCGCTTTGATGGAGTCATCTAGGCTTTCCAGCTGTTTAGTAAGCCGCGCAGTCATGAGGTCATATCTGGCCTGGACCTCAGCTTCAAGACTGCCCCGAGCCAGCTGCAAGTATTCGTTAATAAGTTGCTCCAAACCATTAACCATCGCCTCCAGGGCATCAGCTACCCCAGAATCGCCGAACTCCCTGACCGCCCCAATCAGAAACTGAGAAGCCTTCTTCAGACGCTCGAAGTCTAGATTCTTTGCCAACACCATTGATATCAGCGTTTTCAAACTGGTATAAAAGAGGCTGGTGTATTGCTCGGTCAACGCGACTAGATCCGATTGGACGCCAGGAGTGGCCGCGATATTAGCGAGTCCCCCTCCAGGAATGATTGCAGACGAGGTAGCCACAGCCTCCGCCTCGACGGGTGGTGCGACCGAAGGAGGTACGACAACAACGGTCGAAGTCATCGACATACTCGCGAGAGGGAGGTCACGACAACGGATTCGTCCTCCTCTTGAGGTGACGAAACTACTCCGGGCGAACTGGCCCCCGAAGATATTTCCTCCTCGAAGTCGGGCGCCTCCGTATCATCGTCAGGAGCCCGAGCAGAGCCAGAAGGCGCTTTAACACTATACTCCCCGTGGATGCCGTCCCCTGAGAAGAGGACAAGAAAGTTGGTATCAATATGATGGTAATCTTTCTAAGAGGAGACATAAAGATGACATTTACCCGTAGCCAACGATATATATGTCGCATCTGCAGCCCACGTAGCTAAACCACGCCTTAATGACGCAATGTGAACTGTCATACCTGGAGAAGGGGGTGGGCCCACCGATACCACCACATGTTCTACCGAGCCTTCACCAAGACGCGGTCGAGGTTCGTCAGTTGGAATCTCGCCAGGCGATTTCGTTCCACTACCGGAGGCGGTGGCAGCAACGGCAGACTTAAGCAGGGGTTCTCTGGCACCGCTGGCCGAAACTGAGGGTCCCTCTCCGAAAGGCGAGGAACCTCCAATCAAAGAGACATCCCCAATAGGGGAGACAGCAGGTTCCTCTCTAGGAGCCTCGATGCCAGGAATCCGGAGAGAACGAGCAACCGTCTTCTTCTTCCTCTTGCGAGGGGAAGTCTGCTTCAAAGCAGGAGCCCTTCGCTTCCCAGAGACTGCCAAAGCCCCCGCAGGCGGAGGCACTTCACACCTCGGCACCGACACCAGAGGCTCATCCGGAGTGACGGACCCCTCACCCTCATCAGACGAACTCTTCCCCCAGACTTGGGAGAAGGCACCCTAAAGCTTCCACGCATGTCAAAATTGCGATGGAAGATATTGATCGCCACGTAGAACTGGGCATACGAATGGAGGATGCGCAGCTCTATGGAGAGTGTGACAACCGGCACGATAAAGATTGCTCTTGTGCAACCCATGATAAAATACCGCCATCCTCTGGCTCCATCAATGAGTCCGCCCCTGGACCTGAAGCTGGTGACGGCATTGCCCACATGCAGCTGATCATACCCAAACTGCCTGGCGAACCGACTGGGGAAGTAGGGCTCGAAGAAGCAATGATCTTTGCTTCTGTACAATAAATGGGAGGGTCTGATACAGACCAACCAATTAAAAGCTTCCGGAGAAAGATTGGTCTTCTCTCCACCTAAATCCTCAAGCCTAATCCCCGACTGATTGCGATATACAGGGGGGACAGTGCAGAGGAGCTTCCAGCAATGACCGAGGCTCAGCGCCAGCCGACAGTCTAAAACTGTGTTCACGTTCTAGGGAGAGTCCTTGTAGTTCAGCAAGAAACTACCCCCAAACTATTGCCAGGACCGGGAGACATCACCCGGGGGTTGTGGAGAATTAACCATCCCATCAAGTACAGGTATGGTAACTCTACCCGGGGAAAGCTATCACGCCGAGCTTCATCGACGAGTAGTCCATCAGTCATGGCTCTCAGGCCAGCCTGTATACGGCATACCATGGCAGGGAGCAAGCCCAGTCTTGCCCCGAATACCAGACGCACGGAAGGCCACAGGATGTTTCGGTGAATGCGGTCCGTGAAAGCGATGCCGGGCACCACTACTCGACGCAGCCATATGGAGAGAAAGCCAGCCAGCCTGGCTTCCTTAGACAGAGGCCTGCGACAGCGCCTCAAGTCACTATAGGCCTTAGTGCCTTCAGGGTATTTTCCTACCCCGTCATTAAGAATCTGATCTGGAGCTTTAGCATCCTCCATAAGATCCTCGATGACCTAGGCACTGAGCACGCCCAAACAGTTCACGGGCTCATTCTTACCCCCCGAGACTTTCTTCGACTTGACGGCCCTGGCCCGATGGAAGAAGAGGTAGGACATCCACTTAGTGGTGTGAGCCAAATCAGAAGGCTCATCATAAAAAGCAGTGCATGCGAAGTAGTGGCATATCAGCTTCTGATACACCTCCACAACCCGAGGGTCCGAGTCCTCCAACTCCCGGTTGGTGGGAACATACTCTTCATATGGGGTATCCTCCATCGGCAGTCTCGAGATCACTGCCATCTCATGGAGGGCCAACCCCAACTCCCCCAGTGGAGTGGCGAAGGTCCCGGTGAGCGAAATGTATCGCTCTATCAGTGCCAAAAATAGGTTAGGGTTGGGAGGCAACCCAACACTCGTCGCACTCACAGCAGCATACAGTCCGATGACCTCCAGCTCTCTCCAAAAATGTTTCAAGGCCCAGTCAACTAGGTAAGTCCAGCGAAGGTTTGTTGGGGTGATCTACCCATTGCACCGAGGATTCTTCTTGGGGTATACACCCCCTCGCCCCATGAAGTCGTTACAAAAAGTCGGCAATTGGACCGGCTGGATCACTGAACTGTCTTCACTCGGGACACTGCTCTGGCACAGTCCCCTGAACAACATCACAACGTCGAAAGGGCGGCTAACAAACAACCTCTGGTCAGCTCCTTTCAGATGAAAGATCTTCCCCGGCTTGCCGTGAAGATCGGGAGTCAGCGTCCACGACATCCTCCTGGGATGTGTAGCATGGGAGAAAGCCGAGATGGGATAATCTCTCAGCATCGTTGGCAGATACAAGACCACACTCTCGGCGGGGAAAACCCAGGGTTCTCTCTTGGGCTTCGTCTGGGACTGTTTGTCAATCATGTCCCCAAAAAGAAAAGCCGGCTTGATGTACTGGTCCCCGTCTATGTACGTCAGGGGCTCTCCGTTAATCATGTTCAGCAACGTCCGCTCGCCCTGAGCCGATATCAAGATCCCCCTTCCTTCAGGATACTGGGGTCCGGAGATAGGAAATGTCACGTGGGACAGATCCTCTAGATAGTTTGAGTGCAGCATCCCGACAGCGGAACCCATCACCTCGGCCAGTGGAGACTCATGCAAGTCATCTGCAAAAAGTGTAAGGAAAAAACGTCATTACAAATCTTGCAACATAAAGACCAAAAAACGATCGTCTGTGCTTTACGCCAAGACTGTACAAATTTGGTCATTTTACGCCGAAAGTCACATCCAGAAGCGTAATTGGCAGTATACAGTCCGTGCTTTACGCCAGACTGCCAAAAATCTAGTTATTACGCCGGAGGTACCATCCACAAGCGTAAAACTAAAATTTTATAGTATACACCAAGTTTTCGGCAGTCAGAGCTTTTACGCTCAAAACTGCGAAAACATGGAGTTCTACGCTGGCACATTAAAAATGTGGGCATAAAAGATAAAAATGTCTCCGTGCGTCATCTTCCTCAAAGAGGCTATCAGCACAGAAGACGACCTAGCGCGGTTACGTTCAACGTGTGCGAAGGATTTTTTGTTCATCGTTCTTTGTCATCCCAAAGGCTCTACCTCTAAGGCCGGGTGCGCTACTCGTCGGTGCGATACTTTGCTCCGAAGAGAGTTCACCTTGCCCGACCGAAGACTCTCTCGCCGGGGCAGAAGAACGAGAAGAAGAACCTATACTCTTTCCCTTAGTGGAGAAAATTTGTTTCGGCGCCATTTCTGAAAACTCGGAGCGCTCGGAAGAAGAACGAGGGGAAAAACTCAAAACAGTCGAAGGCTCTCTTTCGCAGAAGATGGATGAAAAGTTTTTCTCTCAAAAGCTTGAGATATATATAGAGTTCGGGTCGACTCCTCGAATCCTCGGACGGGCTCCTCGAAACCCCAACCAAAATCTCACAATTAATATTTGGTTATGATTGGGTACTACGTCAGCCCACTACTCTCGAAAGGCAGACAGTCAGCAAATTCGAAGAGTTTTTTGTGCAAAAATAGGTCAGCGGTTCCTACGCTGAAGAGCTTTCTACGCTCAACAGCAACAGATCTACAGTTTTACGCTCGCAAGCTACAAGTCTATGGTTTTATGCCCGGATGCCTTTGTGCTCGGTAGCTTTTATGCTCGAGTGGCTACAAACCTACGACTTTACGCTCAGCAGATACCAAATCGATGATCTCACGCTCGGTGGTGTTTAGTTTACGCTCGGAGGCAACGGATCCACGACCTTACGCTCGAAAGATTTCTTTTATTCACAGGCTATAAATCTACAGTTCTACGCTAAGGAGCTTTCTACGCTCGACAGCAACAGATCTACGATTTTACACTCGCAAGCTACAAGTCTATGGTTTTATGCCCGGATGCCTTTGTGCTCGGTAGCTTTTATGCTCGAGAGGCTACAAACCTACGAATTTACGCTCAGCAGATACCAAATCGATGATCTCACGCTCGGTGGCTTTCTACGCTCAATAGGCTACGAACTGAGGATTTTCAGCTCATCTACACTACGGATCTCTGACTTTCCGTATATCCGAACAGTTCCCAAGGTGGTCGATTATAGGAGTTCACACAGAAGATACTCCTTCTTGACCTCAAAATATCCCAAGTACTCGAAACATACAGAGTTCAAACATTGAGAAATTACTTTTCTCGGGTCAATTGGAGGTTCATCCAGACTCCAGTCTGAATATCTCGTCTATCAAGATGGCAACTCAGTTTGACAGCCACTTCTAGACCCTATTCCAAGGGATTTTCGAGAAATCATTCTTAAAGACGAAGTCTGAACAAAGAATTCTGGTTACACAGAAGTGAAAACAACAGTTCAGAGCTCTACGCGGTTCCTCAGTCCTAGCAACATGACAGTTCTAAATATTTAAAATGCTCAACAGTGTTCTATGGACTATTCGCTATGCGCAAAAGACTGGACCTAGCACTCTTTCTATACAGAGTCGGCATAAAAAATTAGATGTGTCGAAGCTACACATATTCAGACTTCACAGCAACGTATGGCAAAATGATCATATGTGGAGAAGAAAGACGATTTTATTAAAATCAAAATCATGATTACATATGAAGGAAATCCTGTCGACAAGGGGTTTTTCTCTATTTTTTATGGTTACATATAAGGGAAACTCCATCTACAAAGGATTTCCCCATCGTCGTCTGAAAATCGCCCAGAAGCTATTCTGACAGGTTCTCGCATAGGCACAATTCTTCATCCATCTTCTCCAGCAGTCAGTCAGTTCCAGCAAACTGACTGATATGGCAATGATCAACGGTGGGAGAATATAGAGTTGGGGCTTGCATAAATTATGCAGATCCCATGCTCTGTGCGCCGTGACAGATTGAGTTGATATATTCCACCCAACTCAATGCCCGAGGTCAGAGCTAGTTGCCTCTCTCATCACGGAGGTAACAGGAGAAGACACCGCTTGCAAGCCGTATGGTCTAATACGACCCTTCCCTTCTCTTGGAAGAACAGCCATATAAAGTTGCTGATTATCCCGAGCAAGGGAGGCTAAGATATCCTTCCATGATCCATCGTTGCAGTGGATACTTGCTCGAAGACGCCGTCTTTTTTGGCTCCTTACACACTGGAAGAACATGATCTCCTTCTTCCTCAGATCGACCCGACAAACTTCGGCGATCATCTCTGCATGGTGATGAGAATGTGGGGAGAACGGGTTAACCCCCCCAGCCTTTTTATAGGCGAAAGAGATCACACCGGTCCCCAATAAATCTGCCATAAAGTCAGCAACGACCGTTTCAACGCTCCATTCAGAAATGTTTCGAGTTACGAGGAGCGGTTCATGCTTCATTCAAAGCATTCCAAATTTTGAGGAATCTGAAAGCTTTGAAGGGGGTCTTGTAGAAGCATGAAAAATACGCTGGATGGCTATACGCAGCATAATTGATGTAGAGCAGCGTAAATAGAGGCCTTCAGAGCCATCCAACTTGTAACAGAGCTTTCTCCGCCAAATACAGCATGAAATATAAGCTCAACGTAAGGCAGTTCGTCCAAACCGCTTCAGCGTAAACAGGGTGCTTCATCGACTCCTGGGCGTAAAACCCATCCTCTTGCAACGCAGTATTGAAGTGTACGAGAGACGCTTCGTATTATCCGAAGTGAACCTGTCAGATCCTGCAATGAACCTGACGTCTGAACTTCTGACAAAGGGATACTGCTCGACTACACAGGGATACTGCTCGACTACCCAGACGACGGCTATAATGATGGCACGGCACTGCGACCCAGGCTGTCATTTATCGCCATCTCCTTTGCGTAAACTGCTTTTACGTACACGAAAGGATGCGCTGCCTTATTTTATACAGGAGGACATGAGCTGTTTACGCTCTACAGTAGACAAACCGCCTGCCACATCAAAAGCTGTACTCCGTACAGGGCTCGAGGCACGTCTCTACGTCTAATGCACAGAGCGATGACAGTTGCTCGAGGCACGTCTCTACGACCAATGCACAGAGCGGTGATAGTTTCTCAAGGCACATCTCTGCGACTGATGCGCAGAAGGGCTGCAGACCTTCAAAATATGCTTCCGCATTTAATGCACAGGATGGTGGCAAATCTCGGCATTTAATGCAAGAGATTTGATTATATCTTCAAAAGCCGTAATTTCGGCTAAGACGTCCACATCAGCACTCTGGCACGGTACGCAGCGGCTTCTACGCCCATTCAGTTCCGGTGCTCACTCGGCTTCTACGCCCACTCGGCCTCTATGACCACTCGGCTTCTATGTCTACTTCGGCTTCTATGCCTACTTGGCTTCTACGCCATGGTGACAGATATTGGCTTCTACGCCCACCTCTTCTACACGAGGGATACCTACCTACGTGGCTTCTACGCTGTGATCTTCGTAGCGATTATACGCATTTTGTCCCTTAGTTGGACCCGCGTCACACGCTCATTCAAAGGATCATCTATACGCAGGCATTGGTTATTTTAAACGTCGTCTAAAAGGGTACTGTACTTTCTACTCCTCGGTTTCTACACCGACAGAGTGGTCACTGTCACTAAAACTCTATAAATAGAGACCTCTATCAATAAGGAACAAGGTCAAAAAATTGGTCAAGAAACCAATATCAGATCCAAGGTCCACAGATTGGGAGATCGGGAATTGGTCAAGAAAACCAATATCAGACCCAAGGTCGAACTTCCAAGAAAGATCGAACTAGAGGTCAAGAGAGAGAGAGAGAGAGAGAGAGAGAGAGAGAGAGAGAATCCGAAGCTCAGGCAAGGAGCAGGGATCGACGACTTTGGCATCGTATATCCACCCTCTTTTGCAACCTTCGAAGCTATGGTACTTCTTCATCATCGTGTGGTCCAAGGGCTAAAGTGATCGACTGCAGATCAGACACCTATAGCAATATTTACCCAGATTAAATAAATTGTACTCCCACATCCTCGTATAGGATCAAATTGTACAAGTTTGTTTGTAAACCAAAGAAGGAGGATTCCGTGTAAACCCCATCTTGAATACATTTTCATTCTTTCGTTTTCCACCACAAATAATGGCAAATCTAAGGTTTTTCAGAAAGAGGCGAAGGGTTTTTCAGAAAGAGATAAAGGGTTTTTCTCTCTCATGACCTAGGCCTATTTATAGAGTTCAAATGACTCTCAGAATCCTTAACCAAATTTAATTTTTATTATAGTCGGTTATGATTTGGGACCATGTCAGCCGATTATTTGAAAAGGAAGATAGATAGTCATGCTACGTAAAGGATCTATCAGATGCTAAGGATCTATAATTTTACGCTCAGATGCTACAGATCCATGATTTTACACGCAAAGCAAGGATCTATTATTTTTACGCTCAGATCTATGATTTTATGCGCAAAACAAAAATCTTAAAATATGCGGGACAGATCAGTTAGCAGAATATGTGTATATATTGGTAATCTGAGTTTTATGCTTAAAAAAGCTAGTTACAAGAGTTTACGCAGAATTTTTTTTTTCCATCAGCGTTTGTAAACAGACGACGAGTATTCAGTAACTTCTCTTCTTCTTCTTCTTCTTCTTCTTCTTCTTCTTCTTCTTCAGTCGAGAGGACTTCATCAGACGAAGGGCCAAGGAGTTTCCTGAAAATGTCTGTCTTTATTGGAGATGACTTTCTTCCGTGGCTATTGATAGTTCATTCGAAGTTTAGCCAGAATCTTTTACATCTAGTTTAGGGATGGCCTGTTCGGCGGACATTTCTTGCCCTGTCTCGAGAATCTTTCGAGAAGACATTTTTAAAGATGATATTCTGAATAGATGTTCTTCGTATTTTGGCTGTTCAGAATTCTATGTGACTCCTCATCAAAAACAGCATGATGATTAGATTTTTAAGGCAATTTAATGCTAAAGAGTTTTTACGCATCTTATATTATGCATAAAAGTTGGAACGTGACTGGATGCATATTTATCAGAGTCTGCGTACAAATTACTCAAGCGTGTTGAAGCTGCATATTACCAGACTTCCTTACAGCAACATGGTAAATCAATAGTGCGTAAAACAAGACAAGTTTATTAATCATGATTACATATGATGGAAATCCATTTTTTTACAAAGGATTTTTTATTAATATTCAAGATCACGATTACATATGATAGAAATCTATTATGCTAGGTTCTCGTCTGATCGAGATCTTTATTTCTTCTTCTACAGCACTTCTTTAGCTCCTATACGCCGGGTGCCAAGAAAATGATTAATGGCGGGAGGATACATAACTGGGCCTATTTTATTCAAGCCCACCCCTTATACGTCATTGGCGGCCATGCTTAGAATTGTGATTGGGATTCAGACCCAACACAATACTGGAAGATACGGCCAAGCTGCACCCCAGGATCCAGTTTTATAATAGAGAAAAATACAGCTAGCAAGCTGTGTGGTCTAATGCGATCCTTCCTCTCTCTTTGATGAATTGCCATATAAAATCGCTGATTACCTCGAGCAAAGGAAGCTATGATATCCCTCCTTGGTCCATTATTGTAGAGAATATTTGCTCGAAGATGTCTCTTTTTACGGCTCCTTACATGCTGGAAGAGAATAATCTTCTTCTTTCTCAGTTTAGCCCAATGAATCTCAGCAGTCATCTTTGTGGTAAAGGAAGTATGGAAAACCAAGTTCATTTGCTTGCCCTTATATAGGCAGAAGAGAACATACAAATTCCAACGACTTCTTAAATATAGCCAAAAAATTAGCTTTGAAGAACGGGTCAAAGTTGACCATTTCATGCTTCAAAGTATTTCAAATTATGAGATATTTGAAAACTTTGAAGGGGTCTTATAGAACTTTGAAGGGGTCTTGTAGAAGCATAAAATATGCGGGGGAATTATACATGTATTATACAGTCAAAACCCCCAACATACATGAATTTCGCGTAAAACAGAGCTTCAAGGCTGTGTGGTATAAAATATGGCTTCGGAGCTGTCTGCAAAAAATAGAGCTTCAAGGCTGTTTGGCGTAAAATAGAGCTTCAGAGCTGTCTGCATAAAATAGAGCTTCAGAGCTATCCGCGTAAAGCAGAGCGTCAAGGCTGATCCGCGTAAAGCAGAGCTTCAAAGCTGTCAGCGTAAAATAGGGCTTCAGAGTTGTTCGCGTAAAACAGAGCTTCAAGGCTGTTTGGCGTAAAATATTGCTATACCTTCCTGCGTAAAGTTTAAACAAACGTTATTTTTAATGCAGCGTAAAGTGGTACGAGGAACTCTTCGTATTCCTCAGATGAATTTATCAAACAAATCAGTGAACCTGACATCTGACAAAAGTACTGTACGATGATCGAGAGGACGACTGTGATGATAATTTTGCATAGAGACCCAGGTTGTCATTTAGTGACATATTCTTGATACAAGTTATTTTTACGCATTCAAAGAATACACTACCTATTCTAAATTGGCAGAAATGAGTTTTTACGCTCAAGATAAGACAAAATCAGACGCCACGTCAAAAGCTGTTTCCTGTACAAAGCTCGAGACATATCTCTGCATTTAATGCACGAGATAGAGGCATATCTCTGTATTTAATGTACGAGATTTTGTTCTATTTTTAAAATTTGTCATAACTGGGAAAGCAAAAACTATGACTAATACGCTCACATCACCATCCTTGCATTTTACGCCAACCAGGCTATTTTTAACTATAGGAGTACCCCGTATGCTATCTCCTCGAAATACGCCAACTCGGCTATATTTGCAAAGGTACGTGATAAGGCTATTTAGCCCAGAATATGCTCAAGACCTCAGTCGTGAAGGATAATTGGCTACTTTACACTGGTTATCTATTATTCATGAATCATCAAGTTTTATGCAGGGGCAGTTACCTACGTGGCTTGCATGCCATGATCTCCGAGAAGTAGTTACACACATTACCTTATAAAGGGACACGTGTCATACGCAGATTCAAAAGATTATTTGAACGTGGGTAGCAGTTGTCATAACCGCAGCGTAAAGAAGACAATCTTTTTCACAGTTTGGCCTTTTACACCAACAAGACAGTTATTTGGCTTTTACGCCAACCATTTTATGCAGAGGGCAGTTACCTACGTGGCTTGCATGTCATGATCTTCGAGAAGCAGTTATACACGTTACCTTACAAAGGGACACGGTTCATATGCAAATTCAGAAGATTATTTGAGCGTGGGTAGCAGTTATTATAACCGCAGCATAAAAGAGGCAATCTCCTTCACAGTTTGGCCTTTTACGCCAACAAGACAGTTATTTGGCTTTTACGCCAACTAGACAGTTATTTGATTGATCTCTATAAATAGAGACCCCTAGTCACAGGGTAGAGGTGACAATCAAAGATCAAAAAGAGAACAAGAGAGCACAGACAGAGGTTCTTGGCTGACAACTTTGGCAACGAGAACTCGATCCTATTTGCAACTTTCCTTTAGCTGGCTTTTGTCTTCAAATCAGAGAAAGTTTGAAGCTTCTTCTACAGTACTTTTTTATCATCGTGTGGTCCAAGGAACAAAGTGATCGACCACAGATCAAACTTCTATAGCAATACTTCCCCAGAATTATTTTATTATAGTTAATATCCTCGTATAGGATTAATTGTACTTTTCTCTTTTCTCGTTTGTAAGTAAAATATTTCGTACAAACCCTCTTTATTTAGTCATCAAACATGCTCAGCACCAGCAGCAGCAGAGAGGAGCACCATAGGGACGAGCTTATGCCATGACTACTGAGGAGGTCGAGCCAGCTGGAGACGTGATTTCAGGTTCAGTTTTACTCGATTCTATTCTAGCACTTGTATTATTTGATTCTGGTGCTTCCTATAGTTTTGTATCTGTATCTTATGCTCTTAAACATCATTTAAAAATGGAATATTAGATAGGACTTACAAGATCATGACAGGAGGAGGCATTATCCTAGTCCATGATTGTTGCAAGGATCGGAGAGTATCATTGGAAGGCCGAGAGTTGAGCGTGAGTTTACTCGTCATACCACTTCTGGGATACGATATTGTACTCGGAATGGACTGGCTGAGTAAACACCATACTTCTATAGATTGTCACGGAGGTAGAGTAGTATTTCGACCACCAGGAGAGCCATAGTTTGAGATCGCCTGAGGAGCAGAGGAGCGGAGCATAGGCACTTTTTGCGGAGCCTGGATTGAAGAAGAAGAGTTACCACATCCACTGATAGTGGAGTTCCTGGATGTATTTCCAGGAGAGTTGTCAGGTTTGCCGCCAGACAGAGATGTTGAATTCTCTATAGACTTGATACCAGGAGTAGAGCCTATTTCGCAACATATCTATAGAGTCAACAACAACGAATTGGTAGAACTAAAGAAGCAAGTTGAGGAGCTGCAAGACAAAGGTTTCATCAGATCCAGTTCATCACCATAGGGAGCACCGATATTATTCCTACTAAAGAAGGATGGCACGGTACGCATGTGTATCAATTATAGAGCTTTGAATAACCTTACTATTAAGAACAAATATCCGCTGCCGAGGATAGATAATCTTTTCGATCAATTGAGCAGAGCGAAGGTATTTTTAAAGATAGACTTGAGGTCAGGCTATCACCAAGTAAAGGTGAAGAAGGAAGACATATCGAAGATAGCCTTTCAGACCAGATATGGCCAGTTTGAATTCACAGTAATACCGTTTGGTTTAACCAATATACCAGCATTATTTATGAACTTGATGAACAAGGTATCCACCAGTACATTGACAAGTTTGTAGTGGTGTTTATTGACGACATTCTAATATTTTCGAAGACCTCAGAAGAGCATGAAGAGCACTTGAGGATAGTCTTAGAGACTCTCAGGAGAGAGAAGTTGTATGAGAAGCCTTTGAAGTGTGAGTTCTTTCTTGACAAGGTTGAATTTCTTAGACATATGGTGACGGGTAACGTAATTTCAGTTAACCCAAAGAAGATCGAAGCAGTGGAGTCATGGGCTACCCCCAGTACGGTAGATGAAATCATGAGCTTTCTCGGACTAGCAGGATACTATAAAAGATTTGTACAAGACTTCTCCAAGATTGCAGAGCCAATGACTAGGCTGACCAAGAAAGATGTGGAATTTGTCTGGATAAAAGAATATCAAGCCGCATTCGATGAGCTGAAGAGGAGATTGACGACAACGCCAGTTTTGACGTTGCCATCAGGGACAGGTGGATTCACTATCTATAGTGATGCTTCAGGAAAAGGTTTGGGATGCGTTCTTCAACAACATGGGAGAATAATTGCCTATGCTTCAAGACAAATATGCCCTCATAAAAAGAACTACCCCACTCACAATTTGGAGTTAGCAGCAGTTATCTTTGCCCTAAATCTGTGGAAACACTATCTGTATGAAGAGCGTATGGAAATTTTCACAGACCATAAAAGCTTGAAGTATGTGTTTACATAGAAGGAGCTGAACATGAGGTAGATAAGATATATAGAGTTGATGAAAGACTTTGATATCTCATTACAATACCATCCGGGAAAGGCTAACGTAGTTGCCGATGCCTTGAGCAGGTATCCGATGGCTATGTGCTTGACTTCAGATAGACATTTATTAGCTGATCTTGAGAGCTTGGGAATTGAAGTACTAGTTCCAGGAGTTAAGATTCAGATGTGGGGATTGCAGATATAATCAGAGCTAATGGACAAAGTTAAAGCTGCACAGTATGATGATGAGACTCTGAGAAATATCAGGGCACAAGTTTGGACAGGATTGACAGATGATTTTACTATTGTGGATGATGGATCCTTACGACATGGCATGGGGATATGTGTGCCAAGTGGAGAGCTGCGCGAAGAAGTTTTACAGGAGGCACATCGCTCTCAGTACTCGATGCATCCCGGAGCTAACAAGATGTATCAAGATTTGAGGGAGCATGTATGGTGGTATGGTATGAAGCGCGAGATAGCATGCTTTATATCCCGATGTTTAGTGTACCAGCAGGTAAAAGCAGATCGACAGAGGCCATGAGGATTGCTTCAAACTTTACCCATTCTAGAATGGAAGTGGGAGCACATGACTATGGACTTCGTTTCAGGACTTCCACGTTCTTAAGGAGAAAAGAATGTAATTTGGGTCATCGTCGATAGGTTGACCAAATCAGCCCATTTCTTACCATTCAAAGTGGGTACTTCAACAGAGAAGTTAGCAGAGATGTACGTGCAGCAGATTTTCATATTATATAAAGTTCCTGTGAGTATCGTATCAGATCGGGATAGTCATTTCACTTCCTATTTCTGGAGGAGTCTGCAGTCTAGCTTGGGCACTCAGCTCAAGTTCAGTATCGCGTATCACCCCCAGACAGACGGGCAGTCTAAAAGGACTATTCAGAATCTTGAAAATATGCTACGTACTTGTGTTTTGGATCTTGGAGGTTCTTGGGAGGATCATCTACACTTGGTAGAGTTTTCTTACAATAACAGCTACCAGGCCAGCATTGAGATATCACCATTCGAAGCTTTATATGGACGAAGGTGTCGTACACCATTATCTTGGGATACTGTTGGAGAGAGAGCTTTGTTAGGACCAGGAATGGTCATGGACACAGCAAAAAAGGTAAAACTTATCAGAGACAGATTGCGAGTGGTGCAGGACAGACAGCGACATTGGGCCGATAGCCACCGTAGATCCCTAGAGTTTCAGGTATTAGTTTTGTTTGGTTATGATTTTTTTGTTTTAGATTGCATGTTAAGATTGTTTTTTCTAGGTTGGTGATTTAGTATTCCTACGAATTTCTCTGACACAGGGCACGATTCGGTTTGGCAGAGGCATAAAACTTAGTCCACGATACATCGGGCCCTTCAATATTCTTGCAAGGATCGGTGCAGTGAGTTATAGACTTGACTTGCCGCCTGCTCTAGAAGGAGTGCATGATATATTCCATGTGTCACAACTGAGAAGGAATATGGCAGAATCCTAGTCACGTAATAGACTACTCGAAGATCGAAGTTGGACCGATGCTCAACTATCCTAAACAGTCCGTTGAGATCTTGGATCATATAGAGAAGGTATTGCGAAACCAGACTATTCTTTTGGTTCATGTTGCATGGAGAAATCACTCTCTAGAAGAGTCAACATGGGAGAGAAAGGACGAAATGCGCGAGCAGTATTCGTATCTCTTCGAGACTTGAGGTATAATTCATTATTTGATTGTTTGTTCATGTGCTAGTTTATTTTTAATTTCGAGGACGAAATTCTTTTAAGGAGGGTAGACTTGTCACCCCCACTTTTCAGATTAAGGGTATTTTTGTCTTTTCATAATTAATGTGTAAATGATTGCATGATATTTAATTATTGTGATTTTATTGATTGTTGAAACTTACCATTGCTTCAATAATTAGAGTGCTACACTAGTCATTGTCTCCCAACAGATTTCACACCCTTGTCCTAGACGTGCCAGACTGTTATTTTAATCTTTGTATGACTCATAATTATGTCTTGTTGTGATCCATTTTAGATGCACAACATTTATCACAACCGATTATATTTAATTCTATATAAATCAAACCTTGTACCCTTGTGTGTTCCAATCGAAATTGGAGACACAATTTTGACCTATTTTGAGCAACCCAAATTAGGGTAATACTCTACACTGAGTCTACTTTATTCATGATGCTTGTGTCCCACTTAAATTCCGTCTCTTGTACTTCTAATTAATTTTAGAACACTCCTTTCATTTATTTAATTAATTAAACAATAAATCCAATTTTGTGCAATTTTCTAATTGTTGGGCACTTTTATGCAAAAGTGTATTAAGGTGTCCATCCCATTGGATACATCACGTGAATAAACCCAATTCTCCTTCATGTATATTTTTCTATAATTTTTGGTACTGTGCAATTGCAATATCAATCTCCTTGAAACCATGACCTCAAAACCTAGAACTAATGCATCCTAGCCTTCCATTTTAATTCCATTAAATCATGGCCCTTGAAATATCTCTATGAGAGGCCCAATTCCAAGAGGGGTTGACCAGTCAAACCAATTCTAGGTCAAACCCACACCCCTTTGTATATATATATATATATATATATATATATATATATATATATATATATATCATCTTATTTATTTCCTTTCTTTTTAAACCTAAAATCAACTACTACTCGGCCGACAACCCCTTCCAATCATCTCCCTCTCGTGAACCCTTCACCTGCCGGAGCTCTACTTGCCGGATGCCTCCACGCCACCTGCTCTCGCCTGAACACCCCGGTGAACCGCCTGATCCCAGTCGAACTCGCCGGAGTCGTTCTCTCCCCGCCGCGGCTGTACTTCCACCGTTTATGCTACACTCGAATCCCTCAACCATCGTCGAAAATACCCTACTGCTGACTCACTGACGACTGAACGCTGGAGTCTCGACCAGATCCACCCGTCTGAAGCCGGAGAGCACCTTGTCGACCCCGTTGTCCCTGAGTCGCCTGGACCCGACTAGACCGGAGTGCCTGAGCAGCGGTCGTCGACCCCGCTGCACATCCCGACTGTGCACCACTACCGTGCACGACCGATCAACCCTGCCTCATCATCTCCATCCCGTCCACACGTGCACATGTTTTACATGAACCCTATCTCGCATGCGTACACATATGTATGTACGTATGTTATGTATTAGTATATGTATGTATCGGTATAATATGTATGTACGTATTAGTATTAGTAAACATACCTATATATATGTATTATAAGTATCCCCTAGTAGATATATTTGATATTTATACACATGGTATCAGTTTTGTTAAGTATATATATACATATATTATAATTATAACTAATGAGTATTTAGTTATATATTAGTTCATAGTATGTATTATATGCCTATGTACTAGAAGACTTGCATATAACCACGGATACCCCGTAAGTTACATTAACCCGTGACCATGTAGCATGATAGCAGACTGCCATAGGTACACTGACGTACTGGCGTGACCGTACCATTGACTGTCTGTTATGCACAACAACGAAAGACGTGACCACCCCTAGCGTAGTCTTTGAGATCATTATGTTGATTGTGTCTTAGAGTAATGTCTGATACAGTATTGTGTTATATGATATGTCTATAGGACTGTTGGATCATTCAGACGACACTTTGGAACCCGAACATTGGTATTGCCAGGTAAGGACCACAGGCGAGTATATTCTCTGACAGTTTCCATTATATTGATTATCTCTATAGCTCTTGTTGTATAGCGTACATGACTTTGACACTGTTATTTACACGAGTTGGCATCATTGAGACCTATTATGAGGAGTCATGATTTGGAATCCATCATGCTAGCTGGGAAAACGGGAAAATATTAGTAGCTTATGTGATCATACCCAACTTTACATGCACCATAGCTCACCCATACCTCACGTCGGTGCAGTCTGACCATTACATGCCTCATCGCTGTTACATGTGGTTAGCCTGACTTTACAAGGATGATCGTTAATCATTGTAATGAGTCTAATCAGTCCCAAGCCGATCACATGATATGCTGATATTTTACACACTTAGTTAGGTGTTCTTAACATGTATCCCTAGCATATTGATCTAGCATCCCCACATATTTTAGTTATTATTCTTGTACACATTTATATACCAGTTTATTGTTCTAGCGTGTACTTGTATTTCTATTCATTACTAGATGTATATTGATGATGATGTTCCATTATTTCTTTATTCCAGTATTCCTTTATTCCAGTATATTCTTATTGCCAGTTATCCATATCTGTCTTGTATTTCTTTATACTGTGTTATAGTTTTTGTCAATATATGTAGAACTGTTGTTAGAGGTGTATTTCGTTCCAATCCTGACTGGATATTTTTTCCAGAGGATCTTAAGGAGTTCTGTACTACACACTATGGACCGGGTATAGACGCAGATTACACACCCGAGATCTTAGAGGAGACTATTCCTTTAGATGAGACTTTACCTGCAGCTATTTATATAGTATTATATTATGCACTGAAACTTATTAAGGTTTATTTTAGTTTGTGTTTAGACTTACGTTAAGTTTAATTGGAGATTGTGGAGACTTTATGATGGATAACTAGACTGTGATTTATCTATATTTAAGACATAGTGTTTAACTATGTCATTCTTCTTATCTCTTATCGTGCCTTATACTTTTTATAGTGTTGTGATTGAGTTTATATTTTGGGATATTATGAGATGCATATTGTCCTTCTTATGGAGATTGATATCATTGATAGGTATTTAGTTATGTTAGTATTTATTGTGACCTAGACAGCGTTCTACCGCCGATACTGCGACGTAGGATGGAAGTACCCACGCTTTCGTGCCCCTATACTGGGTGCGGGTCGTGACACTTCTGGGTCGGAAGCGACGGTTCCCTTGGCTGTACTGCAGGTGTTCTCGCCTGTGTCCTCGAAGCTGGAGCTGCTCCCTGAACTACATGATGAGGGTTAGAAGTTTACTTTCTCTATTGATGCCCCTCGACACCACAATACAAATAAACTCCTAACCTCTTCCTATAAACTTTTCAGATATGGCAAGACTTCTTGTAGTAGTGGCAGAAAGCTTGCTGTGATTATCTCTACTGCTGCGATGCCTGGTAAAATGGTGCCCTAGCTGGAGTCTGGTACAGCTTTTGAAAAGGCCTGGACTGAAAATGAGGACGCTTAGCAGTCACTGTGCTACTATTAGCCCCCAAAAAAGAATCGCAATCTCTCTTGGATTTCAAACCTAACTCCCTCTCAACCTTGCGTGCCTCCATAAGTATCTTCGAATATGTCTCATAGAAAGACGAAATAAGGATCTTCACTTCCCAGTTTAGACCATCACGGAAACGGATAGCTCGAAACTCTGGCTTCCTTACCAAATAGTCAACAAATTGGCTCAGCCTACCAAACTCTGTGGCGTACTCCTCCACAGACATGCTCCCCTGAATAAGGCTCTCAAACTGCCTCCCAAAGTCTAAACTGTCTGCCCAAGCAAATAATTTTCTCTTGAAGAGGTCCTTGAATATCTCCCAAGACAGCCCCGCATCAACAAGAAGTGGCTAATTCCTAAACCAAGTACTGGCAATATCGAACAACTGAAGTCTTACTACCTCAACCTTCAGATCATCAGCAAAATGGGATACCCTCATGAGATGCTCAATATCCTTGAGCCAATCATCTGCATAGAAAATGCCCTTAGTCCCTTTGAAGACCCGAGGTTCCAGCTTCTTGAAGTCCTGGATATTATCCGACCGAAGCTGGGCAACCTACAGAATAACCTGCTGCTGGACCGAAACTCCTCTCTCCTGCAGCAAGGGCAAGCTGATAAGCAATTTCAATGCTCTGCCGTAACACGTTGGTCTATCTCTGGTGTACCTCGGACTGGGCCCTTTGAGCCTCCATCATCTCGTGAAACAAAGCGAACACCTGAGTCATATTTGTCGGCAAGGGAGGTGGAGGTGGAAGTCCCTCAGATACAGCCGGAACAGTCTTTTGAGCTAGAGGTGGACACCCGAACGCAGCTGATACACCAATTGCCGGAGAAGTAACTGGTGTAGGCCCTAGGAAAGTCGCAGATCTCTCAAAAAATGCTTCTCTCAGCTGTGATCTAGTCTTAGGCGACATTCTGAGGCAAAGCGAAAGAAAAGAATCAATATGGCACATGATGTATGCATTCAAAGAAGAAAATTTTAAGATCAAATATCAATATCAAGGAAGAACAGGTAAAATAAATCAAAAGAGTTTTCCTAGATGTGATTGAGTAATCTCAGCCTACAACCTATATCCTATATCTTGAAACATGCTCGTAATAGCACTCAAATAAGAGCACCACTACGAATCGCACTACTTGCGACCTCGAAGACCTGCATGGGCCACCACTAAAACTGTGTTACGGTACGCACCCGATGTAGGGGCACAAGTAGTGAAAAATACCCAGCCTACGCCGCAGCATCGACGGTAGAACGTTGTTTGGGTAATCTATCTATCTAACAATCAAGATATAAATATACCACCAATATAATATGAATACTCAAACCACAGATCAATAAGATGGAACAATCGCACGAATAAGATATAAGCAACTGAAGAGTCACAATACAACTCATAAGACAAATAATATCCAATGAGTCAAAGAAATACTAATAATATTGCTGGAGACAAATCCAGTACAAAAGAGTCTAACTACTGTGCTACGAGTCCTAAGACATCTGTCTCAGTCGGGATGAGACCGTCCTGAGCCAAGGTCTCTAGCTCTATGCCTACGACATCCTGAGATCCGTAGTGAGTGGGGTACCACTCCTCAGTGTCATTTGGAAAAAAATATATTTAGTCATGAAAAAAGAAAATTATATCTCTAATATCAGTTCTAATAAATAATATAAACTATATAACAGTAAATAGAGAGAATATATAAGATGTAATATAAAGGTACAAGAGATATGCAATAAAGGAATACTGGAAATAAATACAACAATGAGCATCATAGGAATGAACAAGAAATACTACTACTAAGTGAGTGAGTACCAGCTTTAACACGTGATCGGCTTGGAAACATGTACAAGGATTATGGCATGGTTAATCATATGTGCGATGTATAATTAATACTATTCAAGGAACAAGACATGCATAAGTAGGGTATGATCACATATCTATACTACATAATCCCCGCCCCCGACTAGTATAGTAGATCCAACCATGGTACATTATGACACAGGATTCCACAAAAAGGGCGCTACTCTTCTCATGAACCAATGTCTGTATTTGTACTAGAAGAAAAAGGAAACAAGGTTTGCACATGATACACCGTAAATACCAAGGAATAATATCTCATGATGAGATCCGGATATACCAATCTGTGTAACCATCGTATCAAGAATTTAAGGATATCTACAATAAATACAAGAGATATAGAGGATATCTTAAATGGAAAACTATCAAAAAATATACTTGCCTAAAATCTGGTGAATAGTATCAAAGATGTCTGGTACGGTGTCTCGAAGACCTAAATATTGAATATTATATCAATACAATATTTTAGAATAAAAATAAGTTAAACTAGTCAACTTCTAGGTCAAAAAGCCATTTTTAAGTCAAAATAGTCAAACTAGGTCAACTCTAGGTCAAACTGGGTCAAACTAGCTATTTCTAGGTTGTATGAGTCCATCTCTAGGATATTGGGTCCATACACTACGTAACTAAGCCATACTAGCTATACTAGGATACTAGAAAATCAACAAGATACCGTATCATAAGATACACAATTTATTAGATATAAAAATATTATAATATATATATACAAAACAAAATATATATCACTCCTTGTGTAAACTAATGCTAAGTGGATACCTTGGCTTTGAACCAAAAGTGGTATCACGCCACTTACACTCCCATCTTGATGTGCAAACTCAATACCTTGAGTAAAATCCAATACCTTGAGATTACCTTGGTATCTCAAGGTAATTCAATATCTAATATATTACTAATACCCATACACCTCGCTATACATTAATATATAATTTAAAATTATAACAATACTATACTAACTATATACTAACATTCCCCTTCGGATATTCAATACCCATACCCAAGATATCTCCTCTCTCATTACCTTGGTGTATCTCAAGGTAAACTAGAAATAATACTAACTAGTACTTATGTATATATAAATATCATATATAATATATACCAACTTGTTTACAATATATACGTAGGCTACTAGCTTATTAATATAAACTAAATAATATATATATATATACATATATATACATACTAACTTACTACTTACCGGCTTATCAATAAGCTGCCGCTCATTGAACTGCTGCTGTCGCTGTTGGTGCTTACTGCCGCTGCTGCTTTCTGCTTCTGCTGCTTACCGCTGCTGCTTCTGCTTCTGTTACGGCTTCTGCTGCTGCTTCTGCTTCTTCTTTTCAGTTCTTCTACTGCTGCTACTTGTGCTTACTGCTTCTGCTGCTTTTCAGTTGCTTCTCTCAGCTTCTCACTGCTTTTCTTTTACTGCTTTCCATTACTTTTCGCACTATTTTCTATTGTTTTATTCATTGTTTTCCATGGTTTCTTCTTCCCTCAAGACTACACATATAAATACACACACACATATATACCTCTACACACAATATATATATATATATATATATATATATATATATATATATATATATATATATATATATATATATATATATATATATATATATATATATTACCATATTAGAGAAGTACATAAACTTCTACTCTCCCATGATCACCAATACATAAAAAAGATTATAGATCATATATATATATATATATATATATATATATATGTTTCACATAATAATTATAATTACAATATCTATAATCAAGGCAAATGAATTAAATTGTAAAGAACAAACACGTGAAATGCACCATACCCGTATCACACTAGATCTATGATACGCTTGCGATACGACTCCAACACACAATTAAATGTATCCCAACGGACACGAGCAAGTCTAATAATAATTATGAATAATATGAAGAGCTAACTACTCATCTACGTGTCCGTGTCAAAATATGACATGCTCAAACCCCCATATCAAAAGAAAATCTCCAAATTAACCCGTATCTTCAAATTATCAGGATATGGCCTACACGTATCCAATTATGGATAAAACACTAGCCACACACAATCAAACACACACACAATCAAACACATGTCAGTTTGGTCTAAATGACCTATTGACAAATACAAGATGTGTCAATCTCAAAATTCTTCCAAAATTGACACAAAATACCACATAACTTTCTCTATAGGCCTCCTATTAACCTAATTCCAATTTCTATGGATAGTCTTAGTATATGTAATGGTTTTTAATGATTAAAACACAGATTTAGAGTCTAATTAGAGGATAAAAACTGAATTGTAATCTATTGAGAGATGAATTCCCAATGAAACCTCCAAATTGAGTAAAAAAGCCTTCAACTTGTAGATCCTTACTCCTCTTTGTAGATCCTTGCTTCCTACTTATAGATCCTTGATTTCTCCTTATTCTAATGGCCTCAAATGATGATTTGGGAAGAAATTAGGAAGAAATTTGGGTAGAATTTGATGTAAAAATGAAGAAATTTGGAAGAAAAAATTCTATATCTAGATTTGAAATAAAAAGTGACAAAAGAATTTTTCTCTACTCAAATAATAGGCCGGCCACATTTCCCCCTTCCCAAGCTACTATAAAATATCTAAAATACCCTTTTGGGCTTCTCATGAAGAAATAATTAAGGAAGGAAGGTTCTAGTCTAATTTGTTTAACTTAATTAATCCTCCTCCTAATGATTGGGCTTCTTATTGGGCTCAATTCTAACTAGAATTAAATATTGGTCCATGGATCTAATATAAATTAGTTAGGTCCACTAACACAAGTCCAAAATAATATACTAACATCTAATAATAAATAAATAATACAATAAATAAATTTTTAACATGCACAATATTTAATTAATTATGAAATAACCAAAATACCCTTTTTCTAGAATGTGGTAGTTACCCCGAGATACAGTTAGCTAAGATAGTGACGTAATATGTATGATAGTTGTGTATTCACAAGTGAGGGTTATGAATATCATTGGAGTATTAGTGTTGTTGTTTTAAGTTGTATTGAAGGTAGATGGTGTGGGTACTAGGGCCCTTTAGGCTTCAGTTATGAGGGGCTGATACCAAATGAGTGAGTTATCAAGGTAATGTTAGTTAAATTAGATATTAAGGTTGGTGTGAGTTAAGGAAAGGTGAAGTCTATGGTGAGTATTCAGATGGGATAACTAATACCACAACATCAAAGTTGATATCTAGTGCCAGATACTGTAACGACCCGCTCCGCTCAACCCGGAGGGCCGATTCAAACGGCACAAGTGTAGCTATTCAACCCGCCTTGCTCAGCGAGATGGCTCGTTCGATGCAAAGGCTTTCATGCTAGGATCTTCAATGGAGTCAGACTTAGGCTATCAGAGGCGCGTCCGGAGTCTCACTCGACCGATGCGATACATCGCTAAGGTGGGTGGCCCCGGTGAACCTGTCTCTACTTAGCTGCACACTAAGAAAATAAATGTTACATGCTAGTTTACAGGCGATAACCTTTGCATGCTAATAAAAGAGATGAACGCACATAGCCAAGGGGATAACCCCGCCTTATCATTGAGTAGAACTTGGAAATCTTACTTGCTATTTGCGTAGTCGGGATTGTTGAGTTGGAATATAGTAATTTCCTTCATATATGCCATAAAGTAGTGTGAGTTCTTACTGAGGCGTTGCACGGCACGGAACATGACACGGGATAGAGTAAAATCAGGTTGCATGCATAGACGAGGAAGGCTATCTAGTAGTCGTTCCAAGTCAGGAGATGGAAGGAAATGAATGTACTCGGGATATGCAGATCGCCGAGGCAGTCTCTAATCAGAGAGCTGCGTAAAGAAGAAAAGATCCGAGTGTAGTCCTCGGCAAGGATTGATCCGAGCGTAGTCCTCGGCTAGGATCGGAAGTTGGGGGAGTAGTTGCATGGTCACGGACAACTGGTTGCGCACCAGGTAGAGAGAGTCCTCGACACGATTGCTAAGGCATCCGAATCGTGTCGGCCCGGGAGGACGGAGTGCCAGTGTAGTCCTGGCGATACGCTAGCTGATGACTAGCGGGCGAGAGCGGGACATCCAGCAAGGCTTGCTACCGACCTGGATGGGCGCCGACTCGTTAGACGGCTAGGAGGCCAGCAAGGCTAGCAACCGAGCTGGGAAGATAGCCGTCCATCGCAGATAATGTCCAATATGGCTAGCAGAGCCAGTGACCTTCATATAGATAAGTCATGTTTGCATAGCGGCTATCCGCACTGAGAAAAGGAGAAATGGGGAGGAGTGTGTTTGTACGACATTATGCATAATTAGAATGGATGCATGGTATCACACATAGTTCTAGTAAAATGGGTCTTATGAGGCAGAGGCACGGCATAACACTTGGGTTTTATAGTTGCTTCTTGTTATTTCGTAGATAATTGTTTATATTGCTGCATATGACAGGGAAGGCCGAATGGTAAGAAATGGTAAGGTGAACTCAATTGTTCATGAATATGACACTCTTGAGCTGACACGGAGATTACTTTCTTTATATTGCCATGTAACTGATCCTAAGGCAAAAGAATAGAAAGACAACGAAATCAGTCGGTGCACATAACTAATGAACGTGCTTGTTTTGTGGCGTGGGCGAGAGGCCTCCCCACCAGTGCATTCATGTACTGATACCCAACCAGTCTGCATGCAGGGTGCAGGGGTAACTCGTACGGATTCGTAGATCGCTTAAAGCAATGAGACGCCGGACCACACTTGGCGTCTTGGAGCGTGGCGTACGGACCTGGAGCTCACATATATGAGACATAATGTATGGGAACATCATCATCCAGATCATTTGTATTGGTTCTAAGCCTAAGGGCATATTCATTGTAAGAGAGGGAGAGAGAGCATGAGCGATTTGTAATCTCGGCCTAGCGCCGCTTGTAATCCTTACTTCATATCAATAAAAGAGCTAGATTTGGATTCAATACTTGTGTTCATTTTATGTTTCTGCTATGACGATTCTGTGAACTAGTTATCAACGGCCGTTTCGGTATTTGCCTTGCACGGGCGCAACCCTAGGCTCGCGCGGCAATCGTGTCCCGATGGAAACGTACGTCCCGCGGGAGCGCTGGCGCGGTGATTCGTGCCTAGCGGGGACGGCCGATTCCTGCGGGAGATCGGGGCGTGACATATTGGTATCAGAGCACGGCTTTACGTCCTTGGAATTCGTTTTGATTCTCTCAGTTTTCAACTTATGTATTGAAGAAGTGGTAGATGCTCTCTCTCGATGCTTCGATGGATGTTCCATACAATAAGTCTAAATATTTTCGAAAAGCGCGTGTAAATTATACGGTTGCTTGAACGGGATTATGATGCGAGGGCTTTTGTCCCAACCTGTGAAAGACGTTGTGAGAGTAGGCTCATGTTAATCGGCAAGTTATATGTTGATATGAAAACACCAAGCGAGTAGAGTGCGAGACGGTATATCGTTCAGACAGTGGTCCTTGCACATGGCCTTTGGCCCAAGCTGTGTTGAGTATCGTGCACCAAGCCCCTTGGTGCTAGCGAGTTGCAGCGAGATTTGGGTGTTGTTCGGATAAGAATAAAGTTTGACTCGGGAGGGAAATCGATAGAGACTTTATCGGAGTGCTGCTAAGGTGAATAATTGGAATCGTGTATGGATTTTCAGATATAGTTGGACGATTGTTTATAGCGATAAGTTATTATTTTAAGCATAGTTTGTATGGAGGACTATGAATAGAGGTATACAAGTCTAAGATCGCTAAGGCGATAAATAGGGACTGTGTTGGAGTTCTAAGGAACGAATTGGGAATACGAGTGAAGGATGCGAACGCGAATCAGGAGTTATTAGGATGACTCGATTCCTGAGTAGTGTATTCGATAAGTCCCCTGTTCGATTATACGAACAGTGGATATAACGAGTTGTATAGATTCATGGAGTATGACTCGTAACCTGAGTGGTGTATTGGTCGGCTTGGAAGTATTCGAACGAATCAGGGATTTCAGAGTATTAAGCGAGTCTAGCGGCAAGCGACGAGTTCGGGTAAAGCCTTAGTGTAAATAAAGAATGCCTAGCAAGTAAGCGAACTCGGAAGAATCATGCAATACTTGGTTCGAACAAGTTACAATGAGTTGATTGAGGGATAAGGCATGCATCGAATAGGATTTCAGGGCAATTAAAATTGATTACATGGTCGAGAAAACTTAAGGGATTGTACGAGCGATTTTGAGTTGAAACAAGCAAATTAAAAACTTGAGTTGAGATCGAATAATCTGAAATACGGTCGGAGTAAGTGCAATCGAAAATGATGGAGTGAACGAATGATAGCGTACATAGAAAATTTGGATTTGAGTAGGATATCGCTCGATAGAGTTTGGTTTGATTACGAATGTGATAATTTCAATTTTGGGAGATTTAGACCATAGCAATGGTTGGAAGATAAGTATGGATTGATGCAAGTTAGTAAATTTATGGTTTTGATGGATCGAAATAAGCGGTAGCAGACTTGGTTTGGAGTTTGGAAGAACGATCTTGAAATCAAGTTCGGAAAGATAACATCCGAAATCTGTCCCAGTGAGAACGATTATTCTGCGGGAGTGCCGACGTAGTGATTTCACGTTCGGCAGGGATAATCGAACTCAAGGGAACATGTTCGGTGATTATTCCAAACGAACACGATGAATGGATACGTGTCAAATGGGATAGACTTTGAGTTTGGGATTTGAACTTAGTTGTTTGAGGAATGCTAAGAGTAGACAAAGAAATGTTCAAAATGGTAATATTGAAGTTGGATATTTTGGCTTAGCGAATTTTGATTGCAGTAAGAACGGTTGTTGGAAGAACATGACTTGAGGGATCAATGTACAACTTGGGATAAAACAAAAATTGATGATGAGGTGTCTGTTCGTTCGAGGATAACCATAACGATTGACCTTCTTGTCTTGTGCGGGTATAACTTCTTATTCGCACATGCGTCACGTCCGGATTAGGACGATCATTCCGCGGGAGCGTTGGCGTGGTGATATCACGTCCGACGAGGATGATTGAACTAGCGGGAGACCGGAATGTGACAATTGAGGGATCATTCTGACTTGTGGTTTAATACGATAAGACAAGTTTCAGGATAAAATGAGTCTAAGGATTTTTGGTAAGGAGTTAGTCTAGAAACATGAAGTAAGAGATGTTGGATGTTTTTATGAACGGATACGTAGATTGGGCTGGACGACTTAGAGTTCATGATATACATCGATGATTTATAATAGAATTATGGCTTGATGATACAGGTGTAGAAAGGGATGGATTGGGGAATTATATCAAACATGATAAAAGAGATAGTGTATGCAAATCGATGGGTTGAACCTGCAACGTGGGCGTATCGTGGGTTCGGTTGAACGAACGTGTTGGTGTGTTAGGATGATCTGTGCTCGATGTTTAGAAATCTGAGTGAAACGAGCTTGGGTAGAATACCCGTGTAAAGGAACAATGGTTTGACCTTAGGGTGTTTGGGGCGAGCGTTGTGCAACGCGGTTGCGCGATGAGTCACAAACTTGAGTTGTACCTATGACTGTGTGAGCTGACCTAGTGGCTAGGTAGACGACCTTGTGCCTTGAGTTAAACTGGAGTGGCTGACTTCAGAGTATCGTTCGGGAAGAACGATAGAACTGGGGCAACGAGACTTAGAGTTAGGATTTGGAATTGGGAATATACACTAACAACGTTCCCGTTGAAACAAACACAATACGAGATAGGACTTGGGTAATAATTGGTTTGGTTGGATAGGTTACGCGACGGTAAAGGATAAGACGATAGCTGGATCGAACAAGAGTTCGGTCATTCATATAAACAGGACGATCCGCGTTTCGAAAGATTTTCACGAGTAGCTTGTCAGACTTAGCTGTCACTGAGCTTGGTTGAAATACACATATTTGGGGGACGCCTTGAATATGGGTACGATCCAGACTTAGCGATATGCATAACTCGGATGCAGCTGCAAAGGAAAATGTTCGAATTCGCATGGATGAGTGTGGCAACTGAAATAGGTTAGCCTCAACCTAAATTTTCATAGAGGAAAGATTATATCGTTCCTCGTGCTACCGGGATAGTTCTGCGCTAAGGGGCAGTACGAGACTGAGTTTGGGGATGCAATAGTTGTACGAAGGGGTCATTCGGATAAATGATTTAGCACTCGTGCGAACGGAACGAGTAAAACGAATAGGAAGCTAAGTTTGATTGAACCAAAGACTTGAAGGATTAGAGCGTACCCCAGGTGGGCAATTTAGCTCTGTGCTAAGGCGCAATATAGACTGAGTCAGAATACGTAGAAGATTTAATGCAAAACGAGATTGGAAAATTAGCTGTGATTCTAGCTGTTGGGTTAGGCGTAAAGGTGGGTTTCGATAGGCGACGTCAAGTAAACTGTCTATGTGTTCGAATGCGTTGGGTTCCTTGGAGATAATATAACTAGTTGGGCAATCCACCCAATTATGAGTTGTAAGTGCCCATAGAGTTATAGATACTCCGTGTTTGAGTAATACAGACCTGCGACAGATGCAGTAGATTTGAGTCGGGAGTACAACGAGTGAGTTGAGTATAGCTCGATTTTATTGAACGATAGAGTCGTTCGATGAGAATTGGCTAACGTTGGCGTAACGCATGGTGAGGAAATAAATGATTGTGGTATTAAGACAGTCCTTGGAAGTTAGGCAAGGTGTATAGAGTTGGGTTTAGAAGATGTGCGATAGTACGAGTTGCGCTCAGGAAGTCTCGAGGACGAGACTTGTTCTGAGTGGTGTATGATGTAACGACCCGCTCCGCTCAACCCGGAGGGCCGATTCAAACGGCACAAGTGTAGCTATTCAACCCGCCTTGCTCAGCGAGATGGCTCGTTCGATGCAAAGGCTTTCATGCTGGGATCTTCAATGGAGTCAGACTTAGGCTATCAGAGGCGCGTCCGGAGTCTCGCTCGACCGATACGATACATCGCTAAGGTGGGTGGCCCCGGTGAACCTGTCTCTACTTAGCTGCACACTAAGAAAATGAATGTTACATGCTAGTTTACAGGCGATAACCTTTGCATGCTAATAAAAGAGATGAACGCACATAGCCAAGGGGATAACCCCGCCTTATCATTGAGTAGAACTTGGAAATCTTACTTGCTATTTGCGTAGTCGGGATTGTTGAGTTGGAATGTAGTAATTTCCTTCATATATGCCATAAAGTAGTGTGAGTTCTTACTGAGGCGTTGCACGGCACGGAACATGACACGGGATGGAGTAAAATTAGGTTGCATGCATAGACGAGGAAGGCTATCTAGTAGTCGTTCCAAGTCAGGAGATGGAAGGAAATGAATGTACTCGGGATATGCAGATCGCCGAGGCAGTCTCTAATCAGAGAGCTGCGTAAAGAAGAAAAGATCTGAGTGTAGTCCTCGGCAAGGATTGATCCGAGTGTAGTCCTCGGCAAAGATAGATCCGAGCGTAGTCCTCGGCTAGGATCGGAAGTTGGGGGAGTAGTTGCATGGTCACGGACAACTGGTTGCGCACCAGGTAGAGAGAGTCCTCGACACGATTGCTGAGGCATCCGAATCGTGTCGGCCCGGGAGGACGGAGTGCCAGTGTAGTCCTGGCGATACACTAGCTGATGACTAGCGGGCGAGAGCGGGACATCCAGCAAGGCTTGCTACCGACCTGGATGGGCGCCGACTCGTTAGACGGCTAGGAGGCCAGCAAGGCTAGCAACCGAGCTGGGAAGATAGCCGTCCATCGTAGATAATGTCCAATATGGCTAGCAGAGCCAGTGACCTTCATATAGATAAGTCATGTTTGCATAGCGGCTATCCGCACTGAGAAAAAGAGAAATGGGGAGGAGTGTGTTTGTACGACATTATGCATAATTAGAATGGATGCATGGTATCACACATAGTTCTAGTAAAATGGGTCTTATGAGGCAGAGGCACGGCATAACACTTGGGTTTTATAGTTGCTTCTTGTTATATCGTAGATAATTGTTTATATTGCTGCATATGACAGAGAAGGCCGAATGGTAAGAAATGGTAAGGTGAACTCAATTGTTCATGAATATGACACTCTTGAGCTGACACGGAGATTACTTTCTTTATATTGCCATGTAACTGATCCTAAGGCAAAAGAATAGAAAGACAACAAAATCAGTCGGTGCACATAACTAATGAACGTGCTTGTTTTGTGGCGTGGGCGAGAGGCCTCCCCACCAGTGCATTCATGTACTGATACCCAACCAGTCTGCATGCAGGGTGCAGGGGGAACTCGTACGGATTCGTAGATCGCTTAAAGCAATGAGGCGCCGGACCACACTTGGAGTCTTGGAGCGTGGCGCACGGACCTGGAGCTCGCATATATGAGACATAATGTATGGGAACATCATCATCCAGATCATTTGTATTGGTTCTAAGCCTAAGGGCATATTCATTGTAAGAGAGGGAGAGAGAGCATGAGCGATTTGTAATCTCGGCCTAGCGCCGCTTGTAATCCTTACTTTATATCAATAAAGGAGCTAGATTTGGATTCAATACTTGTGTTCATTTTATGTTTCCGCTATGACGACTCTGTGAACTAGTTATCAACGGCCGTTTCGGTATTTGCCTTGCACGGGCGCAACCCTAGGCTCGCGCGGCAATCGCGTCCCGATGGAAACGTACGTCCCGCGGGAGCGCTGGCGCGGTGATTCGTGCCTAGCGGGGACGGCCGATTCCTGCGGGAGATCGGGGCGTGACAGATACCAAGTGAAAGTTTAGTATGTATCTATTAAGTACCATAGGAAATAAAGATATTTATATAAGTTATACTCAATACCTAGAGTATTTACTATATTATCTAAGGTAATGACCTCTTATAGCTAATACAAGCTAGTGTTAGCTAGTTAGTGACCCATATGGACTAAATACCTTAGTATAGACCTAAAAACTTGTGTATAGCTTTAGTTTGACTAGTTTAACATAGTTTGACCTAGTTTAGCTAAAGTAACCTAGTATTAACATTAAAAAAAATTTCAAATTTGACTCATTTTGGTTTATTTATCACTTTATTACCTCCCATTGACATGGTATTTCATATATAGGGTTGTGTGACACCAATTTAAATACCGATTTATATTTATCGTTCTGGACCAAAGGTGAGTACATTCTCTTATAGTTTATATTATTTGATAATTACTATAATACAAGTATTTAAAAATATTTTACTTGATTCTGACACAGTGGTTACATGGACTAGTACTATATGGATCCTGTCAGGAGATGTCATCCCATTATCGTGTACTTTGGATACTCCTTCAAATATTTATCATGTGCATCGAATATTTTTTCTGCTCGTGTTCATTAGTATACATTCGTGTTCTTCGTGTACACATATTATATTCGTATTCATGATGTGTCATGATCGGATCCATGAGTATTGGTTGGGGGCAGGGGAAGTACTAGATAGATATGTGATCAAAATCTTGAACATGATATTGCATCATGTAGACAACAGCCAGTCATACACATCATGTGTGATTGTGTTACTCCATACAAAATAACCAATCTTAAATGATTATGTTCTTATAAATAACATCCAATCTTAAATAATTATTTTTCTTATATACAACAACTAATTATATTAATCATATTATTGTGTTATTGATCGTGTTAGTAGATCTTGATAACCCAAGTCGATCACATATCTAACTAGTATTTCAAACACTTTGTGTAGTTACAGTTCTTCTCTATATTCTAGTTCATTGCCTTTATTCTATTTTATTATGATCAATTTATACCATATTGCTCTAAATTATCTGTCACTTTCTTCCATAGTATGATATTGTTTTATTGCTTCTAGTCTTGTATTACATTCTTTATTTCTGTTTATAGTCATTATCAGTTAACTTGGAACTACTATTGGGTTATACTTTGCTCCAATCCTGACTGTATATATTTTTTAGATTATTGGTTAGAACAGATGTGTCCCATCTACTATGGGCCACAGGATGGTGCAGCCGTTGAGATTGTATCGTAAAGCCTCTCGATATAGTACCACATGTTGGAGAGTTTTATATTATTCTTTATGATATTGTATTTAATCTTAGCTAGACTTTATAACGTGTACTATATTAAGATCTTGTGTTAAGATTAGACTATTGGACTTGGACTTGTGATATATTATGACTCTGTATTTTTTTTCTTCTATTCCATATCGTGCCATATATTTCTCTAGCTTTATATTATGATTGAATATTGACTATTATTATCATATATCATTATTCTCCATTTGGAGTTGAGATGGCATGACATATACCTTATATATTGTATGAGATGTATAGATAGTATTATCAACCTAGACAGTATTCTACCGCTGATGCTGCAGCGTAGGCTGGACGTACCTACGTACTCGTGCCCCTACACTGGGTGCGAGTCGTGACATTGTCGCATAGGGATTCATGGGAATACTGTCGCATAGAGATTCGCTGCATGAGGTCATTGTCGCATGAGTATTCATGGGAATACTGTCTCATGAACAATCCATCGTATGAGGCCACTGCCATATGCATATTCATAGGAATATTGTCGCGTGAACTGTCAAGCCCCTTTCCGGCGCATGTTGGCACATTTCCCTTGTTGGAACAATTTTGGTGCATTACTGCTTGGCGTACTTTGGCACATGATTGCTTGATCGACCCTTGTTAGACCAGACCCGAGAGTTGTGGGGAGAATGGGTTTGGTTTGGTTGGTGGTGTATGGCTTAGATTGGTTTGTGTGACTCAACGGTCCACATATCAACCCTAATCCTATATATTCCTATCTCCTTCTCTCTCGTCATTTATTTCATCCTCTTCCTTCTCTTTTTTCATAGGCAAGTACATCTTACACACATGAAGAACAATGGATCTTGCATAATTTTTGTTATAATTGTTTCTTATATATTGCTAGCTTAGATTGTTTGTGTCATATTTATTTTCCTCTTTAGTTTTTACTGTTCTCGATTTTGATGAATGAAATGCCATAGATCTGAGTTTTTGATATATGGGTTCCATATGGGTTTCTTAGGGCTCCCAAAACTTAGTAATTTCAAAAACTATTTGGCTCACAATATAGAGCATTGCATTTTATTTAACTTTGCTTTTGATTTCATTGGATTTAGAATTCTCATGAGAATGTGGTACATAAAATAAGTCAAGAACCCACTGTGGGTGCTGTCCCAAGAAGAAGATGAATAGTACTTACAAAAGTGTGCATGAGGATCTTTTATTGGCGTCGAAATAGGCAGAACACAATTTGGCACACTTTGTGCTGACCCACTATCCACACACACTTTTGTGTAGCATCTCTTCACTCTTGAAAATACGCCCAACACTTTCTATGAACTGTTGGTGTCACGCCCCGGCCCCGCCCGGGCCGCCGCTCCGCCCTGCCCCGCCCCGCGCGGCCGGGATTAGCGCAACCGGGCACGAATCACGCCCCGATTTCGTCTAACCGATAATCGTCCCAGGGGCGCGATGCCGTGCACGCGTAGGGCGCGCGTGCACAAGGCCTTAGGCATAAGGATATTCTTTAGATCAATGCAACAGAGTAGACAAATAAGATAACACAAGGTTGATGCATAGAAAAGTTTCTCTTTTATTTATAATGAACATCTTGTTACATTGCTTGACTCAAAAGTATAAAATGCCCCACGGGCTTACAAACTTGGACGCAAAATGAGATAGCCGATCCATACATTATGTCCCTTTACATAGATTCAAAAACACAAAATACCTTGGGTGCGGGGAAGCACCATCGCCTTAGCGTTATTTCCGCAACGGAGAGAGAGGGGAAGGCTTCTAGCTTGAGCCTCCAAAAGTCTTGGCCACGAACCGCCAAGGATCCCAAAAGTCCGGAGAGAACTTCAGCTCCTCGCCGCGTTGCCTTGCGCCGGGGAACCTGCTACAACGAGGGTCAGTACTTCGAAAAGTACTGGTGAAGGCTAGCTGCTCAACTTTACCAAGCTCATGAGATGAGTTCTAATGAGTATGCTACAATTATGTGCTTAGGTGGGTTTCTATTCTTGCCTATATCAGATTTCATTTAGCAGGTATGCAAGAACAAAATAACATAACTCCACATGCCACCGTTCGGTGACTTTACCTGTACCGTCTGAACCACCTGTACAACTTACCATAGCCTTCCCTGTCACGAAGACATAGTTAGTCTGCACAGTTTAAATATACACAACATCTTTCTTTGTTGTTTAGGAGCCATCATGGGTTTAGTCTGGGCTGGCGGCGACGCTTGCAGCGCGGGTAGCTAGCCCCGCTACAATTCCCCGCTCCCACGACTAAGAAAGTAGATTCCGCCCGGGTCGAAACGGCCCGGTGCCTCGGTAACCGTTCGCAGGAACCTGGATCCCTTGTGCACAAGAATTCCCATGACCATTTCTATGAACTGAACTTCATAGATTTACTTACTAGCGATTTAAAGAACATCATGTACGAAACTGCTTTACTGTACTATCACAATCAACCAACAGTTATATGAAATAACATGCAGCAGTTTATAGAAGAACACCTTGAACTTATAGAAGAGCATTTTGAACTATCAATAAATACCAACCCATTCAACATCCAACGAACATGCATGCATCAATAAATTTATGCAAGGTTTTGTATGACAAGCAATGGTGTTCCAAGCCTACTTCTTATCTTATCTTGTTATCCAACTTATTACTTAAGTGGTGTCGTTTGATTGAATGCACAACTGAGTCAATTTTATTATGAACGGAGCCCTTAGAAAGAAGGTGCTTATCGAAATAGAGCCACTCACAAGTTTGGTTGAATAGGAAGAAGAAGTATAGATCTCTAAGGCTCCGCTCGTGCGTTGTCTACACGATCACCTGCACGCACCAACGGATGATCAATACCTCCTGCTTCGGTCTCCAAGGCTCGATACGAAATGCGAAATCCTAAGAACGAAAACAATAAAGTCCATCGAAACCGTTCAAGAAAACGCAAGTCCTAAAACCAACAAGTACGCAACCAAGCGGCAATCGAAAACGAGTAAGGAAAACCAACACAACGGAAAGGCCTCTCTCTACTCTGCCGCCGAGTCCTTCCTTGGGGCACGATCCATTGATTATGGGACCTGATTCCGAAGAAACCAATCCATAACGAGGAAAGGATCTTGATTCAATCTGTCCTGATCAAACGGTACCAAGCATATCTTAGCCGCGCTCCCCGAATAGGGGGAACGGGACGAACGGGGCGTTACATCATAACCATCTAATAGGAAGTTTCGTCCCGAAACTTAAGAATAGAACCTACCACTAAGGAATAATGAGGGAAATTTTCCCCTCATATCAGATTCAAGTTCCCAGGTCGACTCCTCGACCGAGTGGTTTCGCCACAGTACGCGCACTAGCGAGACGTTCGGTTCCGCAACTGCTTCTTTTTACGATTCAAAATTTAGACAGGCTCCGCCGCGTACGACAAGTCCGCTTGCAGATTCAACTGACCCAAGTCGACTACGCAACTAGCAAGTAAGATTTCCATATTCTATACGATATAAGGCGGGGTTATCCCCTTCGCTATGTGTGTTCATCTCTTTTATTAGCATGCAAAGGTTATCGCCTGTAAACTAGCACGTAACATTCATTTTCTTAGTGTGCAGCTAAGTAGAGACAGGTTCACCGGGGTCACCCACCTTAGCGATGTATCGCATCGGTCGAGCTAGACTCCGGACGCGCTTCTGATAGCCTAAGTCTGACTCCATTGAGGATCCCAGCATGGAAGCTTTTGCATCGAACGAGCCATCTCGCTAAGCAAGGCGGTTGAATAGCTACACTTGTGCCGTTTGAATCGGCCCTCCGGGTTGAGCGGAGCGGGTTGTTACGCCATATACCACTCAGAACAAGTTCCGTCCTCGAGACTTCCTGAGCGCAACTCGTGCTATCGCATAACTTCTAAACTTTCCTATACATCTCGTCTTATCCTTCAAGGACTGTCTCAATACTAAAATCCTCTATTTTCTCACCATGCGTTACGCCAATGTTGGCCAGTTCTCATCGAACGACTCTATCGTTCAATGCTATCGAGTTATACTCAACTCGATCGTTGCACTTCCGTCTCAAAATCTACTGCACCTAGCGCAGGGCTATATTACCCAAGCACATGGTATTCTATAACTCAACGGACACTTACGACTCATAATTGGGTGGACTTGCCTAACTAGTTATGTTATCACCATAGGGACCCAACACATCTGAGCCTATTACTTGACGTCGCCTATCGAAACCCGTCGTTACGCCTGACCCAAAAGCTCGAATCTCGATAATTTTTTAATCTTATTTTTGCATCAAATCTCTCTGAGTCACCGTCCAATCTCACTAAATAATTTCGCACCCAATCACCAACGTTTTCTGATTCAGTCTATATTGCGCCTTAGCGCAGAGCTAAATTGCCTACCTGGGGTACGCCCAAGTCCTTCGCACCTTTGGCTCAATCGAACTTAACTTCCTATTCGTTTTTACTCGTTCCGTTCGCCAGAGTGCTTAATCATTTTATCCAAATGATCTATTCGTTCAACTATTGCATCCCCAAACTCAGTCTCGTACTGCGCCTTAGCGCAGAACTATCCTGGTAGCACGAGAAACGATACAATCTTTCCTCTATGAAAATTTAGGTTGAGGCTAAATCATTTCAGTTGCCATACTCATCCATGCGAATCCGAACATTTTCCTTTGCAGCTGCATCCGAGTTATGCATATCGCTAAGTCTGGATCGTACCCATATTCAAGGCGTCCCCCAAATATGTGTATTTCAACCAAGCTCAGTGACAGCTAAGTCTGACAAGCTACTCGTAAAAATCTTTCGAAACACGGATCGTCCTGCTATATGAATGACCGAACTCTTGTTCGATCCAACTATCGTCTTATCCTTTACCGTCGTGTAACCTATCCAACCAAATCAATTATCACACGAGTCCTATCTTTTATTACGTTTGTTTCAACGCGAACGTTGCTAGTGTATATTCCTAATTCCAAATTCTAACTCTAAGTCTTGTTGCCCCAGTTCTATCATTCTTCCCGAACGATACTTTGAAGTCAGCCACTCCAGTTTAACTCAAGGCATAGGGTCGTCTGCCTAGTCCCTAGGCCAGCACACACAGTCATAGGTACAACCCAAGTTTTGTGACTCATCGTGCAACCGCGTTGCACAACGCTCGCCCCAAACACCCTAAGGTCAAACCATTGTTCCTTTACACGGATATTCTACCCAAGCTCGTTTCACTCAGATTTCTAAACATCGAGCACAGATCACCCTATCACACCAACACGCTCGTTCAACCGAACCCATGATACGCCCACGTTTCAGGGTTAACCTATCGATTCGCACATAATATCCCTTCCATCTCGTTTAATAGGATTCACCAATCCATCATTTTCTATGCTTGTATCACTAAGCCACAATTCTATTATAAACCATCGATGTATATCATGAACTCTAAGTCGTCCAGCACAATCTATGTATCCGTTCATGAAAACGTCCAACATCTCTTACTTTACGTTTCTAGACTAACTCCTCAAGAAAAATCCTTAGACTCATTTTCTTAGTCTACTCTTAGCATTCCTCAAACAACTAAGATCAATTTCCAAACCCAAGTCTATCCCATTGATACGTTCCATTCATCGAGTTCGTTTTTGGAATAATCACCGAACCTGTTCTCTTGAGTTTGCTTATCCCTACCGTACGTGAAATCACCACGCCGACGCTCCCGCAGGATAATCGTTCTCGCTGGGACAGATTTCGAATGTTATCTTTCTGAACTTGATTTCAAGATCGTTCTTCCAAACTCCAAGCCAAATCTATTACCGCTTAACTCAATCCATCAAAATCATAATTTTTACTAACTTGCATCAATCCATACTATTTTTCAACCATTGTTATGGTCTAAATCTCCCAAAATTTGAAATTATCGCATTCATACTCAAACCGAATTTTATCGAGCGGTATCCTACTCAAATCCAAATTTTCCATGCACGCTATCATTCGTTCACTCCATTATTTCTAATTGCACTTACTTCGATCGCATCTCAGATTATTCAATCTCGACTCAAGTTTTTAATTCGCTTGTTTCAACTCAAACTCGCTCGTACAATCCTCTAAGTCTTTTCCGACCATGATATCGATTCCAACTGCCCTGAATTTCTATTCGATGTAAGCCTTATCCCTTATTCAACTCATTGTAACTCGTTCGAACTAAACATTGCATGCTTTCTCCGAGTTCGTTTACTTGCTAGGCACTGTTTATTTATACTAAGGCTTTACCCAATCTCGTCGCTTGTCGCTAGACTCGCTTAACTCTCCGAATCCACGACTTCGTTCAAGCATTTCTAAGCCAACAAATACACCACTCAGGGTTCGAGTTATACTCCCTGAATCTTTATAACTCATTATATCCATAATTCGCATAATCGAATAGGGGACTTATCGCATACACTACTCAGGAATTGAGTCATCCTAATAACTCCTGATTCGCGTTCGCATCCTTCACTCGTATGCCCAATTCGTTCCTTAGAACTCCAACACAGTCCCTATTTATTGCCTTAGCGATCTTAGACTCGTACACACCTGTATTCATAGTCCTATATACAGACTATGCTTCAAATCATAACTTATCGCTATGAATAACCGTCCAAACTATTTCTGAAAATTCCCTACACGATTCCCATTACCCGCCTTAGCGGCAATCCGATAACGTCTCTATCGATTTCCCTCCAAGTCAACTTTATTCTCATCCCAACAATACCCAAATCTCGCTGCAACTCACTAGCACCGAGGGTCTTGGTGCACGATACTTAACACAATTTGGCCAAAAGGCCATATGCATAGACCACTGTCTGAACGATATTCTTATCTCGCACTCTACTCGTTTGGTGTTTTCATATAGACATAAAACTTATCGATTATAACACGAGTCTCCTCTCACAACATCCTCTATGAGTTGGGACAAAAGCCCTCACATCATAATCCCGTCCAAGCAATCGTATAATTCCCACGCATTTTTCAAAAATATTTAGACTTATTGTATGGAATGCATCTCATTTTGGCCAAGCGACTTCAAGGGTCTACTCGAAAGGAACAAGGTCCTCTTTAGAAACTTTCTTTGTGAGATCAAAGGATCTGAAGCATGCTCTGATACCAATATGTCACGCCCCGATTTCGTCTAACCGATAATCGTCCCAGGGGCGCGATGCCGTGCACGCGTAGGGCGCGCGTGCACAAGGCCTTAGGCATAAGGATATTCTTTAGATCAATGTAACAGAGTAGACAAATAAGATAACACAAGGTTGAGGCATAGAAAAGTTTCTCTTTTATTTTTAATGAACATCTTGTTACATTGCTTGACTCAAAAGTATAAAATGCCCCACGGACTTACAAACTTGGACGCAAAATGAGATAGCCGATCCATACATTATGTCCCTTTACATAGATTCAAAAACACAAAACACCTTGGGTGCGGGGAAGCACCATCGCCTTAGTGTTATTTCCGCAACGGAGAGAGAGGGGAAGGCTTCTAGCTTGAGCCTCCAAAAGTCTTGGCCACGAACCGCCAAGGATCCCAAAAGTCCGGAGAGAACTTCAGCTCCTCGCCGCGTTGCCTTGCGCCGGGGAACCTGCTACAACGAGGGTCAGTACTTCGAAAAGTACTGGTGAAGGCTAGCTGCTCAACTTTACCAAGCTCATGAGATGAGTTCTAATGAGTATGCTACAATTATGTGCTTAGGTGGGTTTCTATTCTTGCCTAGATCAGATTTCATTTAGCAGGTATGCAAGAACAAAATAACATAACTCCACATGCCACCGTTCGGTGACTTTACCTGTACCGTCTGAACCACCTGTACAACTTACCATAGCCTTCCCTGTCACGAAGACATAGTTAGTCTGCACAGTTTAAATATACACAATATCTTTCTTTGTTGTTTAGGAGCCATCATGGGTTTAGTCTGGGCTGGCGGCGACGCTTGCAGCGCGGGTAGCTAGCCCCGCTACAATTCCCCGCTCCCACGACTAAGAAAGTAGATTCCGCCCGGGTCAAAATGGCTCGGTGCCCCGGTAACCGTTCGCAGGAACCTGGATCCCTTGTGCACAAGAATTCCCATGACCATTTCTATGAACTAAACTTCATAGATTTACTTACTAGCGATTTAAAGAACATCATGTACGAAACTGCTTTACTGTACTATCACAATCAACCAACAGTTATATGAAATAACATGCAGCAGTTTATAGAAGAACACCTTGAACTTATAGAAGAGCATTTTGAACTATCAATAAATACCAACCCATTCAACATCCAACGAACATGCATGCATCAATAAATTTATGCAAGGTTTTGTATGACAAGCAATGGTGTTCCAAGCCTACTTCTTATCTTATCTTGTTATCCAACTTATTACTTAAGTGGTATCATTTGATTGAATGCACAACTGAGTCAATTTTATTATGAATGGAGCCCTTGGAAAGAAGGTGCTTATCGAAATAGAGCCACTCACAAGTTTGGTTGAATAGAAAGAAGAAGTATAGATCTCTAAGGCTCCGCTCGCGCGTTGTCTACACGATCACCTGCACGCACCAACGGATGATCAATACCTCCTGCTTCAGTCTCCAAGGCTCGATACGAAATGCGAAATCCTAAGAACAAAAATAATGAAGTCCATCAAAACCGTTCAAGAAAACGCAAGTCCTAAAACCAACAAGTACGCAACCAAGCGGCAATCGAAAACGAGCAAGGAAAACCAACACAACGGAAAGGCCTCTCTCTACTCTGCCGCCGAGTCCTTCCTTGAGGCACGATCCATTGATTATGGGACCTGATTCCGAAGAAACCAATCCATAACGCGGAAAGGATCTTGATTCAATCTGTCCCGATCGAACGGTACCAAGCATATCTTAGCCGCGCTCCCCGAATAGGGGGAACGGGACGAACGGGGCGTTACAGTTGGTGCACTATCTTCACTAGTTCTCTCGGGCAGACTGTTAGTATGTTTTCTTTCAGAGCCTCATTCATCAAGAAAATGCGCCAAAGTATGCCAAACCTATTTGGGCACACTTTTTGGACTTGTGTTTCCTTGATGAACGAGCCTTGACCGTGTGTTCCTTGAGTCTCGTGTCCTTAATTCTTGTGTCCTCGACTATCGTGCTTTTTCTTGGAATTTGAACTAACTTTTAGCTTGAGTCATTGGTCGCCTGCGTACTTTCGAGATTGTGCGCCATGTTCTGGCTAGCGTGTTTTCTCAAAAGTGCACCAACCTTGCTTTTTATGCAATTGTGCGCCTGGACCTACTTTTGTCATATTTAGCCCATTCTTCCATGTGCACTATGTGCAAAAGGAATGGTTTCTTGTGCATACTTTTACAAGAGTTCTTCTCCCTTATTATGAAGAATATCTCCTTCCTTGCATTGTGCACCGAGGCATTCTCGGGCGTAGTTTTGTATGTTGTGGGGCCACTTCTTGATTTTGATTGTTTGTGTATAATTTACTTGGTTATTATAATTGCTTGTTGCCTTAGGCGTATAATTGCTTGAGATATAGATTTCTCTTACTCGCTTATTGTCTTGACCATATGAGTGGTACTTGAGCATGAACTTGATAACTAGAATTGTTTGACCGTGTACTCGAATAGAATGACATGACCACATGATTACAATACTTGCCTGATTACAAGAGGACCTGATTTGGGCCTTCTATGTATACTTGACATGATTACTGTATCCGTGCTGATACACTTGAATGCACCGAGAGTGCCTAATTGTCATACTTGTGAGCCATCGTGCCACATGATCATGCTTGCTACGTGTTATATTTTTATAATATCAAGTGATTTTTCATGCACGGATTTGGTAGTTGGCTAGTGATCATGACCTTGGCTAGGATGATATTGATTGTTGTACCACACTAGGGTGAATCTGGATTAAACTCTCAAGTGACAATATGGATTCGTATCTAGTGTGCACGTACTTGAGTACGATATTTAAGGAGGAATGTTCGTGTGACCACGACACAAGATTCTATGTAACATAGGGTTAATTAGGCAACCAAACTTGTAGCATTAGGAGGGAACGAGATTCTGAGATCATGCCTGCCAGCCACCTCCAGACATTAGTCATAACGTGCCAAGGTTGGTCCCCACCAAATATTGTATAATATCTATACTAGCAGAGTGCAATATCTTATTATACTATATATATATACTAGATGAATTAAAGGCACCGTGTCCCTATGGCGGGCTGATGTATTATTACATGCTTGAATTATTGGCTCGACTAGCCCTGCTTGGCAATCGCAAGATTTGAGAATCCCTATAATTTCATTCTGGGATAACCCATACACCATATATCAAACCGTAGCATATGCTTGGGCACTTTTCTTAAATCTGCTTGATAGCCAGAAAAGTGGACAATTGTGGCATGATAGTTCAACCCCTGTCCTCGTACGGTTGTGTTATGATAGGCCACGAACCAAAGCTATATTATATTCCAGTCTGTTCTATTTGTGTATTATGCTTCTTGTTAGTAGAAATAGGGACATGGACTGCCGTGGTATAGTGGTTCAACCCTTTTCTTGTTTGGTTATAGGGTTGGATTATTATGCTATGGCAGGTTGTGAACCAAAACTATAACACAGAGACTTTGGTCGGTCCATGATCAAGGGACGTACCCTATCTCGACTCGATATGGAACTTCTTGTCCTTATTTGGTTATAGGAGTGTCGTATCATCTCGATGATAGGACATGCGCCATTGGTTCTTTGTCCATTCATCTATAAGCTAGGTCTGGTTTTAATTCTTCATTCGTACTTTCTTGTGGTACTTGATATTTAGGGTCTGTCCCTACTGGTTTTGCATGTCCAGGTTTAGAGCCAGAGCCCATGTATCCATTTTATCTTTTCTTTAATAATGTGCACAAGAAGGATAGTTGCTGAGGGATACGAGTGTGTTCTCTTATTTCCTGCCTATTATTGTATATTATATTCTTTTGGGCGTTTAGCTACCAGAACTTGTTAGCTGGCAAGTCTAGGCACTTGTTTCCTACATGATTTTAATAATTTAGACTGTATTTGACATACTCTCATGTAATATTGATACTCCGCTAGCCTAATATTTTGTAATGGCTAGACTCCTGAACATTCTGATACAATATTTGGGACACCTTATTACTTTATCTTAATTGTTCGGTGCTTACTGATACTTGCATGAATGATTAAGAAAAAGATGTTCTGAGACCCTAGGAGACTTGATCGTAGTATGCACCCCCTTGTCTTTCTACAACCGTGATCATCATACGACATATTATACCTTGTACATGATAATTTGCCATATCCATCTCCATATTTTTGTACTGGGGCGTGGCAAGGTTTTAGTGGTGGCCCATGCAGGTCTTTTTTTTTTAACTTGTGGGGTGTTATGATCTTAGGAGTCTCAATCAAATATGTGCCATTGTAATCCTAATTTTTTTTTCTCGATACTCAGCTTGAACTATCAATTGATTGATTCCTTATCCCTTCTCGTCCTGTTCTTGATTTTCCTTATCATTTTCCTTTAGGGCTTCCCCATCCTCGATTGTTGGAACAACAAGGGAGGCAGGATTGCCAACAGGCTAGGGTGATATAGGACAACAACATGGGGCAGTGCTTCCTCAGGGACAAGTTCAAATTGAGCCAATGGTCGTGCCAACATATGAGGCAATGGCAAAGAATGTTGATCAACATATACCAGTGGCCCCGGTTTTATCGGTAGTGCTAGTAGTGCTCAATACCCCAGCATTACTGGAGATAATTAGGGGGGTGATAGCTACCTATAACTCATTTTTCCTAGAAATTCATTAAAAATGTTTTTTTTCTAAATAACTTTGTTGGCAATAAAATAAATCTCTAGTAATAAATAGTAATACTAATGATAATAATAGACAAGCAAACCCTAAACTAAATAATAGAAATTAACCTTTTACCTCTTGCATTGATCACTCTCTAAACCGAGGCCATTAAATAAATGCCAATAAAACTCCAACAACTAATCACAAGACCCATTACCTAGAGACTAAGTACTCTTAACTCAATCAAAAACTCTACCTTCTTAGTTCAACGAAACAGTCTAACCGGCCCAACCCATTAGTCGGTTAACCCTCACACCTAAAAGCCAAAAGCCCGAATCCGTAAAAAGCGTGCACCAACTAATAGAGAAATTTGCAAAATGTCCATACATGAGACTTTTTACGGATACAAGTTGATTCCGGCGTGCACACACGCCCGAATCAACTTTCGCGAAAGTCCACACGTTAGGATATACCATACACTCTTTTCGGTGCAACTGATACATGGCGTGGTGGTCCAGTTTATCGGGATACACTCCGTATCATAAAATTTTAGTTTTGAAAAAGCAAGTTTTTGATCGTTTTTGGAATCAGAATAATTTAATCAACATTGTAAACTAATAAAAACTAAAAGAATAGTAATAATCTTGGTCATATTATGAAGAAGTTCTTTCAATTAGATTTTAAAAATATTAAACGAGTTGGGGGAAAATGGTGTTGGGGTTAGAGTTAGATTTCGATAACATATATATATATTTATATATAGATAGGGAAGAGCGGGGGTTAAGGTTCTTGGCTATGCGGCTGAGGGATCGGGGACTAGTATTAGGAATATGTTTTGTTTTAAGGGATTGGATTAAGGTTAGGTTTTAGATTAATATTTATATATAAATACATATACTTATATATAGCTATATTTGTATATATCCATAAAATCTATAGAAAGGAATATGAAAAAAATTTGAAAACTATATTATGCATACTATAAATGGATATTCTATACATAAGGATAATTACTATGAATAAAATAATCGCTATATAAAAAAAATGTTACTAAGTAAAATAATTAATAGAATTAAAAAATCTTTAAAACCACAAAAATATAATTTTATAAAGGTTACACATTCAAGTATCAAATTATGAAGTATGTATATTATATACATATAAAAATATTATCAACGAATTAGGGTACGATATAAAATAATTAACTAAGTAAACAATAATAGTACTCATAAATAAGTAAAAAAAAAAATTACACCCAAAAATATTATTGTGAAATAATTTTGCTAATTACTAAAGATAAATAAATATTTCATGTAATTAGATAAATTAAAGAATTTATTTTCTAATTAACCACAAAAATTACTAAAAGACATCCAACAATATAATAAAAAAAAAACTTAAAATTGTAAAATTAGAATTAGGGGGTTTACAATTTCAAAAGACTTAGCCCTAGAGAGTTCGAGGGTACAGAGGGGATCATCTATGAAGACGAGTGACTGGAGGACATAGAGAGAATTCTTTGGGTCGCTAGGCTTCCGAATGATCTGAAGGTGGAAACCGCAGGACTACAACTTTGCGACTTAGCCCAGACTTGGTTCAAGAATGAACCTAAGCTAAGGGTACCATGGCTCACTTGGGAGAGCTTCACATAGTTATTCAATAAAAAGTTCTTTCCTACTGTAGCCCGGGATATTCTGGAGAGGCAATTCCAAAATTTGGAGCAAGGGAATCATTCGGTGGATGAGTACGCAGCCGAGTTTAGCCACTTGAGTCAATTTGCCGAGTGTATGGTTCGAGAACCGGAGGACCAAGCCAAGAGGTTCTGCCAAGGACTAGCCCACGAGATTTGCGTCCTCGTCATTGCTAATGGCACCGATACATATTCAAGGATACTATCTGTTGTCAGGAGATCGAAGCCAACCTTCGGCCAAAAAGGGACCTAAAGGCTTTTGGAGGCACTAGTGGACACCCGAGCCCTGCAAAGTGACCCATCACTCAGACGATGATTTTTTCACCTGAACAGCACCAGCTTCAGCCTCAGCAGCAGTATCATCCTCCCACCAGAGCACTACTGCAGCATCAATAGAAGAAGAATTAAACTAAACTTACTTGTGTAGTTTGTACGAGGATGGGCCATTACTTCGATACGTGTCGCTTGAGATTGGGATATTGCTTAGCTTGTCGGTCTGCCACCTATAAATTAAAGGAGTGCCACACAATATTCTCTTGAATATGACCAGCTTCAGTCCAGCAGGACCTACCACCTGGACCCTAGCAGCATGGAGTATCACTCAAGGACGAGCTTTTACCATGACGATCGAGGGGACTGAGACGACTGCAAATATGATTCAATGTTCTTTCTTACTCTTTTTTTGCTAATATTTTATTTGACTTTGTAGTTTTCCTAGCATTTGTAGTATTTTTAGAAGAATCTGGAGAGAAGCAAAGCAGACAAAGAAATAAAGCATAAAGAATGAAAGTCATGATCTCAGTGAGGACATAATATTTCATAAGTCTTTCTTATTAGTTTATCGTGATTGATCTCCATTTTATCTTGTCATCCTTTGATAACTCAACTTGGAGAGGCGACAGCACACTGCGGACTCTAGTCACTGTCAAGTTTGTAGAAGGACCCAAATTAAAGCAAGCAAGAGCGTGGATCTTTGAAAGAAGACCCTTCACGATTAGTTATTTCCTTCGTTCCTTTGAAGATTAATTTCTTCTTTCAATACCTATTTTTCTCTCCTGCACTCTTGGAAATTCCGTGGACAAAATTTTTTCAAGGGGAATATTTGTAAATCCTATTTCCCAAAAATTCAATAAAAATAATTTTTTTTCTAAATAATTTATTTGGCAATAAAATAAATCTCCAGTAATAAATAGTTAAACAAATAAAAATAATTGACAAGCATACCCTAAATTAAATAATGGAAATAAACCTTTTACCTCTTGTATTGATCACTCTCTAAACTGAGGCTATTAAATAAATGCCAGTAGAACTCCAACAAGTAAACACAACACCTATTACCTAGAGACTAAGAACTCTTAACTCAACCAAAATCTCTACCTTATCAATTCAACAAACCAGTCTCACCGACCCAACCTATTAGTCGGTCATCCATCAACCCAAAAGCCCTAAAGCCCGTTAGTTATTGCATCCACCAACCAATTAGCTAAGCCAAGTTCATAAACTCAAACTGAAAGATAAGCAAACAAACCCAACATGATAGTTTAGATCTCAAACCCAAACGATCAACGACCCCTCCCTTCGATTGTGTTCGTCGTCATCGACCTTTCTGACCGTCGACCTCTCCTGGCGATTCTCAAAACTTCACTGCACCGCCTCCAACCGACGAGCCGAAAGCTTCATGAAGCCTCTAGAGCTCTCCACCACCTCAACTTCTCCAGACTTCTCTAGAAGCTCCCAGAGACTTCCTACCGCCTCACCATCGGAGCTATCAATTATAAATAGCCTCGACCGTCCTCTGTTTCTCCACCATCGCCCCACTAGCGAAGCTCTGCTAAATCCTTCCCTGTTCTCTTTTCCTTCCTCTACCTAGCCATGGCGACATTTACTTGCACCATCATGACCCCTTCTGCGAGCGGTGCTTCACCGTAATCCACCATACTTCGTCGAGCTAAGATGAGGGACTTCGTCGTTTCAATGAGCACCACTATGCTCCACCAATGAGTACAACCGAAGAAGACGAGATCGCCGTCGCGAGATTAGCAGCACTTGGTCGGAGTTTCTGTGATCAATTTATTGAGTGCTCATTCTCTATTCTTTTTCATTCTTTGATTGATTTTCGATCGATGCAATTCAAATTCAAAATTCGTGATTAACGTATGATCGAACATGGAGATGAGTTCGAGATTGGATCGAGCTCTCTCGAGATTAATTTAAAAATAGTCATATTACTAATACTCAATCACTTTTTGTCACGACCCGCACCCGATGTAAGGGTACAAGTCAAAAACAACGTCCAGCCTACGCCGCAGAATCGGCGGTAGGACATTGTGTGGGTAATCTATCTAACAATATAATGAACTACCAACAATGATAATATATTCAATCACAGATCTAAGATGGAAATGAGCATGAATCAGATAAAGAATAGAATAGTCACAATACAACTCATGCGTCTAAAATAATACATCAATGAGTCTGAAAGAAATAACAAAATAAACTGGAGACAAATCCAGTACAAGAATACTAAGAAGCTACTACTCCTTGGTCAACTGTCTCAGTTGGGATAAGTCCCTCCTGAGCCAGGGTCTCAGACTCTAAACCCACAACATCCTAGGGTCCATCATAGGTAGGGTACCACTCCTCAGTATTATCTGAAAAAAAATATCCAGTCAGGAAATGAGCAGAGTACATCTTTAACAATAGTTCTAATTAGTGATAAAAATTATGTAACAGTAAATAGATGTGAATAAACAAGATGCGTAATAGATACAAGAAATATATATACAATAAGAAAATACTAGAAATAATACAATAATGAGCAATATGTCAATGAGCAAGAATACTAATGTCTAAGTGTGTGAGTACCAGCTTTAACTTGTGATCGGATTAGGAACTTGACACACGAGATGCAAGATTTATAGCCTGGCAAATCATACGTGCGGTGTATGATTAACACTATTCAAGATAACAAGATGGGTATGATCACATATCTACACTACATACTCCCCACCCCCGACTGGTATACTAGATTCAACCATGGTACACTATGGCACAGGATTCTCCAAGAAGATAACTAGTCTCACCGAGAATCAGTGTCTGTACATGTACAAGATAATCAATGAAATAAGGCTTGCACAAGATACACCATATACCAAGGAATAACATCTCATGATGAGATCCGGATATACCAATACATGTAACCATTGTGTCAAGAGAACAAGGATATCTACACTAGATACAATGAACATAGAGGATATCTTAAATGAGAAAATATCAGAGAATGTACTTGCTTGAAGTCCAATAAATAGTCTCACAGATGTCTGACACGGTGCCTCAAAGACCTAAATATGGAATACAACATCAATACAAAGTTCCGGGAAGAAAATAAGTTAAACTAGTCAACTTCTAGGTCAAAAGTCAACTATGGTCAAACTATGGTCAACTACCTATTTCTAGGTTGCATAAACATAACACAAAAGTATTGGGTCAAGATACTAAAGTCTAAGCCGAGAAACCCACATCTTAAATGTTAGGATACCGTATCTCCGGATACGTAAATTCCAAGGTAAACATGTCACGCCCCAGTCCCAAAATATCGAGGGACTAGACACGTAGCAATGGCCAGCAGCACACAATAATGGGCAAACCCAATTTAATGGACCCATCAATGTGTACTAAAGCTGTAAAACAACAATCAGGGTCTGCTAATCTCATCCACAGAAATGAATACACAGTATCAGAATATAAAGAAATACCAAGTCACAATAAAACATAAGTCGGGGAACAACCCGATAATGAGTTTGATACATCAACTCAATAAACTGGAAATAGAGAGTCTAAGAATAGAAATAACTGAGTATAGAATGTTCATATACTCAGGAGAAATCCTCAGCTATCACCTCGTCCTCGGTTCCTGGTACTGCTCCGAGAAGTGCTCCTGTTCCAAACACCTCTGGATAGATATCCTCTGCTAACCCTGGGGACATAATCCAGATCCAGGTCCTCAGGGGACATAGCAAGGTACAAAATAACTCATGCCAAAATAAATCCAGTGCAGCAATAAATAAAATAATATGGTACATATATAACCAGCTAAGTGATATGTAAATGAGAGTTTTAGTCATACTCGGGTTGAGACTACTATAGGATCTGTGTCGGGGAAACCCATAGCAGTATTCTCTCGAAGGGCCAGTACGGTACCAAAGCTCTGTGTTAGAGTCTAAGGCACTTCCATTAAAGTATTATATATATATAATCAGCCTTTTGTATGGTAAATCTCTCCCCACCCAATGTAATCTCACGTCACAGTTTTACGATGTCTCATGTCCATGTCACGCAAGACCATATCTAATGCAACAAGTCATAATAAAATCTAAGCAAGTATAATGTATATGTCCAAATCCTGTATCCTATACAGAATCACCATGAATATCTTGGGAAGATTCTGTCTCATGAATAGTATCAGGTGTCCTGAGGTATGACGTACTTGATAAGGCAAGTACAAAATGTATAGTGTCTCGATAACCATGTCTAGGTGACATTACACAACTCTGCGTACAGTATTGACACCCGAATATTAGTCGGATGCTAAGTAATGTCACACGGCCCTAGGTTGAACAAAGATCTTATAGTCATAAATCAAGAAATAGTATGAACAGTTGCTGCAAGTAGGGCAAGGTACACTTGCTTGGGTTTTTGTTACCAACTGCGGCTCTGGTTTCAGCGGGTTCTGTAGGTACTTCACCGGTTGCTGAAATGGACATCGCCATTATGCTCAGAAGACATTAAATATCTAAAAATGCCTGTCCTTGAGTCCAATTTGAACACAAGGGCAAAAATGATATTTTTAGATCAAAGCGGGGTCCACATGTTGCCCGCTTCGCACCGAAAAATGTGTCAGAGACAATATTCTCCAAATTTGTCCAACTTAGTGTCAACAAGTCCAGAACGATGATACGAACCCAACGGAACTTTTAGAACTAGATTCCGATGAGCCGATCACAAAATCGCCCGTCAAGTGGAGCCGCGGGGCCCACGATACACGATTTTATCAACGTTCTCAGAATCGAACCAAACTTGGGTTAGAGGACCAGCGTATTGCTACGAGTTCGATGGCGCAAGTTTCGTTTTGATCCGACATATGTACACAAAGTTACAACACATTCGGGAATAGGGCCGATTTGGGGCGTTGTCGGCGGATACGCGTTGATTTCGGTGTGCACGCACATCCAAATCAACTTCTACGAAATCCCGCACGTCCGTATCGATGGCGCTCACCTTTTGGTGAAGATCACATAGGACCAAGTTGTCCCGTTTGGCGGGGCGCACTCAGTTCCGGGAGAAAATGTGGTATTTATTTTTCCTGTTTCGGATCGCGGTTCGCGATCGCTATAGGACGCGACACACCGAGCGGGTTACACGGGCATCGAGAGGGTTACGCAAGGTTCGCGTCACAACAGACGGATCGAAAAATGGGGTAGCGAGGAGAGAGAAAAGGGTACCTGAACAGGGCTACGCATAAACCAAATTCTCGTGTCCGCGAGGCGACACGACACACCGACACCGTTTCAGGGTACTGTAGCTAGGGTTAGGGTTAGGGTTCCGGACAGTTCGCCGGAGCTGCTGCGGCCGGGGGAGGTGTCTGCTCGGCGGAGACGACTTCGGCGGAGGTGGCCGGGCTCGAGGCGTCCGGGGCAGCACTGCGGGGACGACGGATCTCGAGCGGGTGGGGGGTCGTTGGCTCTCGAGTGGCGGTTGCACGAAGACGGTGACTAAGAGGTCGGCGGAGTGGGGCGGAGAGGGGTTTTGGTCGGAGAAGAGAGGCGCTGGGGATTCTGGACGGAGGAGAGAGGCGGAGAGGGCTGTAGGGTGATAGAGCGAGGGCGACGGTTGGTGGCTGGAGGCGAGGGCGGCCGAGGATGGCGACGGTGGCTAGGGCAGAGGAGGGAGGAGGCTCTGAGGGTGATGATGGTGGTGCTGGTGGTGGAGACGGCAGGCTGGGCGAGGGGTTTATATAGGTCGAGGGCGGATAACCGCCGCGAGGAGGCGGGGCGGTTACGGGCAGAGGAGGCGGGGGCGGTTACGGGCAGTGGAGGCGGCGCCTAACGGGCGGAGGAGCCGGCCGGATCCGTAACGACCGACGAGGGTCGGGGAAGAGACAGTTACTGTAGCGGTAAATGAAAAGGGCCGGTTTCAGGTTTCGGGTCGGGTTTCAGATCCGACCCGACCCATAGGGGTTTGGGTTTAGAATTAAACCGGGTCGGGTTCAGTCGGGTTGGTTCAGTTTATTTTGAAATAAACCAGATTTATTTTTAGGGTTTATTTAAAACTTAGTTTTTAGGTCTTTAAAAATGCTTCCGGAGTCCAATAAAATCCAGGAAAATTACCCTATGTCTATTTGTTCATTTTACACCCAAAAATATTATTTTTATTATATTTTAATATTTAATAAGCATATTTAAAAAATACTTAATACCAGAAAACAATTTATTTAATTAGAAAAAAATCACCAAAATTTTTAGAATATTCATTTTTAAAAATCTGAAAATTTTTGGGGGTTTACAATCTACCCCCCTTAAGAGGATTGTGTCCTCGCAATCAAAGAATAACAGGTCAACAGAGATAACACGATTGCAAAACGTTATTCGAAGCACATTACTGTCAAGAATCATGTTTTAGGAGAAACAAAGGATGAGGTTTAAAACACATAGGGAATGAAAACATTATTTCCCTAAGCAATGAATGTTATGCAATTTTCAGAGTGAAAGAAATCTAGTAAGAAAACTACAGTTTTAGAAAAAACTAGGTTATTAATTATTAGCAAGTTCAAAACTTCCAGGTCAAGGCTAAGGTCACGAACCAGCAGGCACGAACTAAAGCAATACTAAACGAGATAACTATGAAAACTTACGCGCATTAGCTACTCCATAATTCTGTGCATCTGCCAAAGTCACCGCGAAAGCTTGTCCGCGTCCTTGAGGTGGTGCCCTCTGCTGTTGCTGGGCTTGCTGGAAGGGTGCTGCTCGAGGCGCCAAGGGTGGCCTTGGTTGATATCCTCCTGGTGCTAGTAGAGCTTGTTGGTTAACTATTGGTGCTCCTTCTCTACGTTCAGGGCAGTCCCTCGCTGCATGCTGTTTGGATCCGCAAGCTAAGCAAAATTCGAATTTACGTCTACATTCCTTCTCAACATGGCCTATCTTGCCGTAGTAGTGACAAGTAGGAAGAGTTAGGGATTTGGATACAGCTCCCTGTGGTGCTTGATGCAGATGAGGTTTCTTTACAGCTTCTCCATGCGGTGCTCGGGCTGGTGCTGATGTGGAAGGCCGTTTCAGGTTGGACTCTCTCCTGGTGACGAGCTCCATACGTCGGGCTGCAGCAAGGACGTCCGTGTACGAAGTAGGTGCAACGGATCCGATCATTCTTTGTAGCTCGAAGTTTAATCCGTCGAAGAACTTCTCGGCCTTCTCTTCTTCTGTCGGGATCAGAGTAGGGGCGAAGCGACTCAGACGAATAAATTCAGCATTGTACTCTTCCACTATCATACTGTCCTGAGTGAGGCGATTGAACTTGTCCCGCAGTTCTGATCGAGCGATAGCTGGAATGTACATCTCCTGAAAGATTCTGGAGAACTCCTCCCAAGTAACTCGGTCTGGTCCGAGCCGTGTCTCCTTAGATAGCCACCAGTGATGTGCGTTTCCCGTTAATTACATTCTGACGGCAGTCATCCAACGTTCCCGTGGAAGCTCAGCTGCTTCTAATTGATGTTGAGTGTTGGTGAGCCACTCATGAACTTCTGTGGGCTCCTTCTTGCTTGAGAAGGTATGGGGCTTAAGCTGGCGGAAATCGGTGATAGAGCCCGTCGATAGCCGTCGGGCTGGTAGGTTGGCCTGCTCCAATGTAGTTACTAGGTTGTTCCTCAAGTACTCTGCCTTGTGACGCTGAGCTTCTTGATGAATCTGCTGTTGGGCTTGCATCATTGCGTAGATTATTTGGAATATCTATTTTCCGTCCATTGGCTGCCCTTGTGGGAATACGGGCATTGGTGGAACGAACTGTGGCGGCGGTGGAATATCATCACGCCAGAACCTTGAATTATACTAGGCTGCTTGATCGCTTTGAGAAGATTGTCCTCTATTCTCTGGTGTTACTCCTTCATCATAGGTGACCACAGCATCGCACGGTGTACCTAAGGGATTCTCGTCGCCGGTTCTCGGATCCATTGCTCTACATCAAAAATAAACTATATGAGGCACACAGGAATCAAGGCAAAATGCAAGTCAAAATTTTAATTTGAATCCGATATAGATATCAAGAATGATTCAAGCAAGTGGATGAGATCCTTATCCTATTCTTACTGCAGGCTTGCTCGGTCCCTAAGTTGAAACCGAAGCAATTTTAGTCGTTGACCTGCATGGGCCACCACAAAAACCATGTCACGCCCAGTCCCAAAATATCGAGGGACTAGACACGTGGCAATGGCCAGCAGCACACAATAATGGGCAAACCCAATTTAATGGACCCATCAATGTATACTAAAGCTGTAAAACAACAATCAGGGTCTGCTAATCTCATCCACATAAATAAATACACAATATCAGAATATCAAGAAATACCAAGTCACAATAAAACATAAGTCGGAGAACAACCCGATAATGAGTTTGATACATCAACTCAATAAACTGGAAATAGAGAGTCTAACAATAGAAATAACTGAGTATAGAATGTGCATATACTCAGGAGAAATCCTCAACTATCACCTCGTCCTCGGTTCCTGGTACTGCTCCGAGAAGTGCTCCTGTTCCGTACACCTCAGGATAGATATCCTCTGCTAACCCTGGGGACATAATCCAGATCCAGGTCCTCAGGGGACATAGCAAGGTACAAAATAACTCATGCCAAAATAAAAGCAGTGCAGCAATAAATGAAATAATATGGTACATATATAACCAGCTAAGTGATATGCAAATGAGAGTTTTAGTCATACTCGGGCTGAGACTACTATAGGATCTGCGTCGGGGAAACCCATAGCAGTATTCTCTCGAAGGGCCAGTACGGTATCAAAGCTCTGTGTCAGAGTCTAAGGCACTTCCATTAAAGTATTATATATATATAATCAGCCTTTTGTATGGTAAATCTCTCCCCACCCAATGTAATCTCACGTCACAGTTTCACGATGTCTCATGTCCATGTCACGTAAGACCATATCTAATGCAACAAGTCATAATGAAATCTAAGCATGTATAATATATATGTCCAAATCCTGTATCCTATACAAAATCACCATGAATATCTCAAGAAGATTCTGTCTCATAAATAGTGTCAGGTGTCCTGAGGTATGACGTACTTGATAAGGCAAGTACAAAATGTATAGTGTCTCGATAACCATGTCTAGGTGACATTACACAACTCTGCGTACAGTGTTGACACCCGAATATTAGTCGGACGCGAAGTAATGTCATACGGCCCTAGGTTGAATAGAGATCTTACAGTCATAAATCAAGAAATAGTATAAACAGTTGCTGCAAGTAGGGCAAGGTACACTTGCTTGGGTTTTGGTTACCAACTACGGCTCTGGTTTCAGCGGGTTCTGCCGGTACTTCTCCGATTACTGAAATAGACATCACCATCATGCTCAGAAGACATCAAATAGCTAGAAACGCCTGTCCTTGAGTCTAATTTGGACACAGGAGCAAAAATGATATTTTCAGATCAAAGCGGGGTCCACATGTGGCCAGCTTCGCACCAAAAAACGTGTTAGAGACAATGTTCTCCAAATTCGTCCAACTTAGTGTCAACAAGTCCAGAACGATGATACGAACCCAATAGAACTTCCAGAAATGGATTTCGATGAGCCGATCACAAAATCGCCCGTCAAGTGGAGCCGTAGGGCCCACGATACGCGATTTTGTCAACGTTCTCAGAATCGAACCAAACTTGGGCCACAGGACTAGCGTATTGCTACGAGTCCGATGGCACAAGTTTTATTTCGATCTGTTATGTGTACACAAAGTTATAATGCATTCGAGAACAGGGTCGATACGGGGCGTTATCGGCGGATACGCGTTGATTTCGGTGTGCACGCACATACAAATCAACTTCTGCCAAATCTCGCACGTCCGTATCGATGGCGTGCACCTTTCGGTGATGACCGCACGCGACCAAGTCGTCCCATTTGGCGGGGCGCACTCAGTTCCGGGAGAAAACGGGGTGTTTATTTTTCTTATTATGGATCGCGGTTCACGATCGCTACAGGACACGACACACCGAGTGGGTTGCACGGGCATCGAGAGGGTTACGCAGGGTTCGTATCACAACAGACAGAACAGAAAACGGGACAACAAGGAGAGAGAAAAGGGTACCTGAATAGGACTACGCAGAAACCGAATTCTCGTGTCCTCAAAGCGATACGACACACCGAAACCGTGTCAGGGTACTGTAGCTAGGGTTAGGGTTAGGGTTCCGGACAGTTCGTCGGAGCTGCTGTGGCCGGGGGAGGAGTCTGCTCGGCGGAGGCGACTTCGGCGGAGGCGGCCGGGCTCGAGGCGGCCTGGGCGGCGCTGCGGGGATGGCAGATCTCGAGCGGGTGGGGGGTCGTCGGCTCTCGGGTGGCAGCTGCAGGGAGACGGTGACTGAGAGGTTGGCGAAGTGGAGCGGAGAGGGGTTTTGGTCGGGGAAGAAAGGCGCTGGGGTTCTGGGCGGAGGAGAGAGGCGGAGAGGGCTGGAGGGTGATGGAGCGAGGGCGACGACTGGTGGCTGGAGGCGAGGGCGGCCGAGGGTGGCGACGGTGGCTAAGGCAGAGGAGGGAGGAGGCTCTGAGGGTGATGGTGGTGGTGCTGGTGGTGGAGACGGCGGGCTGGGCGAAGGGTTTATATAGGTCGATGGCGGATAACCACCGCGGGGAGGCAGGGCGGTCACGGGCAGAGGAGGCGGGGGCGGTTACGGGCAGTGGAGGTGGCGCCTAACGGGCGGAGGAGCCGGCCGGATCCGTAACGGCCGGCGAGGGTCGGGTAAGAGACAGTTACTGTAGCAGTAACTGAAAAGGGTCGGGTTTCGGGTTTCGGGTCGGGTTTCAGATCTGACCCGACCCGTAGGGGTTTGGGTTTAGAATTAAACCGGGTCGGGTTCAGTCGGGTTGGTTCGGTTTATTTTGAAATAAACCGGGTTTATTTTTAGGGTTTATTTAAAACTTAGTTTTTAGGTCTTTAAAAATGCTTACGGGGTCCAATAAAATTCAATAAAATTACCCTATGTCTATTTGTTCATTTTACACCTAAAAATATTATTTTCATAATATTTTAATATTTAATAAACATATTTAAAAAATACTTAATACCAGAAAATAATTGATTTAATTAGAAAAAAATTACCGAAAATTGTAGAAAATTTATTTTTAAAAATCTAAAATTTTTTGGGGGTTTACAAAATATCACAATATAAATATATCAAACAATAATAATAATAATAATAATATATAATCACAATTACAACATTAATTAGGTACCGTAGTTTTGAACCAATTTGTATCTCACCAATAATCATAACCTTGATACCTAAACCCAATACCTTGGGTATCCTCAATTACCTTAGTTCCTCAAGGTAATTCCCAATACCTTGTTATACTAACTACCCTTATATATATAATACATATATTAAATATTATACATGTATAAAAATTAGTAATTAAGAATATATTACATTAATATTACAACATATATATATATATATATATATATATATATATATATATATATATATATATATAATATCTATCTATAGGTATATAATCATATATATATAAAATCTGCCAACCGTTGCTAAAAACTGTGCTGAAAACTGATATTCTGATACGCTGACTTTTTAGTGACAGTTCTGCCTGTCATTGAAACCGTCGTCGCTGCAGCTGTTAATTTTCTTCTCTGCTACTGCTGCTTTGGTGACGGTTTGCAACCGTCACCGATCCTGCCATCGCTGCTGCTGCAATTTTCTGCTGCTATTGCTGCTGCTAATTAATGACAACGGCTGCTGTCATTAATAGCCCACCACTGCTACAGCGGCTGCTGCTACTTCAATTAATGACAACGACTATCATTAATTCCTTGTCGCTAAAACATATAAAGATTTTATATATATATATATATAACATGCATAAATAAAAAAAACCCATAATATATATATATATATATATATATATATATAACATACATAAATATAAAAAAACCCATAATATATATATATATATATATATATATATATATATATATATATATATATATATATATATATACCAATAAACTAAACAACACCCTCCCTATTAATATGTACATAATATGACATAGCCATATGCACACACATACATAAATACATTTATAATTATACATCCATGCATATGTATAAATAATCATATAACAACTTTATATAATATAATTATCCAATTAATTATACATATATACATATTTACACATAACACATATACTATAACATATGTATTTACACATGTAGAAGAATGGCTACATAATATATATATTCTTAGTACATACATAATACATAGATCTAGAATACAAGAGGAACAATTACATACACTATAATATATATAATATCTATATACATATGCACAAAAGAAATATTTATGAATTAAGAGCACAAGAATTAAATCTACATATAATTACACAACATATGGAGAGTATCACACCGTATCCCACTAGATCTAGGATACGCATGGGACACGAGTCCACCTCACATCCAATTATACCCCAAAGGACAAAAACAAGTTAAATATATTATTTATTAACAATACGAAGTGTCAAATATAGATCTACGTGTTCGTGTCAAAATATGACATATTCAAAGTCCTGTATCGGGGGAAAAAACTCCCAAATCAACACATATCACCAATTTGTTGGGATACGACCTACAGGTACCCAATTGTGGACACGACACTAGCCCCAAACACACAAACACATGCCAAATTGATCTTTAGGATTAATTGACACACACAACAAATATTAATCTCGGAATTCCCCTAAAATTGACATAAATAGTACCATAACTTTCTCAATAGGCCTCCTATGAACACAAAACCAAATCCTATGAGTAGCCTATGCATATGGGTTGATTTTCTATGTTAATAAAAAATAATCAGATTTAGAACTTAATTTAAGGGAAAAAAACTGAATTGTACCTATTGGGAGATGGATTTCCAATGAAACCTCCAATTGAGATAAAATTACCTCCAACTTGTAGATCCTTGCTCCTCTTTGTAGATCCTTGCTTTCTCCTTCTAGATCCTTACTTCTAAAGTCTCTAATGGTGATTTGGGAAAGAATTTGAATGAAATTTGGTAGGAAAATGAAATAAGAATGAAGTAATTTGGTAGAGGGAAATTCTAGATCTAGTTTTGGAATAAAAAGAGGAGAGAGAATTTACCCCCATTTTTAAATATAGGCAAGGCCCTTTCCTCTCTCTCAAGTTATCATATAATGTCCAATATATCCCTTGGGGTCTCTCATAAAGAAATAATTAAGGAAGGAAGCTTCTAGTCTAATAATTTAATTAATTTAATCGATCTCCTTAATAATGGGCTTTTTAATGGGCTAAATTCTAACCAATGTTGGTCCATGGGTCTAAACTAAACTAGTTAGGTCCACTAACACAAGTCTAAATTAAATAACTAACATCTAACAATAATTAAATAATACAACAATAATTTTTTATCAAGCACAATATTTAATTAAATAAAAAATTACTAAAATATCCTTTCATAGAAAATGTGGTAGTGACTAGTCTACCCTCCTTAAAAAAATTTGTCCTCGAAATTCAAAGACCTAAACTAACCCCAGAAAATAACAAAACAGAACTAAAGAATCATAACTAACTATGACAGAACATAACAATGAACAGAACATAACTAGGAAATAACATACCTCAAGGCACAAACAAATATGGATAACGCTCTCGTATTTCATCATCTCTCTCCCAGGTAGATTCCCCCAGAGAGTGATGCCTCCATGCGACGTGCACCAAAGGAATAGTCTGGTTCCTCAGCACCTTCTCTCTCCGATCCAGAATCTCAACTAGCTGCTCTGGATAGCTAAGAGTAGGTTCCTTAGCACCTTGTTCATCAAGTTTATAAATACCACCGGTGCATTAGTCAAACCAAACGGCATCACCATATCGAGTTCTAAAAGCAGTCTTAAGTATGTCCTCCAGCTTTACCTTCACCTGATGGTAGCCTGATCTCAAGTCTATCTTAGAAAACACCTTCGCACCACTCAACTGATCAAACAGATCATCAATCCGTGGCAAAGGATACTTATTCTTAATAGTGAGATTATTCAAAGCCCTATAATCAATGCACATGTACACTGATCCATCCTTCTTCGGTACAGACAATACCGGGGCTCCCCATGATGAGGAACTCGATCTGATAAACTCCTTATCCTGTAATTCGTCCACCTGCTTCTTCAACTCTACCAGCTCACTATTGTTTACTCTATAGACATGCTGCGAAATTGGTTCTGCACATGGCACCAAGTTTATAGAAAATTTAATATCTCGATCTGGCGGCAATCCTGGCAATTCCTCAGGAAATACATCCAAAAACTCTGAACGGATGCATCAACTCCTTGTCTTCCACCATAGTTCCACAAATAATGTCTTCTTCCAGCTCTGTAGCTCCTCTAGCAAACTTGAACTTTGGCTCTCCTAGTGGACCAAATAAAACTCTACCTCCTCTATAATCTATGCTAGTATGGTGCCTATTCAACCAATCCATCTTGAGTATAATACCGTAGCTCGGAAGTGACATTACGAGTAGACACACACTCAACTCTCGGCCTCCCAAAGTAACTCTTCGATCCTTACAAATATCATTAATCAGGATAATGCCTCCCCCGATCATGATCTTGCAAGTCCGAAGCAAAGACTGATCTACCAAACCATGCTTCAGAGAAAAAGAAACAGATACAAAACTATGGAAAGCACCACTATCAAATAAAGCTAAAGATGGAATAGAATCAAGAAGAATAGAACCTGCGATGACATCTCTGGTAGGTTCCTCCTCTTTGACGGTCATAGCAAACGCTCGTCCCTGTCGAGCACCTCCCTGCTGCTGATACTGGACAAAACTCTGGTGCTGTATCGGAAGCGGTCCCCTCGGCTATACTGCAGGTGGTCTCGCCTGTGCCCTCGAAGCTGAAGCTGCTCCCTAAACTGCAATACGAGGATACTTCTTCAATTGATGCCCTTCAATACCATAATACAAACAAACTCCCAACCTTCTCCTATAAACTTCCCAGATATGGATGGAATTCTTGCAGTAGTGGCATGGAGCTTGCTGTAACTATCTCTGCTGCTGGGGTGCCTGGTGAAAAGGTGCCTTAGCTGAAGTCTAATTCAGTTGTGGCTGTTGGAAAGGTCTGGACTAGAAATAAGGACGTTTGGCAGATACTGCACTACCGTTGGCCCCCAGAAAAGAATCATGGTCTCTCTTGGGCTTCAAACCCAACTCCCGCTCAACCTTGCGTGCCTCCGCAAGTATCTCTGAGTATGTCTCATAAAAAGACGGAATATGAATATTCACTCCCAGTTTAGACCTTCACGAAAATGAATAGCTCAAACCTCCGACTCTCTCACCAGATACTCTGTAAATCAGCTCAACCTGCCGAAATCTGCAGCGTACTCCTCCACAGACATGCTCCCCTGAATGAGACTCTCAAATTACCTCCCCAAGTCTAGCCTGTCTGCCTGGGCGAAGAACTTCTTCTTGAAGAGGTCGTTGAATACCTCCCAAGATTGTCCCGCGTCAACCAGAACCAGCTCATTCCTGAACCAAGTGCGAGCAACGTCTAATATTTGAAGTCCTACCACCTCAACCTTCAGATCCTCAGAAAAATGGGTCACCCTTATAAGACACTTAATGTCCTTGAGCCAATCATCAGCAAAGATGATGCTCTCCGTCCATTTGAAAAACCTAGGCTCCAGTTTCTTGAAGTCCTGAATGTTGCCTGGCCGAAGCTGAGAAACCTGAGGAACATCCTATTGCTGGACCGAAACTTCTCACTCAACTACAGCACAAGCAAGTTGATGAGCACTCTCGATGCCCTGCCGTAGAATGTCGGTCTACCTCTAATGTGCCTCTGACTGAGCCCTCTGTGCCTCGAGCATCTCACAAAATAATGTAAATATCTGTGTCGCCTCTGTTGGCACAAGAGGTGGAGGTGGAAGCCCCTCAGATAAAGCTGGCACAGTCCTCTGAGTAAGTAGTGGACCTCCGAAAGCAGCTAACACTCCAATCACCGGAGAAGTGACTGGTGCAGTCCCTCGGAATGTCGCAGACCTCTCAGAAGTTGTTCTCCCCTGTTGCGATCTAGTCTTAGGCGACATCCTGAGACAAAGCGAAAGAAAGAATCTATATGGCACAAGATGTAAGATATTCAAGAAAAGGAGAGATTAATAGATCAAGTATTAATATCAAAGGAGAATAGTTGAATCAAAAGAATTTTCCTAGGTGTGATTTAGTATCTCAGCCTATATCCTATATCCTATTGCAGGCTCGCAGTAGTACAACTAAATTATCGTACTACCATGAAATCACATACTTTATGAAGCTAGACCCGTACCCGGCGTAAGGGGATAAGTCGAAAACAACGTCCAGCCTACATCGCAGAATCGACTGTAGAACTCTGTCTGGGTAATCTATCTAACAATATAATGAACTACCAACAATAATAATATACTCAATCACAGATCTAAGATGAAAATGAGCACGAATCAGATAAATAATAGAATAGTCACAATACAACTCATGAGTCTAAAATAATACATTAATGAGTCTGAAAGAAATAACAAAATAAGCTGGAGACAAATCCAGTACAAGAATACTAAGAAGCTACTACTCCTTGGTCAACTGTCTCAGTTGGGATAAGTTCCTCCTGAGCCAGGGTCTCAAACTCTAAACCTACAACATCCTGGGGTCCATAATAGGTAGGGTACCACTCCTCAGTATCATCTGGAAAAATATATCGAGTCAGGAAATAAGCAGAGTACATCTTTAACAACAGTTCTAATTAATGATAAAAACTATGTAACAGTAAATAGATGTGAATAAACAAGATGGACAATAGATACAAGAGATATATGTACAATAAGGAAATGCTGGAAATAATACAATAATGAGCAATATGTTAATGAGCAAGAATACTAATGTCTAAGTGTATGAGTACCATCTTTAATATGTGATCGGCTTGGGAACTTGATACACGAGATGCAAGATTTATGGCCTGGCTAATCATATATGTGGTGTATGATTAACACTATTTAAGATAACAAGATAGGTATGATCATATATCTATACTACATACTCTCCACCCTCGACTGGTATAATAGATCTAACCATGGTATCCTATGGCACAGGATTCCCCAACAAGATAATCAATAAAATAAGGCTTGCACAAGATACACCATATACCAAGGAATAATATCTCATGACGAGATCCGGATATACCAATCCGTGTAACCATCGTGTCAAGAGAATAAGGATATCTACACTAGATACAATGAACATAGAGGATATCATAAATGAGAAACTATCATAGATTGTACTCGCCTGAATTCCAATGAATAGTCTCACAGATATCTGACACGGTGCCTCGAAGACCTAGATATGGAATACAACATCAATACAAAGTTCCGGGAAAAAAATAAATTAAACTAGTCAACTTTTAGGTCAAAAGTCAACTATGGTCAACTCTGGTCAACTATGGCAAACTATGATCAACTATGGTCAACTACCTATTTCTAGGTTGCATAAAGATAACACAAAATTATTGGATCAAGATACTAAAGTCTAAGCCAAGAAACACACATCTTAAATGTTAGGATACCGTATCTCCGGATACGTAAATTCCAAGGTAAACATCACAATATAAATATATCAAAAAATATTAATAATAATATAGAATCATAATTACAACATTAATTAGGTACCGTAGTTTTGAACCAATTTAGTATCTCAACAATAATCACAACCTTGATACCCAAACCCAATACCTTGGGTATCCCCAATTACCTTGGTTTCTCAAGGTAATTCCCAATACCTTGTTATACTAACTACCCTTATATATATAATACATATATTAAATATTATACATATACAAAAATTAGTAATTAAGAATATATTACATTAATATTACAATATATATATATATATATAATATCTATCTATAAGTATATAATTATATATATATAAAATCTGCCAACCGTCACTAAAAACTGTGCTGAAAACTGATATTTTGATATACTGACTTTTTAGTGACAGTTCTGCCTGTCACTGAAACCGCCGTCGCTGCTGCTGTTGATTTTCGTCTCTGCTACTGCTGCTTTGATGATGGTTTGCAACTGTCACCGATCCTGCCGTCGCTGCTGTTGTAATTTCTCGCTGCTGCTGCTAATTAATGACAACGACTGCTGTCATTAATAGCCCGCCACTGCTATAGCGGCTGCTGCTACTTTATTTAATGACAGCGATTGTCATTAATTCCCTGTTGCTAAAACATATATATATATATATATATATATATATATATATATATATATATATATATATATAACATACATAAATATAAAAATTGCATAATAAATATTTATATATCTATATATAAATACCAATAAACTAAACAACACCCTCCCTATTAATATGTACATAATATGACATTGCCACATGCACACACATACATAAATTTATTTATAATTATACATCCATGCATATGTATAAATAATCATATGGCAACTATATAATATAATTATTTAATTAATATACATATATACATATTTACACATAACACATATACTATAACATATGTATTTACACACGTAGAAGAATGGCTACATAATATATATATTCTTAGTACATATATAATACATAGATCTAGAATACAAGAAGCACAATTACATTCACTATAATATATATAATATCTATATATATATATATATAAATGAAATCTTAATGAATTAAGAGCACAACAATTAAATCTACATATAATTACACCACATATGGAGAGTATCACACCGTATCCCACTAAATTTAGGATATACATGTGACTCGAGTCCACCACACATCCAATTGTACCCTGAAGGATATGAACAAGTTACATATATTATTTATGAATAATACGAAGTGTCAAATATAGATCTACCTGTCCGTATTAAAATATGACATGTTCAAAGTCCCGTGTGGGAGGAAAAATCCCCCAAATCAATAAGTATCACCAATTTAGTGGGATACGACCTACACGTACCCAATTATGGACACGACACTAGCCCCAAATATATAAACACATGCCAAATTGATCTATAGGATCAATTGACACACACAACAAATATCAATCTCGAAATTCCTCCAAAATTGACACAAAAAATACCATAACTTTCTCAATAGGCCTCCTATAAACAAAAAACCAAATCCTATGGGTAGCCTATGCATATGGGTTAATTTTCCATGGTTAAAACTCAGATTTAAAACTTAATTTAAGGGAAAAAATTGAATTGTACCTATTGGAAGATGGATTCCCAATGAAACCTTCAATTGAGATAAAATTGCCTCCAATATATAGATCCTTGCTCCTCTTTGTAGATCCTTGCTTCCTCCTTCTAGATCCTTACTTCTCAAGTCTCTAATAGTAATTTGGGAAGGAATTTGAATGAAATTTGGTAGAAAAATAAAATAGGAATGAAGGAATTTGGTAGAGGGAAATTCTAAATCTAGTTTTGGAATAAAAAGAGGAGAAAGAATTTTCTCCCTCTTTTAAATATAGGTCGGCCCCTTTCCTCTCCCTCAAGTTATCATGTAATGTCCAATATACCTCTTGGGGCCTCTCGTAAAAAAATAATTAAGGAAGGAAGCTTCTAGTCTAATGATTCAATCAATTTAATCCATCTCCTTATCAATGGGCTTTCTAAATGGGCTAAATTCTAACCAATTAATTCATGTTGGCCCATGGGTCCAAACTAAACTAGTTAGATCCACTAACACAAGTCCAAATTAAATAACTAATATCTAACAATAATTAAATAATATAATAATTATTTATCAAGCACAATATTTAATTAAATAGGAAATTACTAAAATACCCTTTCCTAAAAAATGTGGTAGTGACACTTTTCTCTTCTTTATCTTGATTTATTTTCTTAAGTTTTTGATCACCAAGCTTAAGGCAACTCTGATTCCCTTTCTGTTGGACAGCCCACCATGTATTCGATGAATGGTCTCAGAGGAAGGTTTTAGTTCAAAATATTCGAACTTCAGATTCAAGAACTTAAGGGCCCAACCTAAGTGACTTTAGATCGTCTATGGTCGTGTTGGACCTGGTCACTGCACATATATTATTCTCCTTCGACGTCTCTTTCTTTATTCAAATTTTGGTGTCGGGGCATCTGTGTTAGTGTGTGTAGATTGGTCCACAATCAACACAGATTCAAGTACATCAAGGACCCCCATTCTTCGTAGAAGTAGGACATGGAGTTGATCTATGTTTTGTAACTGCGGGCAAGAATTTAAGGTTGATGTTCAAAGTATTTAGACGGAACTCATGAGTTGAACTCAATGGTTACTTTTAAATATTGTAGCAGCTTTATAATTTGAATTAGGTGCTTCTCCAAAGAAGTTGCCATGGTTGGACGGGTTGGCTATGCGAGCTCAGGTCAGCAGGTCTCAGGCTGTGTCTATTGGAATTTACTTGACTCCCATTAGATAAATGTGCAGGCCAGTATAAGTATGGGCTAAGTCTGTGATTGTTAATAGTTTAATAAAATTATTAATAGTAAATTTATTACATAACAAAAAAAATGTTAGTCTTTATTGAAGAATTTGTTAACTTGATTAATTAGTTAAATTTTGGATAAAAGTTAGAAATTAGTTAGAAAACAATAATTGACTAGTATATATATTAAGAGTTAATTCTAGGATTTTAGTAAATGAGTTATCAATTGGGTAATTAGTTATGTTATCTAATTAAAAAGAATTAATTGAAGAATTAGCTAGACTCCCAATAAAGGAAATGTTTAACTTCTAAAAGTATATTTGTACCTTTTGACACAGCTAGCTAGGATTGGACTCTACCCTCTACAAATTCAGGCAAGTACACCGACTTGAACCTTTACTTTGTATATATTGCAGTATTCTTTATTCTCATATTGGACATGAGTTTGACACGATTGTATCTCATTGACTGCATTGTGTTTTATTGATTGTATTGTGGGACGGGGGAAATACCGAGTACTTATGTGACCAAATCTATTGTAATTGGAATTGTCGATAGCCTAATCACATACGACACATGTAATTAAGTCGTACCTTTTTGTCCATTGTACTCACCAGCCGGTCATATATCAAAACCTTATTTCAATCACAAGTTTTACTTATTTATTATATATTATTTTAATGTTATATTGTTCAGTTATTATATATTGTCCAGTATTGCAGGTTAGTCATCTTATTTTATTATTTATTATATTTTTAGTTTTACATTGTATCATGTTTTTGTCGGGTTGTAGTTTTCTCCTTTCCTGATTGGATCGGTTGCAGGTAATAAGGACTTCTACCCTACCCACTATGGCCTACAGAAGATAGATGCAACTCAGGACCATGAGTTCGTCTAGAAGACTTCAGGACTAGTCGTAGGATTTTATTCCATGTTATTGTATCTGATGTTGTATTATGAGGGTCATATTGGACGAATGTACATATTGGGATGAGAGTCGAGATATTGCCTTTATCATTCACCAGATTTGTTTTTGAACATTCATTGATGTTGTAACGACCTGCTCCACGTCAATGCGGAGAGCTGATTCAAATGGCCCAAGTGCGATGACTCATCCCGCCTAGCTCGGCAAGAAGAATCGCTTGAGGCAAAGGAATTCAGACTTGGCCCTTCAGAAGTTTAGACATAGACATTTCAAAGGCGTGCTCGGAGTCTCGCTCAGTCGATGCGATTCATCGCTAGGGTAGGTGGCTACGATGAACCTATCTTTTCTTAGCCTGCACATCTAAAATACGAAAGATACATACTTGTCACTAGAAGAATCATCGATGCATGCTAATAAATTAGTGAACCAACCTAGCTAAGGGAATAATCCCACTCGTTATCATTTGTATAAAATTTGGGAGTAAGTCAGGTAACAAAATGCACAAATTGCTTTATTGTTTAGAACTTTTCTAGTAGATTTCTTTATGCTATCTATCCTATATGTAATGCTTATCACAAAGATAATGCCGTAATATGGAAGAACGACAGAGAACATGGTTCACCCACCTGAGGTAGGAAGACTATCAAAATAGTTGTTCTGATCCAAAGAAATAAAAATATTGAAAGGATTTGAGACCGTTGGGTCTCCAAGGCAACTCCGGAACCGGTAGCTGTATAACGTAATAAGTTATTAGCTCGTGGATCTGTAATAAATTATCAGCTCGTGGAGCCATATATAAAGAATGAGAAAGTAAAGTAAAGTATAGTAAAGAAGAGACTTGCATGGTCATGGACAACTTGTGCAAAAGATTTATGGTTCCTACGAATGGTGCACCGGGAAATCGGGCCCGTGTTGACCTAGGAGAAACCTGGGATAGTCAACTAGCAGCATCGTTACGAGGAGGCATGGGCTTACAGCTGGGACTCGACAATTATCCAATGATGCAAGGTCGTTGTCCGACAAGCAAGCACGGGGGAGGTAGGGGCCTGTAGTGGGGGCTAGCTACCCAGCGCTTCAAGTGGCGGCGTCCCCAAAGATATCAGTCCAAATGGCTCGTGGTACCAGTGACCAATTCATATAGATTAAGTCCACTCGATTTGCGGCAATCCGTATTAGAGTTATTGCATTGAAATAAGTAATCTGAATATAACATTCCTATACAAACTGAGTATAATGTATTTAAATAATCTAATTAACAAAGTAATCTGAGTATCACAAATCTGAGTATATCGTTCACCTGAGTTAGAAACATGCCAGTGGCACTTGTGTTTCCTTATGCAAGTCTTTGAGTTATTATATATATTATGCTTGGTTAACTTGGTTTATACTTGGGCAGGGAAGGATGAATGGTAAGTTTGGTATGTTTTATCATGTTACTCTTATATCGCATGGTGCACTACAACATGAGTTAGATTTTATATCATTGTCATAAAAATAATTTTATGTCAAGACTAGAAAGATAACATATTAGATGGTGAACATAACTTATATGAACGTGTTTGGATTTGTTGAGCGGGCGAGAATCCTCCCCACCAGTGCATTCAATGTATAGATAATCCACCAGATTATTTGCAGGATACGGAAGAACCTCGTTCGGTGCGGAGTATCCCCTCATGCTCTCTAAGGCGTAGAGTTTACTCTGGAGCCTTGGAGTATTGTGTCCGGAGCTGAAGCACATATACATAACGTAATATATTGGTACATCGCCTATGTTATCATTTAATAGTTGTAAGCCGCTTGGCACATTTTATTATTTCGAGAGAGAGCTTGAGTGACTTTTAATCTCTGCCTAGCGCCACTTGTAACATTATTTCTATATCAATAAAGAGTTTAATTTTGTTCCATGTGTCTATTTAATGTTTCTACTATGATGACTCTATAAACTAGTTATCAAATGCATGTTCGGACCTAGCCTTGCGCGGGCGCAACTCAGGTTCGCACGACATCATGCCCAAGCAAGGACATTCTGGCCCTGCCGGGCCAGGGGCATGATATTTTGGTATCAGAGCATGGCTTTATGTCGTTGGACTTCGTATCGATTCTCTCAGTTTTGAAAGCTCATTCATGGGTTATGTTACATAAGCTCTCTCTCAATGTACCATGGGATATTCCATACAACGAGTCTAAATATTTTTGAAAGTGGATGCGAATAATTGGTTAGACGAGATAGTTATGTGAAGGCCTTTGTGCCGACCTATGTTAGACTTTATGGGAATATACTCGTGCTAGAGTTAACAAGTTACATACGAACCAGGAAAGTCTTACTCAAATGCTAAGCAAGTTAGTATATGAGACTAGAATATCATTCGGACAGGATGACTATGCACATAGCCTTTCGGCTAAGTTATATTGGGTATCACGTACCTAGACCATTTGGTGCGAGCGAGTTGGCGAGCGAGATTTGAGTATCGTTCGGACAAGGATAAGTCAGACTTAAAATGGAAATTAATAGAGACGTTGTCGGTATATTGCTAGGGTGAATATAAAGGATCGTGCTTAAGTTTTAAGAAATAGTTCGGACGGTTATTCATGTCGATAAGTTATGACTCAAAATATAGTTTTGTGGATGACTATTTGATAGAAGTATATATGAGATTAAGGTTTATTGAGGCAATTCTAGGGGATCGTGTATGAGTTTAAGGAATAAACTGGATGGATATACGAGAGATGCGAATGTGATTGCGAATTCATTTGGATAACTCGATTCCTGAGTGGTGTATGCGATAGCTCAGGAACGAATAAGCGATTTGAGGATAGAGTGAGTTTTGAAGATTCATGGAGTGTAGCTCGAACTTAGAGTGGTGTATGGATCATCTTGGAAATGTTCAAGCAAATCGAGGGTTTTTAGGAGTAGCAATGAGCCTGTCAACAACCGATGTAATCGTACAAAGCCATAGAATGTGTATCACTTAGTTGGTCATGATTTCGAATATCTCGTACGAGATTTAGTTTAAATGATTAAGAATATGTTGACCAAGTGATAAGGCTTATGTCAGATATGATTCAGAGTAATAGAATTAATATCTTAGTCGAGAAAATTTAGTGGATAGTGCGTGCAATTTTAAATTTAATCAAATAGATTAAAATTTAAGTTTGAGATTGAATACTCGAGGATGTGATCGAAGTTAACCTGATTGGAATGATAGCACGAATGAAGGATAGCGTGCATGCAAAATTTGGATTTAGTAGATATTTGTCACAACCCACACCCGGTGTGAGGGTACGAGTACGCAGGTACGTCCAGCCTATACCACAACATCAGTGGTATGATGATATCTAGGTCAATAATACTATCTAACATCTCACACGATATATATGGTACCTGTCAATGATATCTCCACTCCAAATGGAGGATAATATGATGGTATAATGATAATCAATACCCAATCACAATATAAAACTAAAGAAAAATATATGTACGATGTGGAATAGAAGAAAGAGTCACAAAGTCGTAATACAATCCATCCAAGACTAATATTCTAGCTACAACACAAATCTCAAACATATATATACATGCCAAAAATCTAAACTAAGACCTTTATAATATAATAATAAAAAATAGCTAAGTCTTCTCAGTAGCTAGTACTAGATCCTCAGGCGGCTCACCATCTTGTGGCCCATAATAGGTGGAACACATCTCCTCTAACCAATTATCTGAAAAATATATCCAGTCAGGATAGAGCGAGTATAATCCAATAGCAGTTCCAAGTTAATTGATAATAACTATAAACAAAAATAGAGAATGTAATACAAGACGAGAAACAATGAACAATATTATACTTTGATAGGAAAGAGACAGATAATCTAGAGCAAGGTGGCATAAACTTATCAAAATAAAATAGAATAAAGACAATAAAATAGAATATGGTAAAGAACTGTAACTACACAAAGTGTTTGAAATACTAGTTAGGTATGTGATCGGCTTGGGTTGAATATTGTCTACTTAAACGTTGATAAACATTATCTAACTTAAACATTGAACATTGAACATTGTCTAGGCTTTGATCATATATCTATCTAGCACTTCCCCCTTTTCCCAATAAGTACAATGGATCCAACCATGATACGTTATAATATAACATACTTAATAAATATTGTCTAATGTTAAATATTTTCTAGTGTTAAATGTTGTCTAAACCATACAAGAACATGAGAAACAATGAAATAATCAATAACATCTCATGACTATCCATGTATATACTAATCCGTGTACCAATGTGTCACGAATCAAGTAATACAATTCTAAATGCTTGTATTACAGTAATTATCAAATAATAGAAACTATCAGAGAATGTACTCGCCTGAAATTCGATGTGAAATATCAACAATGTCCAAACTAGTGCCTCAAGGAATAAATATGAAATGTCAATGTTAAATGGTGTTCTTGATATGATAAATAAGTCAAACTAGTTAACATTTGGTTTTCTTGGTCAAATTAGGTTGTCTTAGTCAAACTAGGTCAATACTAGGGTTAATCTAAGCTATACTAGTCATTGCCAAGTTATACTAGCTACTACTAACTAATACCAACAAATACTAGGTATTATTTATTATACTAGATACTCTTAATATATAACTCATATTTATTATTACCAAGGTAAAACCTTAACTTAATTCCAAGCTAATAATACCCTCAGTTCTTCCATTATACTCACATTACCTACACATTCATTTGGGTAACCGATCCAAAATATTATTCAAGAAAAACCTACATCTGACAAGTATCTAGTTCAACTTGACCCCCCAACTGATTCCCAAAGCCTGATACTCTCATGTATCAGTCCACTGATACAATTGAAGTATCCTCTAATACTAATGCTTATATTACCCTACCTAATATGACACATGAACTCACTCTCATATCATACTAATCCCCACATATACTAAACTTGTACTTCCACTCTAGGTGCACTTTGCAATTTAGTTATGAACTGAAGACAACCTTACAACCACCCCTTTTGCCCAATGCTGTACTAACATCTATTGCAGGTTGCCCTGTGGCACTTTCTATAGTGCCTAGGCTTGGTGCCACTGGTCCGCAAGCTCCACGAAGTTATCCCCCTTCCTTAACTCCCTACTTCAAGCCTCAATCACTCATTTTGATGCATATGACCATACTGGGCACACCAATGCACTATGTCCAAGATTGTCAACTTATGAATTACCTCCCATCTCCATTACTGGTACTAATTGTTTCCTCAAATCAACAAACCACCTGAATACCCCACTCAATTCTCTTCTTCCATCATTGTAGTTGATCATTGCAGACTCTCAACCCTCTACTGCACTTATTGTACTCTATGTAATCCCTCACACCTATAAACAACTCAAAGACACACTCATACACTTCTTAACACCTAGTCCCCATCAATGCTCATACCCCATGTTGCCTGCATCCAGGATCCTTACTGGGTGTATCTACCCTCTGCTTGTATTTGTTATTCTCCATCACTTGATACTTCTCACACAGTTGCATTACCGGCAACTTAATCTACAACTATTTCCTTTCTTAAAAGATATCTTCCCCTTTTCCATAGGTATCACTGATATATATTAATACTCGAGCTCCCCTTGCACACTCTAACCTGGAACCAACTAACACAGCAAGTCCAACTGTTGCAGTACCTACATTGGCAGTGAAGCACCTCACTGCCTGTAGTCTACCCGAGCCCTAACCTTTGTAATGAAATGCATATCCTATCCCCACTGTCTGCCATACACTGATGTGTGGACTCTCTTGATACACACATGAATACAACCCCATACTACCACTATAGCACCCACCGATACTCCTTGGCATCACACTCATATTTTAACTTACCAAAACCAAGACACACTAGCCCCCTCTCTAATTGTTGTTGTTGGGACTGAACCCAAGCCTCCCAACCCGCCTGCACATCACACCCAAGCAGCATAACATACTTGCTCGATACTGAAACATGCCCTTTCCCCCAAACAATCATGTATACCACTCTCCACAATGCACATATGCCTATGACTGGCCACACACATACTAATATAACCATTCCCTCAAAAACACACTCAATAACACATACATACACACACCCTCATAGTGTATATATATATATATATATATATATATATATATATATATATATATATATATATATATATATATGCATATCCATACTAAAATAAACAACTGGGCATTCTACCAAACACTTGTGGTGCATAATTGGGATACGCCAGGGTACGCTCATGATACGCACTCCAAACCTAAAATAAAGCCAACCAGTATGTCATAAATGATGATTAATTCCTAAACAAAGTATTAGCTAGCCATTCTACGTGTAACAGCAAAATATGGCATGTATGTCATACGTGTCAAAGAAAAAACTGCCAAAATTATCCCGTATTACAAAGTATTATGATACGGCCTACTCGTATCCAATTGTGGATATGTAGATAGCCTCACTACACTAATTAAACCTAATAATTCTAATGACAAATACTTGGTGCTCAAATATCGAATTTTTGGCACAAAAGTAAATGTAGAAGTCACAATAGGGATTGTTAAAAGTCAAAACTTCTTCCTATGGGTAGCCCTAATGTATGTGTGGCTTCCTAATGATTAAATATAATAATTAGAACTTAATTAGAGAGAAAATTTTAAAATTTACCTATTGGGAGATGGATTACCAATACAAAGTCAAGTTGACACAATTTGGACAAACTTATTATCCAAAGCCTTCCTCTCCATATACGCTTGCAAATCAAGCTTCTAGTCTCTTTTTATAGTGAGGATAAGTAAATTTGAGAGAGATTTGTGAATAATTTGGTTGAGAGATTGAGCTACTTAGGGACGAACACTAATTAGAAAAATATGGAATGAATAAATGAGAGAAGAGAGAGAGTCCCTCCCCATAAATAGGGTCGGCCACACCTATCCCCTCTCCCAAGCAATCTAATTTGTCTAGAATACCCCTTGAGGGTTGTAATAAAAAATTAATTTGTTGGGGAAGCTTCTCTTCCTAATGAAGGTGAAATCTAATCTTTATATGAAGAGAATGGTTAACTATTTGGGTCTAAAATAGACTAGTCTAACTAATTGGTTAAGTTATCATGTCAAGTTGGTTAGGTCCACTAAGGTCATGTCTAATTAAATAGTCCAATCTACTAGCCAATAATAATATTAGTCACAATATATAACATGCACATTTATATAAATAAAAATATATAACACATTATTTATATTACTACAAAAATGACAAAAGTATCCCTATCCTAGAAATGTAGTAGTGACAATATTTCTTGATAGAATTTAGTTTGAATATGAATATTATGGCTTTGAATTTGAATAAGTATTGATACGATATCGATAGTTGGAAGATGGAATAGATTGATACAAGTTAAAGAATTTATACTTCGATAATTAAGGTAGGCGATAACGAACTTAATCTTGAATTTGGACGTACGATCTTGAATCTAGTTCGAAATATATGACTCAATATTTGGCCTAGATAAGAAAGATTATCCCACGGGAGCGTTGGCATGGTAATTTTACGTCCAGCGGGGATGATCGAACTCGCGAAAGATCAGAACCTAACATGTTCGATGATTATGTAGATGAACTTGATGTAATGGAACATAACAAATGTGAATAAACTTTGGCTAGAGGATTGGAACTTAGTTATTGAGGAATACAAGAGGTAGACTATGGATTGATCAAACAATAACATTAAAGTTTGGATGAGTTAGCTACGCGAATTATGATCACGACATGAACGGTTATTAGATGAACACGACTTGATGGATTAATATATAACTTGGATGAAATAAAGTGTAATGATAAGGTGTCTTAGTCAATTTAATGATAACCATAACGTTTGACATTCTTGTCTTGTACGAGCGTAACTACAAGCTCGCACATGCATCATACCTGGATGGAAGATATTATCCTGCTGGAGCTTTGACTTGATAATATCACGTTCAGCGGGGATGATCGAACTTGAGGGAGATCAGGGCATGATAATTAGAGAATCATTTTTGACTTATGGTCCAACACGATACGATGAGTTTCAAGATATAAGTGAATCAAAAGTGTTTCGAGGATGAGTTAGTCGAGAACTTGAAGAAGACACGCTTGATGGTTTTGTGAACGGTTGCGTGAATTTTGTGGGATAAATTAGAGTTTATGATTTAGATCAAAGATTTAGAAATTGAATCATGACTTGGTGGTCTAGACTAAAGAAAGAATAGATATATAGATTTTATCAAACATATTTGAGAAAATAGACTATGTAAATCTCTAGGTTTGATATGCAACATGATATAACAAGGATTTGGCTGAATAAACATTTCTTAGGAACGACTTTCCGGAATGGACTCGAACCCTATGCAACAAATGTGTTAATATGGATAGGATAATCACTGCTCGATATTTAGAAATCTGAGTAAAGTGAGCTTGGGTAGAATACCATGTACAAAAGAATAATGGTTTGACCTTAGAAATTGGGGCGAGCCTCGTTCAATAAATTTTTACGATAAAAATTATAAATATGAACTGTACCTATAACCTTGTGAGACGACCTAGTGGTTAGGCAGGCAACCCTATACCGAGTGAAAGAATTGGTTTGATTGACTTTAAAGTATCACTTAGGTAAACCATAGAGCTGGGACAATAAGACTTAGAGTTAGGCTTAGAAAGATAAGTGTGTGCTAGTAGCTTGATATCCGACATAAACAGATTGGACGATAGGACTTGGACGCTAGTCGGTAGATTGGATAGATCATGCTTGATGATAGTACAATGCTTAATTTTGAGTCAGATAAAAGATTGCAATCGAGAGTATGATATGAATGTACACAAATGACTCAACAATATTGTGTTGCTCGGGGATTGAAGTAGACAATAGTAAAGTGATCGTCGATTCAAAATTTAGATTATTCTGAGTTGTTTGTCCGACTTTGCTATCGCTAATTTTGGTTAAAATGCATGTGTTTGGTGATGCCATGAATGTGTACAAGATCCAGACTAAGTGATATGCTGAAGTCGAGTGCAAAGACTCCGCTATTGCTAAGCTTGGTTGAAATATATAAGTTTCGAGGATGCCTGAAATATGTGTACAATTCAGACTCAGTGATATGCTAAACTCGAATTATCTTGACCCGCACCCGGATGTGAGAGAACGATTATGTGAACAACGTTAATCCTACACCGCAACATCAACGATAGAACACTGTCTAGGTCAACAATACTATCTAGCCATCTTACACAATAATATACGTAACCTGTTAATGATATATTAACTCCATACAGAGGACAAGTTGATAATATATAATGATAATCAATACTCAATAACAATATGCTAGAGGAAGATAATGACACGATATCATATAAAGGAAAGAAAATCTCTCAATCATAAACTAGAATAGTCATAACAAAATCTCCAAGTCTAAGAGTCTAGCAAAATCAAATAAAGTCTAGAATATCAATAACATCTCAAATGTATAATAGTTGAAGACAAATCTAGTACAATAAAGAAATACTATCTAAGTCTTAGCTATAACTAGTTGAGCCACTTCTGGCTCCTCCTATACTACAAATGCTACCTTAGTTAGCTCTCCATCATGTGGCCCATAATACGTAGGACACCAGTCCTCTAAATAATTATCTGAAAATATATCCAGTCAGAATTGGAGTAAAGTAGAAAAGTCTAAAAGCAGTTCCAAATATATGGTAGAGCATATATGACAGGTAATAGAAATAAATACAAGATGTACATACAACTAGAAAATATATGATATAACTGAAATAAGCAGGCAATCATAATAAATAGCTAGAAAGATAAATACAAGAAATATGGTGTGAACTGTAATTAAGAGAACTAGTAAAACTAATTATTTATTTTAGAGTACAAGTTCATTATGTGATCGACTTGGGAATGCACACGTCTACACTACGATAACTCAATTATACGTGTATTGTATAATTTTTATGCACACGAATACGCTAAAGGTTTGATCACATAACCAACTCCTACTCCCTCGTCCCGACTAATATTCATGGATCAAATTATGATCGTTATGCACACGAATATGATATGAGCACATAGAGCACATGAATATGACATGAGCACACGAGACTCATGAATAGATACAAGTACAAGAAACACCCGATGGACACGTTAAATAAATAATATCTCCTGATTTGATCCATATAAAATCAACCAATGTACCATCATGTCAGAATCAAGTATAGTAGTTCTAGAATATTTGATATAAATACTATTATGTACTGGAAACTAACAGAGAGATGTACTCGCCTGTGGTCTTGAGCAAATAATACAAATCGGTGTCCGAACTGGTGTCACACTGACCTACATATAAAATTCCATAACATTTGGTGTATTAGAGTAATAAATATGCTTAAATAAGCAAAAAATATGGTTTCTAAGTCAAAACTAGGTCATACCAGTCAAACTAGGTCAAACTAGGTCGATACCTCGATTCTAGGTTCAAAACTAGCTTTTAAGTTGATTACAAGACTAAACTAGCTAAAACTAGGTGTTACTAGGCTATACCTAGGTTTATAGGTCCATACCTTGAAGTTATTAGCTATACTAGCTAATTTTACTAAATATCTATATATACTAGTTATTATAATATACTATGTATCATAATACACAATATGAACTTCTATATATACCAATATATTATTACCTTAGTTATATTACCTATAACAATACTTACTGACACCAACCTATTTATACCTTAACATATCTTATATCTTAACATTATACAATACCTCACATCCAGGATACATTGAGTATCACACTTACCCAAACTTTTGGCCTGGATACAAGAAGATCCCCTACTGAACTTAGGTATACACACATATAAGTGTATAACTGTCTCTCTAACACCACCACTCACACTCACTCACCTACATCCCCATATCTGATACTGATGTGTATCAGATACCTCACACCACATCTCTATTCATATATGCAACACTAATCTCTTAACCTTCAACTACTAAGTGCTAGTACGTACTTTCCTTTATAAGTTGCTGTGCTCTTCTAATGGTACTCCTACTTGAGGTCTTCCCTTAGCCACTTCTCTGCACTCGAGTGCCCAGGTCTGAATAGACCTTATATTCCCCCCTCTCTCACTGATATTCACAATAATTACAATAATTCTCCTTCACAGCATATACCTTTACCTCTGAACCACACACACATCTATCTAACCTATGTACCTTGCTATGTATATCCTGCACAGGGAATGCGAGGATTTGAGTAGGATTTGGTGTAGGTTGGTCTCAATTTAGGGAAGAACAAAAATAGGGATAAAATAACAAGTATATGGGGCCACTTCCCCTAAAAATAGGGCCGACCACTAATCCCCCCTCTTGCCCAGTGCAAATAGTCTATATTACCCCTATTAGTTGTCATGAAGGCTTAATTAATTATGGGGAATGGTTCAAATCCTAATGAGAATAATATTTTATTCATTATCCTTAATCTAATAAGTCAAACCATGACTAATCTAATTAATTGAACCAATGGTCATATCAAGTCTAGTTGGGTCTACTTGGGCTCACTAGCACTAAGTCTAACTATTGGCTAACTCACTAACCACTACACTATACTAACAATACATACACACACACACACACACACACACACATACACACACACACACACACACATATATATATATATATATATATATATATATATATAATACAAATAATATATAAATAACAAAATAACCCTCTATGGAAAAGTGATGGTTACAATCCTACCCTCTTTAGAAAAATTTTATCCTCGAAATTTAAGGAAGAAGCTAGCACAACAATAAAACAATCAAAACAAGAAAAGAAGGATACCTCACGGTTCAAAGAGATAAGGATACCGCTCGCACATTTTAGTTTTCCTCTCCCAGATAGACTCTCCCTGAGAGTGATGCTTCCACGCGATGTGAACCAAGGGAATCGTTTGGTTTCGCATCACCTTCTTCCTACAATCCAGGATCTCCACTGACTGCTCTAGATAGCAAAGAGTCAAAAACCAACTCGATCTCTGAGTAGTCCAATACGTGACTAGGGTCTGCCATGTACCATATCACCTGCGATATATGGAACACGTTATGTACTGCCTCCAGTACAGGTGACAAGTCTAGTATGTAGGCCAATGCACCGACCCTTTCAAGAATACTAAATGGTCCGATGAACCGTGGACTAAGCTTCCCACCTCCACCAAAGTGAATCATGTCCCATGTTAGAGAAATCAGCAAGAAAACTAGATCGCTAACCTAGAACAAAATAAGACCTTAACACACAATCTAAAATAAAGTAATCACAAGCAATCACAAACAAAACCTATACCTCAAACTGCAAAAGTCTCCGGTTGCTATCGGCCCAATGTTGTTGTCTGTCCTGTGCCACCCGAAGCGTATCCCTGATAAGCTTCATCTTTTTAGCTGCATCCACAATCATCTCTGGCCCCAATAAGGCTCTCTCTCCAACATCATCCTAAGACAAGGGAGTACGACACCTCCACCATATAGAGCCTCAAATGGTGACATCTTTATAATGGCCTAGTAACTGTTATTGTAAGCAAACTCTACTAGGTGAATGTGATCCTCTAAAGAACCCCTGAAGTCTAGAACAAAGGTGCGAACATATCCTTCTGAATACTCCTCTCCAACTATCCTTTCGACTGCGGGTGATATACGTTACTAAATTTGAGCTGGGTGCCCAAACTAGCCTGTAAACTCCTCCAAAAATATGATATGAAGTGACTATCCTGATCCGAGACTATGATCACAGGGACCCCATGCAACCTGACGATCTATCTCACATATATCTCTGCCAGGTTCTCTATAGACATACCCACTTTGAATGGCAAGAAGTGGGTCGATTTGGTCAACCTGTCTATGATGACCAAAATTGCGTCTTTTCCTCCTAGAGATCGTGGAAGCCCCAAAATAAAATCCTTGGTAACATGCTTCCACTTTTACTATGGGATAGGTAATATCTAAAGTAGACCACATGGCCTCTGCTTCTCTGCTTTTACCTGCTGACACAATAAGCATCTGAATACAAATTGCGCCATCTCCTGCTTCATACCATACCACCATACATGCTCCCTCAGATTTCTATACATCTTGTTGACACTCGGATGCATAGACTCCTGAGAGCGATTCACCTTCGGCAATACCTCCTCACGTAGCTCCCCACTCGGCATACATAATCTGGCACCGTGTCGCAAAGAACCATTTTCATCAAGGGTGAAGTCATCCAATAAACCTGCCTGAACCTGTGCTCTAATGCTCCTTAGAGCCACAACATTATACTGTGTAGTCCTAATCCTGTCCATCAGCTCTGACTGTATCTATAAATCCTACATCTGTACTTCAATACCTGGAACCACTACCTCAATATCCAAACTCTAAAGATCGGCCAACAAGTGTCTGTATGTCATCAAGTACATAGCCAACGGATACCTACTCAAGGCATCGACAACTACGTTGGCCTTCCCTGGATGGTACTGCAATAATATGTCGAAGTCCTTCATCAACTCCAACCAGCGCCACTCTCTCATGATCAGCTCTTTCTGTGTGAACACGTACTTCAAGCTCTTATGGTCAGTAAAGATCTCCATACGCTCTATGTACAAATAGTATTTTCACAGCTTTAGAGAAAAAATGACCGCTGCCAACTCCAAATCATTGATAGGGTAGTTCTTCTTATGAGGATGCAATTGCCTGGAAGCATAGGCAATCACCTTCCCGTTCTGCTGTAGAATGTTGGCCCATTTGGTCTTAATCAACTTGATTTTGATATTTATTTAAACCATGTCTCAATATGTTGTAATATGATACATCTAAAGACTCAATAATGCTGCGACGATTACTGGTTGTACTGCATCCTTTGTAATTATTTTATGTAATCTTTTACTTTAATTGAGTCTAGAACTGATGTATATCGAGTCACACTAGCATAAGTCAAGTCCACTCAAATGAGCCTTCAACCTATCCATTATATACAAACGCAAACTAGCCACACATAAACCCAAAACCCTACCAAAATAAACCAACCGAACTCAGACAGAATTATGACCGAACTCGATCAGTATATTTTGGAAATATGAAAATTATAAAATTCTTGATTTTTTGGCCCCCAATGTTCGAACAATTAAATATCCTATACCGAATTCTGTTGGTAATAACCTATAAATAGGCATGGAATTTTCATATTTCAAATCATCCAATTCACTCTCTTCTCTTCATCTTTCTATCTTCTAGTGAGCTATACCCTAAGCCTTAACCTTTCCATCTCCAAGAACAACTCTCTAGCCTTCTAAGTGCCCAGTGAGATCTCGGGCTAGAAGTCTACCAGAGTTGTAATAGGTTAGCTTAGCAAGTTTCCTCTCTCTAGATATGAAGTTGCAAGCCTTCGGATCAAATCTTGTGATTATTGTCATGATTCGTACCCAAAATAAGGGCATGAGTAATGAATAACGCCAGCCTATGCTGCAGCATCGATGATAGAATATTGTCTGGGTCAACCATACTATCTGAACATCTTATACAATATATATGGTACCTGTCAATGCTATCTCAACTCTAAACGGAGAAACAATATGGTATATGATAATGATACAAAATCATAATGTTAAACTAAGGAAGATAAAGCATGATATAGAATAAGGAAGATGAAATATGAATCATAATACAATTATGAGACCACAATAATATATACATGCCAAAAGTCTAAATAAAAGTCTAATACAAGTCTAAGCCTCATCAACATCTGGTACTAGGTCCTCCAGCTCTAAAAGAGCATCCTTTAATAGTATTCCATTATGTGGCTTGTAGTAGATGGGACACAGGTCTACAAGCCAATCATCTAAATAATATATCCATTCAGGATTGGAGCGAAGTAAATATCTCTCAAAGCAGTTAAAAATACATAATCGAGCATATATAACAGATAATAGAAAAGTATACATGATAATTAGCCATAAGAAATGGAGTGAACTAGAGAGAACATTGTAGAAGCATAAAAAATACGCTGGAAAATTATACGCGTAAAACCCTCGACATGCAGGAAGCTCGCGTAAAACAGAGCTCCAGCATTAGGTGACGTAAAATATGATTTCAGAGCCATTGGCGTACAACAGAGCTTCAGCACTATTCAGCATAAAACATAGCTCCAGAAAAACCCGCGTAATACAGTATTTCCAGAGTGCTTCAGCGTAAAAAGGTTGCTACATCGCCACTTTGGCGTAAAACGCATCTGTTTTTGATGCAGCGGAAAGTTGTATGAGGAACTCTTTGTATTCCTCGAATGAACCTGTCAGTAGAAGCAGTAAACCTGACTCCTGACCAAGAGTACTGGACGGTGATCGAGAGGACGGCTGTAATAATGACTCTGCACAGAACTCCAGACTGTCGTCTAGTGACATAACCCTTGATATAAGACGTCGTTTACGCATTCAAGGAATACGCTGCCTATTCTACACAGGCAGATATGAGCTTTACGCTCAGGATGAGACGAAACCAACAGCCACGTCAAAAGTTGTTCTTCGTACAAAACTCGAGGCACGTCTCTGCAATTAATATACGAGATGGGGGCAGATCTCTGTATTTAATGCATGAGATTTGGTTCTACTTTTAATGACTGGATGAGCTATAATTAGGGCTAATACGTCCACATCACCATCCACGTACATTACGCCAACCTGGCTATTTTTAGCTATAGGAGCACGCTGTACGCTATCTCCTTGAAATACGTCGACCTGGCTATTTTCAACTATAGGAGTACGCCGTATGCTATCTCCTCAAAATACGCCAACTCAAGCTATATTTGCAAAGGTACGTGATAAGGCTATCTGGCGCAGAACATTCTCAAAACCTCAGCCAAAGAAGGATAACTGGCTATCTTTACGCTGGTTACCTATCCATGCAGCATCAAGCTTTACGCAAAATTTGGCTTCTACGCCAACATGACAGATACTTGGCTTCTACGCCAATATGACATCTGTTTTGGCTTCTACGCCAACTTGACAACTATTCGGCTTCTACGCCAATATGACAGATACTTGGCTTCTACGCCAATATGATATTTGTTTTGGCTTCTACGCCAACTTGACAACTATTCGACTTCTACGCCTACTTGGCTTGTATGCCATCAGAATAGCTACTTGGCTTTTACGCCATTAGAACAGCTATTTGGCTTTTACGCCAACGAGGCAGTTATTTAGCTTTTATACCAACCATCTCTACGCGAGGGGCAGTTATCTACGTGGCTTGTATGCCATGATTTTCGATGAACAATTATACGCAATTACCTCATAATGGTACACGCGTCACATGCCAATTCAAGAGATCATTCATATGTGGGTAGCAGTTATTATAACCGCCGCGTAAAAGGTGTAGCTCTCTCCGCTGTTCGGTTTCTACGCCGACTGTAGCTGCACTCTATAAATAGAGACTTCCGGTCACGGAGGTCCGGGGTCGAATCACAGCGGAGGAAAGGGCGGAGAATAAAAGAGATCAAAGTTAAGGGAGCACATATAGAGAGCTTTGGCAACGAGAGTTCAATCCCTCCTGCAGTCTTTGAAGCTTCTTTTTCATCTTCTACTGCACTTCTTCATCATCGTGTGGTCCAAGGGACAAAGTGATCGACCGCAGATCAGACTCCTATAGCAATATTTCTCCAGAATCAAATTTTTATACTTAACATCCTCGTATAGGATTAATTGTACTTATTTTTCTTGTTTGTAAACCAAAGAAAGGATTTCGTATAAACCTAGTTTTAATTTCTTTCGTTTATTATCAAACACAAGATGGCAACTCTGCTGGGGACTACTTTCTTATCTTACGAGAAAGCTATTGCTCAACACGATGCTGTATCCGTAGGATCAATGAAGAAGACTCTGGTCGTCCAATTTGACTAATCGGCTTACGAAGACATGCTTTGAGCAGGGGGTAGCTCTCATTCCCTCTCTGTCCAAGACAACAGGAAATTGCGTAAAGTATGGATGCCCCAGACGTCCTCTACCATTCCTACGGACTCTCTCTCTCCGATCAACAAGGTTGTGACATCGCGACCGCTACGCCTTGGGCGGAAAAATCTGTCTCCCATCTGTGACATGGCAGACGAAGCTTCTGGCAATGCCTCAGTGCCAATCCAGAAGTCTACTCCGTGCCCTGCACGTAAAACTTTGTCTCCCGTCTGTGACATGACAGACGAAGCTTCTGGCAATGCCTCAGTACGAATCCAGAAGTCTACTCCGTGCCCTGGGCGTAAAACTTTGTCTCCCATCTGTGACGTGGCAGACAAAATTTCTGATAATGTCTCAGTGCCAATTTAGAAATTCCAAACGCGCTCTGTGCGTAAAAATACATCTCCCCTCTGTGATAAGGCAGATGGTCCTTGCAATCACCGCAAGAGAAAACAAGTGGCGGATTTCCCGACCTCTCAGCTTTTACGCCATCAAGAGAAGAATCTGCCCGCTCTTCAGATTACGCGAAATACTGATGGCCGATTAAGGACTCCTTCAGTTTTATGCCAACCTGTGCAAAGTTCCAGATTACGCTAGGACAAGCCCTTCAGCGTAAAGAAGGCCCAGTTTGTGGATAGATACGCTTCTCATGGATCATGTGCTACTCACATGGCTGAACTGCTATATTATTATGGCAGGGAGAGAGTTATGATTCCCAATATCCGTGCTCCAACTGATGTAAAAAGGCTGAATAAGCTTTCTAGTTCTTCTCTGCTAATATCTCTGATTTGCGTAATTTTTTGATCCAGAAACACAAAAACAGGGGTCAAAATCAAGATTTAGCGCCCCTAACTTCCAAGCATGGAGAGATCATGTGGGAAGATGCGTCAACATCTAATATCATCATGACATATGAACCACATGAAGATTCTATCTTTATTGTTCCACCAACTCATAACGACCAGCATCAAATAATCTTTGGTCTAATGCGAAGAAGACCAATTATACAAAAAGAATCTCACGAGTCAGATGTTGGGAAAATCCAAATCCACAGATATAGTCCACAGGCTTTAAAGATTATACAAAGCATGGGTTATGATTTGAAGTTGAAAGAAGGCCTCAACTATGGAAAAGGCAGACGAACACCATTGTATGGTAATCCTTACTGTCAACAAACTCATTTTGGCTTGGGGTATACTGCATCTCTTGCAAACTCCAAACCTCCAGAGTCTGATCTTGTAATACCAGAGGCAGGTCCTTCTAAATTAACTTCTGTGGACAAATGCCACGACATGTCTGGGGGTAGTCTACCTTGACAAAATAGGGCAGCATCCAAAGCTGGGGGTAGAATTCCCTCTGATTTCGAAGATGATGCAACTATGGCCATCTTCCCGGAAGACCGTAAAACTCAGGCTTTGGGAGCCCGAAGGCTAAAAGGGACTTTCTTCTTCAATGAAGATGACATTATTAAAATCTTTAATATATTGATGAAAGAACATAAACTTCAGCTACCCAACATCAGATATCCTGAAAAGGCTGACAAAGTCGATGACCTAGATTATTGTCTCTTTCATCGGTACATTCATCACCCCAGAAGGGCATGCTATAAACTAAAAAAGAGAATCTAGGAGTTGATCGACTCCAAAGTCATCACTTTGCATTTATAAACGAGGGGACAATCACTGTAAATTGATTTTACTCTAACGTGCCAATTTGCTCCCTCAAGAAATACCGGATGATATGTCCCTAAAGTTTCCCCAGCAGATTCTTCAGGTCTATCCCCACTCAACGAAATTACTCCACGGTGAATTCATCGAATATGAGTTCATGTCCATATTATCTTTGAACTATTGTCCAAACATTTGTTTCCCCAGCTAAATTTGCCATGTACAAATAACCTCAGAGCAAACCTCCCAGTTTATGGTTATAGATCAGTTCATGTCCATACTACCTCTGAACTACGTCTTCCCACTTTCTCCAGCAGAGTAAAACTTTCACTACGAAGACGATCTCCACTGACTCATATCTTACCACGTCCTCATTTCCTCTGAGTAAGATATTTTTAGAACTTTTTCATGTCCATATTACCTCTGAGTAAAGTTCTTCTCTTCGACTCCCTACTATCACGTTTGCATAACCCCTGATAGTGCTAGTCGTTTCAGCTTATTACCTGTACTTAAGAGACGTCATGGGTAATAAGTCTACAACCCGGATGTACAAATTGACTCTTGGTTTTTCATCTCCAGCAAGTGCCTATGTGCAATATTTTCTCCTCCGTTATAAATTCATGAAAAAAGCCATCATCCGTGTCCAAGAGTCTCGGATATGCAATGGATGATGGATCCTCAAAATTCCCCCAGAGGAGCAATCCTTAGGTACATTCGCAAAATGATTATTTAAACCAGTCAGTTTGACGTTAGCCATGTTCATATTACCTCTGAGCTATCGTCCCATCAATCTCCCCAGCGGAGCGATCCTGGGTCTATTTTCATGTTTGGATAGACCATACTCAATGAATCACTCTTTCAAAGAGTTTTTCAGATATGAGTTCACGTCCATATTACCTCTGAACTGCTGTCATAATATTTCTCTCAGGCTGAGTTTGTCATGTTCATATTACCTCTGAACAAACCTTCCTGGTCCGGCTATCGATTATCATGTCCATATTACCTCTGATATCAGTTGTCATCTCAACTTAACACCCATACTTAACTCTAAGTACGCTAGTGGTGTTAGGTCAACAAAAATTGCCATGTCCATATTACCTCTGGCAGGGCTTGTCCTAAACTTATTACTAGCACTCTTGTGCACAAAAAAAAAGACCTGTGGAATATTCGCAATGGAAACGAATTGTTCATGTCCATATTACCTCTGAACTATCCTCATTTTCCCCAACAAAAAAAGAGTCAGTCCATGCTCATCCCCCACAGAGTCATATTTTACCGCGGCTGTATTATCTCTGGTGGGACTTGTCTAAACCCATTACTTTCACTCTTGTGCACAAAAAAAGTAATGGGTCCACAAAAATCTCCCAGCAGGATGTCTTTATCAGCCACAAAACCTATCACGTCCATACTACCTCTGATAGGGCTTGTTTTAAACTTATTATTTGCACTCAACGTGCACAATAAATAATGGGTCCACCAAAGATCCCCCAGTGGGATGTCCTCAACGTGCGCACTAAATATATGATTGCAAATGGCGTTTATAGATTAGCCAAGACTAATAATTTTTTTATAATGGCTACTATCAACTGCAAGTTCCCGAAGAAGTACTATACTTGATCTTCTTTGCTTAACGGAGTATGATGAAGATCTTATTCTGACGATATCATGCACAAAGGTTAGCTGGATCATATTCTATCAGATTCAAATGGCCTCTTAATGGATATACTTAACTAATTTGTAAACCTATCATGTTCACATTACCTCTGATAGTGTTTAGTATACAAATTTAGTTGGATTATATTCTATCAGGTTCATATTACCTCTAAATAGATTTACATTCAGCAAAACCTTAACGAAAGTATGTCATATTAATGATACCTCTGATATCACTTTCATCTTAGCCTATCATATTCTAAAATGATGGGTCCACAAAAGTCAGAGAATATATCTTTATTATCTTTGAGAAATTACAAAAGAAGCAAAAAAGTACATCATTGGGGAGGAGCAGTCAAATCATGAATCTGCTGCGTCAAGGCGGCAATCCTCTCATTCCTGGAGTCCAAGATGTTAGCGCGAGCCCGTTACAATCCTGCCTCGTCATCACTCAGGAGGGATAGTTCAGACCGAGCATGTATATAATCGGCACGAATGATACCCACATGTGCCAAGTTTCGCTGAGCTGTATCCATTCGGTCCTTCAACTTATCTTGAGCTGCCAATGACTAGAGAGCCCACTCTTTTGCCTGAGTGAGTTTAACTTCCAATTTAATGTCCGGAGCACAGCTCGACGGCGGAGCGCTGTATTCTGATCGAGGCTCTTTCAGCCTAATAGGAGTTGCTCGTGCTTGAGCAGTGGAGCGGGAAGAGGAAACGACCTTCTTTCCCTTAGCAGTGGAAGTCTGTTTAGGTGCCATGGCGATTCTGAGTTCTCAAGAAAGAGACAAAGAAGAAGGGTTCTTGGAAAGCAAGGATTTTGTGAAGACAGATAAAAGTTTTCTCTCTCAGGACCTTGGGCTATTTATAGAGATCGGATAACTCTTCGAATCCCTAACCAAATCCGATATTTAATATTTGGTTATGATTTGAGACCACGTCAGCCTATTATTTGAAAAAAGGAGACGGACAGTCAATGGATCCAGATTTTACGTGCAGAGTAGATCTATGATTTTTACGCTAAGGAGCTTTTACGCTCGAGAAGCTACAAATCTATGGTTTTGCGCTCAAAGGCTACAAATCTATGGTTTTACACCCAGATGCTTTTATGCTCACGAGCTTTTACGCTCAAAAGGCTACAAACCTACGATTTTACGCTCAGAGGCTACAAATCTATGATTTCACGCTCGGAAGCTTTTTACGCTCAGAGGCTATAAATCTACGATTCTACGCTCGAAAGATAAAGACGGCCAATTCCAAGGGTTTACGCAGAAGATACTCCTTCTTGGCTACAAAATATTCCAAGTGCCTGAAATACGCAGAGTTCAGCATTGAAGACGACTCTTCTTCTTGGGTCATTTGGAAGTTCATCCAAAGTCCAGTCAGAATACTTTACAAAAAGTTCAAGTATGGCTTGGTCGACAAAAATTTCTCGCCTTTCTTAAAAGGATTTTTGGGAAACCATTCTTGAAGATGACGGTTTGAACAAGAATTCTTAGTATCAGAGAAGTGACAGTTCAGAATTCTACGCGACTCCTCGTCCAAAATAGCATGACAGTTTGAATCTTCAACTTAAATGATAAGGAGCTTTCTACGCGTCTTCTACTACGCATAAAAGATGGGACGAGATCAGATACTCTTTTATTAGAGTCAGCGTAAAATTATTCAGACGTGCCAAAGCTGCACACATTCAGACTTCCTCACAACAAATATGATAAATCATCAGATATGTAAAAGAAGACAATTTTATTAATCATGATTACATATGATGGAAATCTAGTCTATAAAGGGTAGGGTTTTTCATCTTCATGATTACATATGATGGAAATCTTTTTTCTACAAAGGGTTTCTCATTCTCATTAAAGATCACGCTAGGAATCTGTTGTGCCAGGTTCTCATATTGGTGAAGATCTTTTTCGTCTTCTACAGCAGTTAATCGGCTTCCGCAGCCGATTAAGAAGAAAATGATAAATGGCGGGAGGATAAAAAACTGGGCTTGTATAAATTATTCAAGCCACCCTTCAAAAGCCATGGCAGGCATGCCCTAGAAATTGTGTTGGGGGTTCAGACCCAACTCAATATTGGAAGACAGGGCCAAGCTGTCTGCCTTCGTCCAGCGCCATGATGGAAGAAAATACAGCTTGCAAGCTGTGTGGTCTAATATGACCTTTCCTCTCACCTGGACGAATCGCCATATGAAATTGCTGATTATTTCGAGCAAAGGAAGCTATGATATCCTTCTATGATCCATCGTTGCAGAGGACATTTGCTCGAAGACGCCTCTTTTTACGGCTCCTTACATGCTGGAAGAACATGATCTTCTTCTTCCTCAAGTCAAACCGACGAAGCTCGGCAACCATCTCTTTGTGGTGAAGGAAGTATAGGAAAACCTAGTTAACCCATTCACCTTTATATAGGCAGAGGAGAACACACCGAATCCCAACAAACTCCCAAAAATTTACCTAGAAATCAGCCTCGCGGAATGAGTCAAACTTGACCGTTTCATGCTTCATTCAAAGTGTTTCAAATTACGAGGAATTTGAAAACTTTGAAGGGGGTCTTGTAGAAGCATAAAAAATACGGTGGAAAATTATACGCGTAAAATACTCGACATGCAGGAAGCCCGCGTAAAATCGAGCTCCAGTATTGGGTGGCGTAAAACATGACTTCAGAGCCATTGGCGTACATCAGAGCTTCAACACTATTCAGCGTAAAATATAGCTCCAGAACAACCCGCATAATACAGTATTTCCAGACTGCTTCAGCGTAAAAAGGTTGCTACATTGCCACTTTGGCGTAAAACATGTCTGCTTTTAATGCAGTGAGAAGTTGTACGAGGAACTCTTCGTATTCCTCGAATGAACCTGTCAGTGGAAGCAGTGAACCTGACTCCTGACAAAGAGTACTGCACGGTGATCGAGAGAACGGCTGTAATTATGACTCTGCACAGAACTCCAGACTGTTGTCTAGTGACATAACCCTTGATATAAGACGTCGTTTACACATTCAAGGAATACACTGCCTATTCTACATAGGCAAATATGAGCTTTACGCTCAGGATGAGACAAAACCAACAGCCACGTCAAAAGCTGTTCTTCGTACAGAACTCGAGGCACGTCTCGGCAATTAATGCGCGAGATGGGGGCAGATCTCTGTATTTAATGCATGAGATTTGGTTCTACTTTTAATGACTGGGTAAGCTATAATTAGGGCTAATATGTCCATATCACCATCCCCGTACATTACGCCAACCAGGCTATTTTCAGCTGTAGGAGCACGATGTACGCTATCTCCTTGAAATACGCCGACCTGGCTATTTTTAACTATAGGAGTACGTCTTATGCTATCTCCTCAAAATATGCCAACTCAGGCTATATTTGCAAAGGTGCGTGATAAGGCTATCTGGCCCAGAACACGCTAAAAACCTCAGTCAAATAAGGATAACTGGCTATCTTTACGCTGGTTACCTATCCATGCAGCATCAAGCTTTATACAGAATTTAGCTTCTACGCCAACATGACAGATACTTGGCTTCTACGCCAACATGACATCTGTTTTGGCTTCTATGCCAACTTGACAACTATTCGGCTTCTACGCCTACTTGGCTTGTACGCCATCAGAACAGCTACTTGGCTTTTACGCCATCAGAATAACTATTTGGCTTTTATGCCAACGAGACTGTTATTTGGCTTTTATGCCAACCATCTCTACACGAGGGGCAGTTATCTACGTGGCTTGTATGCCGTTATCTTCGATAAGCGATTATACACATTACCTCATAATGGGACATGCGTCATACGCCAATTCAAGAGATCATTCATACGTGGGTAGCAGTTATTATAACCGCCGCATAAAAGGTGCAGCCCTCTCCGCTGTTCGGTTTCTACGCCGACTGTAGCTGAACTCTATAAATAGAGACTTCCGGTCACGGAGGTCCGGGGTCGAATCACAGCGGAGGAAAGGGCAGAGAATAATAGAGATTAAAGTTAAGAGAGCACATATAGAGAGCTTTGGCAACGAGAGTTCAATCCCTCCTACAGTCTTTGAAGCTTCTTTTTCGTCTTCTACAGCACTTCTTCGTCATCGTGTGGTCCAAGGGACAAAGTGATCGACCGCAGATCAGACTCCTATAGCAATATTTCCCCAGAATCAAATTTTTGTACTTAACATCCTGTATAGGATTAATTGTATTTCTTTTTTTTGTTTGTAAACCAAAGAAAGGGTTTCGTATAAACCTAGTTTTAATTTCTTTCGTTTATTATCAAATACAAACATATAATATACTGAAATGAAGAACAGGCAATATAAATAACTACAAGTAATAAAAATAGACAATAATCTAATGTACCATAGAGTACAAGTTTATTATGTAATCGGTTTGTGTTGAACATGAATACAATATGGTAACTTGATTACACGTGCAATATATAATCGACATATACAAGAATAAACATGGACTTGATCACATAACCAACTCTTACTTCTCATCCCTTACCAATACTTATGGATCTAATCACGATATGTTATGAACACAAATATGGAAACACTGAACACGAGCAGTGTGTGAACACAAAGTATACGATAATTAATATCCGATACACATGATGAAATATATATGAAGGAGTATCCACTAAAAATGGTAGGGGATAACATCTTCTAACAGGATCCATATAGTACTAGTCCGTGTAATCACTGTGTCAGAATTAAGTATACAGTTCTATAATATGCAACATATACACTATCATGTAATAAAAACAAACAAAGAGATGTACTCACCTCTAGTCCTAAGCAATTGGTTTAACTCGGTATCCGAGATGGTGTCACACAGATCTATATAAAAAAATTCTATGTCATAATAATATTATTTAAATCAAAATAACTAATTTTGTTCAAATCTAAGATATTTGAGTCCAACTAGGTCAATGCTAGGTCAAATGGTTAAAACTAGGCCAATATCTAAGTTAGAGTCCAAAATTGACTATTAGGTTGGTTTACAAAATCATACAAGGGACCTTAGGCCTATACAAGGTTTTTACCAAGTTATCTCTAAGTTCCCAGGTTATTCCCTACATAAACAGGAATACTAGTTATCATAAACACATATATATAAACTATATATGTATATAGCACCCCATATATCTAAGCCTATACATCCATCCCATAATAACTCAGTTAACCAATACCTTAACATACCTATATCTCACACTCACAGATATATTTCCTAGCATTCCCCCAAATCATTCTAGTATCTAGTACTGGTACTCTATAACTTCTTGAAATGAATCCTGCATCTAAAATCTAGATATACTCATGCTCAAGATATCCCCTTACCTTCTAGTAGCCTGTACACTCTATACCTGTAGCGCCCCGTTCCCCCGGTGCGGGCAGCGCGGCTAAGAAACACAAGACAATATCGTTCGATCGGGATAGATTGAATTAAGAACTCGTCCTCGTTATGGATTTGTTTCTTCGGAATCGATTCCCATATTCAGTAGACCGCGCCCCAAGGATCGGCTTAGCGGCAGAGTCAGGAGGGACCTCTCCGCTGCTATCTTTTATTGCCTCAGTTTTCGATGTCGCTTGTTGCTTTCGTGCTTTGAGTTGGTTTTGGGATTTGCTTATTTTCCTTGAACGGTTTCGATGGTTTTCATTGTTTTCGTTCATTGAACTGCACTTCAATTCTGAGAATGGAAAGAGAGGAAGAAGTATTAATCAAGCTGTTCGTGTGCAGGTGAACGAGCAGTAGGCGGCTTGCGAGCGGAGTCGTGAAGCGCCTCTTTCCTTCTTCTTTCCAACTTCTAAGTGAGTGGCTACCAACCCGATTAGCTAGCCTTGCTTCCAAGCTTCACTCCTTCGCCCCGATCAAACGATACCAAGTAATAATAAAAGAGATCAAGATAAAAAGGGAATAGACTTGGAAATATTGCTTGTCAACTAAACTTATGAACGGTTATCATCCTGTATGCTAGTTCGTTTATAACTGTTCTATGAATCGTGCTAAGTATGGAAATATATGCTTGTTATGAAATAAACTGTCAGGATGACTATGCAAAATTGTTATGCTATGGAACTAATTCTATGAGTGCTCTTGATCACGGACAACTTGTGCACAAGGTATGTTATGAGTTTCGCGGACGGTCACCGGGGCGCCGGGATCGATCCGATCCGGACGTAACGTATGTATAGTCGTATGTTACCCGGCAAGTATTATGTAGCGGGGCTCGCCACCCGCGTTGCACGTCACTTTGCCTTGAGACTATAACCTGTCCCTCGTGGCACCACGCCAGTGATCTCTATGTATATTTAAACCTGTTGCATACTAACTTGTGTCTTTGTTTCAGGGAAGGCATGGTAAGTATTGTGCAGGTAGTTCAGACGGGCAGGTAAAATCCACCGAACGGTGGCACGTTCATTTCAGTAAATTCTATATGCTGCTTACTTGTAAATGAACTAAGGCAAGATAGAACCCACAAATATGCATGTTTTATTAAAACAACGTGTTGATTGGTATAGTCAGGCTAGCTCGCCTTCACCAGCATGTTTCGATATGTTGACCCTCGTTGAAATAGGTTCTCCGCACCAAGGCGAACCGAGCGAGGAGCCGAAGTCGTCTTCCCGATCCAGTCCAGCTGTTGGCGCATCTTCACCGCGCCCTCGAAGCATTTTGAGGCCAGAAGCTGCAACTCTTCATACACAAATGCAGCTCCATGGCAAAGCCGTCCTCCAGCCTGGAGGTCTTTATCGTTTAGAGTTTATAAAGGGATGTAATGTACAGGACTGCTATCTCATTTTGAGTTATCTCTTTTGTAAGCCATTCGGCATATTAGCTAACTCGTTCAAGTGTTTATAATAGATGTTCATTATCAATAAAGAAAACTTTTCCATGTTTCAAATCTGTGTTTCAATTTATCTGCGTACTCTGAATATGTGCTTGCTATGCAAATCATTAAAGCCTTGTGCGGACGCAACTCCAGGCCCGCACGGTGGTCACGATTCAGGGGACGCCTCAAACGATTCTATGAAATCGGGTCATGACATAGTGGTATCAGAGCACAGATTCAAGTTCCTTAGACTTCGTGCTGGAAAAGTTCTTTTAACGATCAAATTCCTGTGCGAACTCTTGAACTCGCTAGGCCAAAATGAGATACATTCATGCAATAAGTCCATAATACATTATGATCCTAATAAAATTTACCTTCTTTTGAAGGAATGGATCCAGCGCAATCTGCAGCGCAAGAACCGAACAAAACACAAGAAAGCAGTTCGGGCACTTCGGGAAGCTCTCGGAGCCAGCGAGGCTTATCTCAAGTCGACCCGCTTGAGCGGGTAATGCAAATGTTAGAATCGTAACGACAACGAGACGATGCTCGCCAAGCCAAGCTCAGAGTAATCTAGAGACCCGATTCTCAGTCCAACAAAAGCAGGTAGATGCCCTGCAACAGATCGTTCAGACATTGGCTGCCAACCATTCCGCCGCAACAGCAACGACTCCGGTGGAACAGCCCGTGCTTGAAGTGGAGATGCCTCAAATCCCAAGGCCGAGGGACGTGACTGCCTTCAACTTGGGCCATTTCAAGAAAGTCTGCAATACCCCATTCAACGGGACTGAGGACCCAGTAATAGATCTAGATTGGCTAGCCGAGCTTGAAGATCACTTCGCTCTGCTAGAGGTCCCCGAAGATAAGCGCGTCGTCTGCGCACAACTATAGCTCCGCCTCAACGCACACGATTGGTGGGACGTGCATCGACGATCTCTCCAATTTGATAACGGAGAGGAGGCGATCTCGTGGACGACCTTTCATGCCGCGTTCGAAGAGGAGTTTATACCCCCTCCAGTACAACGTTAAATAGAAAATGACTTCATATAACTGAGGCAAGGCAGGATGACAGTTAAAGAGTATTCCGCCGAATTCAACCGACTCTCCAAATTCGCTAGGGCCTATTTACCTGATGCAGCGAGTCAAGCTAGAAGGTTCGAAGGTGGTCTCCGTCCTGCCATCCATTCGCATGTAGTCAATAATCAATACGGGACAATACGTGAAGTCATGAATCACGCCCTATCTCTCGAACCACAATATCCTCACGTTTCTGCCGGCGCTGTGCATACATCCAGACACAAACGCCAAAGCGACGATGGAGGAAACAATGCTATAAAATGACATAACGACGGTGGTCGCCACAAAGGGAACCAGAGACCATAGTATAATTTCTGTAGAAGACGTGGGCACACTACCGACAGATGTTACAGTAGAAAAGGTCTATGCTTCAACTGTGGCGGGCCAGGCCACGTAGCTCGGGATTGTCCACTCCTCTCTAAGCTCCTGCCTCAACCCAATAACCCCTAACGGTTGGTTCTATTCCTAAGTTTCGGGACGAAACTTCCAATTGGTTGGGTAGGATGTAGCGCCCCGTTCCCCCGGTGCGGGGAGCGCGGCTAAGAAACACAAGACGATATTGTTCGATCGGGATAGATTGAATTAAGAACTCGTCCTCGTTATGGATTTATTTCTTCGGAATCGATTCCCATATTCAGTGGACCGCGCCCCAAGGATCGGCTTAGCGGCAGAGTCATGAGGGACCTCTCTGCTGCTATCTTTTATTGCCTCGGATTTCGATGTCGCTTGTTGCTTTCGTGCTTTGAGTTGGTTTTGGGATTTGCTTGTTTTCTTTGAACGATTTTGATAGTTTTCATTGTTTTCGTTCATTGAACTGCACTTTAATTTTAAGAATGGAAAGAGAGGAAGAAGTATTAATCGAGCTGTTCGTGTGCAGGTGAACGAGCAGTAGGCGGCTTGCGAGCGGAGTCGTGAAGCGCCTATTTCCTTCTTCTTTCCAACTTCTAAGTGAGTGGCTACCAACCCGATTAGCTAGTCTTGCTTCCAAGCTTTACTCCTTTGCCCCGATCAAACGATACCAAGTAATAATAAAAGAGATCAAGATAAAAAGGGAATAGACTTGGAAATATTGCTTGTCAACTAAACTTATGAACGGTTATCATCCTGTATGCTAGTTCGTTTATAACTGTTCTATGAATCGTGCTAAGTATGGAAATATATGCTTGTTATGAAGTAAACTGTTAGGATGACTATGCAAAACTGTTATGCTATGGAACTAATTCTATGAGTGCTCTTGATCACGGACAACTTGTGCACAAGGCATGTTATGAGTTCCGCGGACGGTCACCGGGGCGCCGGGATTGATCCGATCCGGACGGAACGTATGTATAGTCGTATGTTACCCGGCAAGTGTTATGCAGCGGGGCTCGCCACCCGCGTTGCACGTCACTTTGCCTTGAGACTATAACCTGTCCCTCGTGGCACCACGCCAGTGATCTCTATGTATATTTAAACCTATTGCATACTAACTTGTGTCTTCGTTTCAGGGAAGGCATGGTAAGTATTGTGCAGGTAGTTCAGACGGGCAGGTAAAATCCACCGAACGGTGGCACGTTCATTTTAGTAAATTCTATATGATGCTTACTTGTAAATGAACTAAGGCAAGATAAAACCCACAAATATGCATGTTTTATTAAAACAACGTGTTGATTGGTATAGTCAGGCTAGCTCGCCTTCACCAGCATGTTTCGATATGCTGACCCTCGTTGAAACAGGTTCTCCGCACCAAGGCAAACCGAGCGAGGAGCCGAAGTCATCTTCCCGATCCAGTCCAGCTGTTGGCGCATCTTTACCGCGCCCTCGAAGAATTTTGAGGCCAGAAGCTGCAACTCTTCATACACAAATGCAGCTCCGTGGCAAAGCCGTCCTCCAGCCTGGAGGTCTTTATCGTTTAGAGTTTATAAAGGGATATAATGTACAGGACTGCTATCTCATTTTGAGTCATCTCTTTTGTAAGCCGTTCGGCATATTAGCTAACTCGTTCAAGAGTTTGTAATAGATGTTCATTATCAATAAAGCGAACTTTTCCATGTTTCAAATCTGTGTTTCAATTTATCTCCGTACTCTGAATATGTGCTTGCTATGCAAATCATTAAAGCCTTGTGCGGGCGTAACTCCAGGCCCGTACGGCGGTCACGATTCGGGGGACGCCTCAAACAATTCTACGAAATCGGGTCGTGACAATACCCCCTCTCTCAGACTTCTCACTTTCATACTGAAATCAGTGCTACCTCTGGTCCTCCCCCTAGACTGAACTGTGTTCAGGTAAATCCCCTCCTTACTGCTTATCAAAGCACATATAACCTTGCACTCAGGTATACTTGATGTCCATGTCCTTCACCATGGCAGAAGTGTGTTCTGATCTGTGCACAAGCCACTCTTGCCTATAATATCCCTAAATCTCCCTCATACTCTCAGTCAACAGGAATCATACCAATATCAATAACCACACGAACACCAAGTTACCCTATGATACCGACACATACTTACACACACACAGACAACCCACAAATACAATATACCCAGTGCACAGCTCTCCTCTTTACCTGTTGTATTGCAATCACTGGGTTACACTATCTGCAACCCTCCCATACATCTACTGCACACACAAATACTCAGTCTATAGTACTCATGCACTTGACCTCCCTTACAATTAATGTTGTTTGAGTACAACAAAGTCCCCTGACTATAGTCCTCTATATTTCAAAGTTCATCAAACCCAAACTACTGCTGCCTAGCGACCTGAAACATGTTGCCCCTGCAACCCAAGATCATCTCCATTCAAGGTTTGTAACAAATGAACTCCTCTTAGTCAAATACACATGAACATAATTCATTCTCGTACTATATCACCACTATCACCACATATGGATATGCACTAACATGATTCTTCCTCTAACTCTATACACATAAATATCATACATCCATACACACTAACCTGGGTATAACTCCCTTCTAATCAATACTTTACCTCCAAATCAAACACACTGCACACAACAATCCATCACACTTTATCACAGGTGCACAACACATATACCATACCAAACTCACTCCCTTCACCTATATGTAGGTAACACCCATCCTCACTCATACACACCTATTGACACTCGAGTATCAGCCCAACACATGCACTTTCCCACACATCTATAACCACACTTATAATCTGCCTACAGATAACACAACACACTTAACCATCTATTCACCTAAGCACACAGACACTAAATCATTCCTTAAATTTAACTCACACACTGAAACACATCATATATATGCAGGTATATATGCATATATAGGCACCAAACACAATATACTTATGTATCTATGTGCTTTTGAGTCAAATAGTCAAATACCTAGCATATAAAGTTGAGAAACTCATGATACGTGTCCAATGAAGCACCAAAATCCAAGTTCTTCTACAATTAGCAATATATATATATATATATATATATATATATATAATACATCATAATATAATTAAAATAACTTGTTACTATGAGAATTGAGAAGTAATGATAAAAAATACCAAAAATAGAGCTTCATATCAAACCGTATCGCAAACTACCGTGATACGGCCTACACGAATCGATTTATGGACACATACCTAGTCCTACAACCCCGATCTAAGTCTAATTAAATCTAATTGGTCTCATAACACAAAATTAATGTGTCAATCTTGTATATCCCCTAAAATACACATAAAACACCATGTATGAGACACAATTCATAACCAATTACCCTAGAACTTGTTCCTATAGGTAGCCATATGCTATGGGGTCCTTTCTAATGGCCAAATGTATAATTTTGGAGCTAGAATGAAAAGAAAATTCAGAATTTACCATTTGGGAGATAATTTTCTAATAAATTATTCCTACAGACACGATCTGGACACGATCTCTCGATGCAAGCTCCTTCTTCTTGTGCTCCTTGCTTCTCCAAGCTCCAAGCTCTTGTGGAATGAGAATGAGAGGAAAAATAGAGGAAAATTAAGTGAGAATTTAATGGAGAAAAAGATGGAAAATTGGGGATCTAATTTTTAGATCTAGAATGAATGCAAATGAGAGGAGAGAAGAGAGAGGAGATCCCCCTCTAGTAGTGGCCAGCCGTCTTCCCCTTTTCCCAAGTCACATGTAAAGTCCCATGTACACCTCCATGATTTATTATGGAGGAATAATTATGGAAGGATATTTGGGTAGTTTCTAACTAATTATAACTAAACTAATTTTTCTTAATTAATTAGTGGGAATGGTCTAATGGGCTTGGTCCAAGTTAGGCTCACTAGTTGTTATAACAAGTCTAATTGGCTTACAAGGGACAAGTCTAACTATTGTACTAGCTTCCTAACTAAAATAAATAATACAAGTCATAAATAATCTATAGCTCAATAATAATTAAATAATTAATACAATCATCACACTAATATTAATATTTATTCCTTAAATTATTTATCCATACCAATTACCAAACTACCCTTAGTTGGAAAAGTGAGAGTGACTATCCGATCCACCTTAGAAAAATTTTGTCCTCAAAATTTAAGGAAGAAACTAACTATCAATAGCAATCAATGTAAGCAAGAATTTTTTTTACCTCATGTCTCAAACAGACAAGGATATTACTCGAGCATCTCGGCCTCTCGCTCCCAAGCACTCTCTCCTAGCGAGTGATGCCTCCACCTGACGTGTACCAAAGGAATCATCTGGTTGCACAGCACCTTCTTCCTGTGATCCAGAATCTCCACAGGCTTCTCTGGGTAGTTGAGAGTCGGACCAACTTTGATCTCCGAGTGATCTAGTACATGGCTAGGATATGCCATATACCATCTTAGCTACGTTACAAGAAACACGTTGTGCACTCCTTCGAGTACAGGCGGCAAGTCTAGTCTGTAAGCCTCTGCACCGACCCTCTCAAGAATATCGAAAGGTCCGATGTACCGTGGACTAAGCTCTCACCTCTACCAAAGCAAATCGTGTCCCGTGTCGGAGATATCCTCAAGAAAATTAGATTGCCAATGGCACTCTAACTAAAACAAGCAATCATAACCAACACAAACAAAACCTATACCTTAAACTCCAAAGGTCTCCGGTAGATATCAGCCTAATGCCGCTATTTGTCCTGTGCCACTCGAAGTCTATCCCTAATAAACTTTACCTTCTCTGATACATGCACTACCATCTCTGGTCCCAATAAGGCTCTCTCACCAATATTATTCTAAGATAATGGTGTATGATTTTTCCGTCCATACAATGCCTCAAATGGTGATATCTTGATACTGGTGTGACAGTTATTGTTATAAAAAACTCTACCAGGTAAAGATGATCCTCCCAAGAGCCTCCAAAATCCAAAATACAGGTGTGTAGCATATCTTTGAGAGTCTGAATAGTCCTCTTCGACTGCTCGTCTGTCTTGGTGTGGTATGCGGTACTAAACTTGAGCTGGGTCGCCAAGCTAGCCTGTAAACTCCTCCAGAAGTGGGATATGAAACGACTATCCCGATCCGAGACTATGCTCACTAGAACTCTATGCAATCTAACTATTTGATGCACATACATCTCCGTGAGCTTTTCCATAGATGTACCCACTGTGAATGGCAGAAAGTGGGCAGATTTGGTCAACTTATCTACGATGACCCAAATCGTGTCTTTACCTTCTGAGAATGCGAAAGCACCGAAACAAAGTCTATCGTCACATGCTCCCATTTCTAATCTAGAATGGGTAAAAGCTAAAGTAGTCCACCTGGCTTCTGTCTCTCTGCCTTTACCTGCTGGCATACCAAGCATCTGGATATGAAGCTAGCCACCTCCCGCTTTATACGGTACCACCAAATATGTTATCTTATGTCTCTATATATCTTGTTGGCACCTGGATGCATAGAGTATTGAGATTGATGTGCCCCATGAAGAACCTCCTCATATAACTCTCCACTTGGCACACACAATCTTGTACCGTACCGTAATGATCCATCCTTTGTAATACTGAAGTTATCTGCCAATCCCATCCGAACCTGCGCTCTGATGCTCCTCAGAGACTCATCCTCGAACTGTGCGGATCTGATCCAGTCTATCAAATCTGACTGTACCTGAAGTTCCCATATCTGTGCCGCAACTCCAGGGACTAATACCTCAATACCTAAGCTATCCTTGGCAAGTATTCAAATAGATAAGGATAGCAAAACAGATATTTGGAAATATTCTCTAATTGTGATTGAGTATACTCTTAGCCTATATTCTATATCCTAAAACAGGCTCCTAGCAGTACTCTAGGTGAGCACTACTACTACATCGCTTCTAATTGCGACTGTGGACCTGCATGGGCCACTACTAAAAATGTGTCACAACCCACACCCAGATTAAGGGCACGAGTAGTAAAAAATGCCTATACTTTACTGTAGCATCGGGGTATAACGCTGTCTGGTTCAACCATACTATCTGAACATCTCATACAATATATATATATATATATATATATATATATATATATATATATATATATATATACATATGGTACCTGTCAATGTCATCTTAACTCCAAAAAGAGAAATAATATGGTATATGATAATCATACCCAATCACAATGTCAAACTAAGGAAGATAAAGCACAATATGGAATAAGAAAGATGAAATAGGAATCATAATACAATCACAAGACCATAATAATATATACATGCCAAAATTCTCAATAAAAGTCTACTACAAGTCTAAACAATATGTCTAAGCCTCCTCAGCATCTGGTACTAGGTCCTCCTGCTCTAAAGGAGTATCTTCTAATAGTACGTCATCCTGCGGCCTATAGTAGGTGGGACACTGGTTCACAAGGCAATCATATGAAAAATATATCCAGTTAGGATTACAGCAAAGTACATATCTTTGAAAACAGTTCCAAATACATAATCCAGAATATATAACAAATAATAGAAAAGTATATAAGATAACTAGCCTTAAGAAATGGAGTGAACTAGAGTGAATAGGTAATATATTAGAATAAAGAATAGGAAATATAAATAACTGCAAGTAATAAAAATAGGCAACTAGCTCATATGCCATAGAGTACAAGTTTATTATGTGAACAATTTGGGTTAAATATGAATATAAAATGGTAACTCGATTACACATGTGATATATAATCGATATGTACACGAATACACTTGGGATTGATCACATTACCAACTCCTACTCCCCCATCCCTAACCAATACTTATGGATCCAATCACGATACGTTACGAACACAAATATGGGCATATTGAACATGAGCAGTGTGTGAACACGAAGTATACGATAATCAATACCCGATACACAAGATAAAATATATGTGAAAGAGTACCCGCTGAATATGGTAGGAGATAATATCTTCTCACAGGATCCATATAGTACCAGTCCGTGTAACCACTGTATCGAAATCAAGTATACAGTTCTAGAACATACAACATATATACTATAATTTAATAAAAACTAACAAAAAGATATACTCGCCTCTAGTCCCAAGCAATTGGTATAACTCGGTATTCGAGCTGGTATCACACAGACCTATATAAGGAATTCCATGTCGTAATAATATTTTTTGAATCAAAATAACTAATTTAGTTAAAATCTAAGATATTTTCCTTAATCTCATATAAGAGTATCTCATATGTACCATAGAGTTTTATGACACTTGTGTTGGGACACTAGGTGTTGCACACTAGGTGTTTGATTATTGGGTTATTGTCGTGTGTGTGTGTGTCTATATATATAAGTAGTGTTATATATTTATTGAGTGTTAGATGTATGTATATATATATGTGGTATATATATTAGTGTTCGTGTGCACTGAATAGTTGTGATAAGTTGAGAGAGTGAGTATATTCGATATACATTTGCACAGGTATATTTGAGATGGTGCAGTAGTGTGCACATCAGGATGAATATCATGGGAATGCAATTAAGTGTCAATTGTGTCTAAGGAAAATATGGGCACTGATGATATTATATATATATATATATATATATATATATATATATATATATATATATATGAGTAAGGAAGGTTAGGTGTATGAGTTTAGATAAATCTTGGTAAGAAATCTGTGCAAAAATTCACTTGAGTAGCAGTTGTGCATAACAAGTTTAGGGGCAGTAAGGTACAATGATACACTGCGGCAACTGCAGGAGAGGGAGAAACCTGAGTTTAGGTTGTAGTGGGGACTTGGTTTAACTAGGGAGAACCACGGGTTGTGCTCAGAGTACGAGAGTATTGGAGAGGGAGAATGGACCTGCAATTTGGTTATTGTATTAGGACATGTTGGCATGGCAGAAAAGGGAGTGTAGATGTTAGTGCACTGTGTGTCAAACAGGGTTTCTTAATTTGCTGGTATGTGGGTGCACGAGATTGGAATATGAGGGGGTATTCTGTCACCCTTACTTTTTCAACTAGGGGCAGTTTAATAATTGGCATGGGTAAATAATTTTAGGAATACAAATTAATATTAGTATGATGATTGTATTAATTATTTAATAATTATTGAGCTATAAATTATTTTTGACTTGTATTATTATTTTAGTTAGTAGGCTAGTCAAATAGTTAGACTTGTCACTTGTAAGCCAATTAGACTTGTCATGACAACTAGTAAGCCTAACTTGGACCAAGTCCATTGACCATTCCTACTAATTAATTAAGAAGAATTAGTTTAATTATAAATTAGTTAAAAACTATCCAAATTGCCTTCCCTAATTATTTCTTCATAATACATCATGGAGGGGTACATGGGATTTTATATGTGACTTAAAAAAGGGGGAAGTGGGCCGGACACTACTAGAGGGGGCTCTCCTCTCTTTCTCTCTCTCCTTTTATTTCTATTCATTCGAGATCTAGAAATTGGATCCCCAATTTTTCATCATTCCTTCCATTGAATTCTCACTCAATTTTCCTCCATTTTTCTTCTCATTCTCATTCCATAAGGAGCTTGGATCTTGGAGCTTAGAGAAGCAAGGAGCACAAGGAGCACAAGGAGCGCAAGGAGAAGGAGCTTGGGTATAGAGATCGTGTCCGGATCTTGTCCGTGGAAACAAGTTATTGGAAAAATATCTTAAAATTGCTAAATTCTAATTTTTTTTATTCTAGCTCCCTAATCATGCATTTAAACATTAGGAATCAACCCATGGCATAGAACTACCTATAGGAACAAGTTTTAGGCTAATTAGTTTTGAATTTGTCTCCTACATGGTATTTTGTGTGTATTTTAGGGAAAATACGAGATTGCCATATCAATTATGTTTTATGAGACCAATTAGATCTAATTACACTTAGATCGGGGTTGTGGGACTAGGCACATTTCTACAAATGGATACGTGTAGGCTGTATTACGGTATTTTGTGATACAGTGTGACACATAACTCTATTTTGGGCATTTTGTATAATTACTTCTCAATTCTCATAGTAATAAGTTGTTTTAATTGTATTATGATGTATTATATATATACATTTCTAATTGTAGAAGATCTTGGGTTTTGGTTCTTCATTGGACACGTATCATGAGTTTCATAACTTTACACACTAGGTGTTTGACTATTTGACACAAATATATAGGATGTGTTTCAGTGTGTGAGTTGAATTTTAGGAAAGATTTAGTGTCTGTGTACTTAGGTGGATAGATGGTTAAGTATGTTATATTGTCTGTAGGCAGATTATAAGTGTGGTTATAGATGTCTGGGCAAGTACATGTGTTGGACTGATACTCGAGTGTCAGTAGGTGTGTATGAGTGAGGATGAGTGTTACCTATATACAGGTGAAAGGAGTGAGTTTAGTATGGTGTATGTGCTGTGTACCTGTGATAAAGTATGGTAGATTGTTGTGTGCAGTGTGTTTGAGTTAGAGGTGAAATATAGATTACAAAGGATTTATCCCCAGGTTAGTGTGTGTGGGTGTGTGATGTTTATGTGTATAGAGTTAGAGAAAGGATCGTGTTAGTGCATATCCATGTGTGGTGACAGTGGTGATATAGTATGAGAGTGAACTGTGTTCATGTGTATTTGACTGAGAGGGAGTTTATTTCTTTCAAACCTTTACTGGAGATGAGCTCGGGTTGCAGGGGGCAACCTGTTTCTAGGTCGCTAGGCAGTAGTGGTATGGGTTTGATGTACTTTGAAATGTAGAGGACCACAGTCAAGGCACCTTGTTGTGCTCTAACAACATTAGTAGCAAGTGAGGTCAAGTATAGGAGTGCTATAGACTGAGTATCTGCGTATGCAGTGGATGTATGGGAGGGTTACAGATAGTGCAACCCAGTGATTGCAATGTAATATGTAAAGAGAAGAGCTGTGCACTGGGTATATTATAGCTATGGGTTGTCCATGTGTGTGTAAGTATGTGTCGGTATCATAGGGTAACTTGGTATTAGTGTGGTTATTGATGTTGGTGTGATTCCTATTGACTGAGGGTGTGAGGGAGATCTAGCTAAATTGCAGGTAAGAGTGGTTTGTGCCCAGATGAGTGCACACTTGTGCCTTTGTGAGTAACTTGGACATCAAGTATACCTGAGTGCAAGGTTATATCTGCTTTGATAAGTAGTAAGGAGGGGATTTACCTGTAACACAGTTCAGTCTAGAGGGAGGACTAGAGGTAGCACTGATTTCAGTATAAAAGTGAGAAGTTAGAGAGAGGGGGTATAGAGTATGCCGGCTAGTAGAAGGTAAGGGGATACCTTGAGCATGAGTGTATCTAGATTTCAGATGCAGGCTTTATTTTAGGAAGTTATAGAGTATCAATACTAGATACTAGAATGAGCTGGAAGAAGGCGAAAAAATGTATCAGTGAGTGTGAGATATAGGTATGTTAAGGTATTGGTTAACCGAGGTATTATGGGATGGATATATAGGCTTAGATATATGGGGTGCTATATATATATATATATATATATATGTATGATAACTAGTATTCCTGTTTATATAGGGAATAACCTGGGAACCTAGAGATAACTTTGTAATAACCTAGTATAGGCCTAAGGTCCCTAGTATGATTTTATAAACCAACCTAATAGTCAATTTTGGACTCTAACTTAGATATTGGCCTATTTTCAATCTTTTAACCTTGCATTGACCTAGTTGGACTCAAATATCTTAGATTTGAATTAAATTAGTTAATTTGGTTCAAAAACCATTATTATGACATGTAATTTCTTATATAGGTGTGTGTGAAACCATCTCGAATATCGAGTTATACGAATTGCTCAAGACTAGAGAAGAGTATATCTCTCTATTAGTTTTTATTATATGATAGTGTATATATTACATGTTCTAGAACTGTATACTTGATTCTGACACAGTTGTTACATAGACTGGTACTATATAGATCCTGTCAGAAGATGTTTTCCCCTACCGTGTTTAGCGGGTACTCCTTCACATGCATTTAATCATGTGTATCGGGTATTGATTAATGTGTACTTCGTATTCACACACTGCTCGTGTTAAGTGTGCCTATATTCGTGTTCGAACGTGTCATGATTGGATCCATAAGTATTGGTTGGGGATGGGGGAGTAAGAGTTGGTTATTTCATCAAGCTCAAGTATATTCGTGTACATGTTGATTACATTTCACACGTGTAATCGAGTTACCATATTGTAATCGTGTTCAACCCAAACCGATCACATAATGAACTTATACTCTATGGAATATTAGCTAGTTGTCTATTTTTATTACTTGATTCATATTGCCTATTCTTATTCTAGTATATTAGATGTTCACTCTAGTTCACTCTATTTCTTATGGCTAGTTATCCTGTATCTTGTATCCTTTTCTATTATAAGTAATATATACTCGGTTATGTATTTGGATCTGGTTTCAGAGATATGTACTTCGCTCCAATCATGACAGAATATATTTTTTAGATGATTGGCTTGTAGACCAGTGTCCTACCTCCTACAGGCCACAAAACGACATACCATTAGAGAATACTCCTTTAGAGTAGGAGGACATAGTACCGGATGCTGAGGAGGCTTAGACTTATTGTTTAAACTTGTATTAGACTTTTATTGAGACTTTTGGCGTGTATATATTATTGTGGTCTTATAATTGTATAATGATTCCTATTTCATCTTCCTTATTCTATATCGTGCTTTATCCTTCTTAGTTTGACATTGCGATTGAGTATCAATATCATATTCCATATTGTTTCTCCATTAGAGCTAATATGACATTGACATATACCATATATATATTATATGAGATATTCAGATAGTATGGTTAATGTCACGACCCGTACCCGGTATAGGGGCACGAGTGCGCGGGTACGTCCAGCCTACGCCGCAGCATCGGCGATAGAACACTATCTAGATCACAATAACCACTATCATAACTAAATACCTGTCAATAATATCAATCTCTATAAGGAGGATAATATATATCTCACAATATCTCATAATGTAAACTCAATCACAACATCTATAAGAGTATAAAGGCATGATAAAAGATAAGAAGAATGATATAGTTAAATACCATATCTCAAATATAGATAAAACACAGTCTAGCTGTCCAACATAAAGTCTCCACAAGTCTCAACATAACTAAACATAAGTCTAAACATAAACTGAAATAAACCTCAATAAGTCTCAAATGCATAGTATAAATACTATCTAGATAGCTGCAGATAATATCTCATATAAAGGAATAGTCTCCTCTAAGATCTCTGGTGTATAGTCTGCATCTATACCCGGTCCATAGTGTGTGGTACAGAAATCCTCAAGATCCTCTAAAAAAAAATTCAGTCAGGATTGGAACAAAGTACAAGAACTAACAGCAATTCTACATATATTGACAAAAACTATAACACAGTGTAAAGAAATACAAGACATATATGAATACTGGCAGTAAAAAATACTGGACATAATGAAGTACTGGAATAACGAAATTCTGGAATATATCATCATCAATATACATCTAGCATTGAAATAGAAATACAAGTGCATGCTAGAACAATGAACTGGTATATAAGTGAATGCTAGAACCATGACTAGAACATAAGGAATGCTAGATTAATATACTAGAGATACATGTCAAGAACATCTAGTTAAGTGTGTGAAATATCAGCATATCATGTGATCAGCTTGGGACTGGTCAGGCTTGCTATGTATGACTAGCTATGATTCATGTAAGGTCAGGCTAACCATCCGGATAGCTATGAGGCAAGCAAAAGTCAGGCTAATCATATATAATAGACTATGAGGCATGTAATGGTCAGGCTGTACCGACGTGAGGTGTGGGTGAGCTATGATTCATGTAAAGTTTGGGTATGATCACATAAGCTACTAATATTTTTTTGTTTTCCCCAGCTAGCACGATGGATTCCAAATCATGACTCCTTATGACAGGTCTCGATAATGCCAACTCGTGTAAACAATAATGTCAGAGTCATGTATGCTATACAACTAGAATTATAGAGATAATCAACATAATAGAAACTGTCAGAGAATATACTCGCCTATGGTCCTTAGCTGGCAATACCAATGTCCTGGTTCCAAAATATTGTCTGAATGATCCAACGGTCCTATAGACATATCATATAATACAATACTGCATCAGACATTACTCTAACACACAATCAACACAATGATCTCAGAGACTACGCTAGGGGGTCATGTCTGTAGTTGTTGTGCATAACAGACAGTCGATAATACGGGTCTTGCCAGTACGTCGGTGTACATATGACAGTCTGCTAATATACTACATGGTCACATGTCAATCTAACTACGGGGTATCCGTGGTTACATTCAAGTCATCTAGTATATATAATACATAGTACATAATATGAACTAACTTATTCATAATATCCATTGGTTACAATTATAATAGACATATGTGTATATATATATACTTTAAATAGAATCAATACTTTGTATATATATTAAACATATACTAGGGAGATGCATACAATACGTATATATATATATATATTTATACTAATTGAGAGATACTATATATATGTGCCACATTACATTTAAACATATACTAGTACATATACCATACATATACCAATTAGGTTTATATACATATAGATATATAATATGTACATACAAACACACCAATCTACCATCATACGATACGTGTATACTATCATAGCTAATTATACGCATGCATACAATTAATAATATGCGTGTGCGCGTACACGTACACGTACACGTACGCTTACACGTACGCGAGAGGGGACTCTAACCTGGGTACATGGGTAAGTCGTGCGTCGAGGTCGTCGCAGGGTGTTCGGTTAAGGGTAGTTGAAGTTGGGTCTTCACAGCAAGTGGTCGGTTGGCAGCAGGTCAATAGCTCCAGGCTCTGAGTCAATGTGAGTACAACGGGTTCACGACGGCGAGATGGCGACGAGTGCAGCGGGCGAGGTCATCGCGTGGAGGCGGGTCGTTTGTGTCAGTGTCCCGGCGTGGTTGAGGATGGCTCCGACGTTCAGTCGTGTGCCCTGGCCCTCAGGCGTTCAGTCGTGTGCTCCAGGAATTGGCAGCGACTCCAGGAGAGCGCAGGATAGGCTCGGTCCTGGCGGCTGCGGGCTGCGTACAGCGGTTGACGAGGCTGCTCCAGCGAAGGGGTGTTGGTCTCGGTTCTATTTGATAATAAACGGAAGAAATAAAAATAGGTTTATACAAAACCCTTTCTTAGGTTTTCAAACAAGAAGTATTATTAATCCTATGTGAGGATGTTAAGTACAAAATTTAATCTGGGTAAATATTGCTATAGGAGTCTGATCTGCAGTTGATCACTTTGTCCCTTGGACCACACGATGATGAAGAAGTGCTGTAAAAGAAGGAGATGCTTCAAAGATTGCAAGAGGGAGTGGATGCTCGATGCCAAAATCGTCGATCACTACTCTTTCTCTATTCTTCGACCCTCTGACTTCTATTATCTAAATTTTTGACCTTGGACCTCTGTCAATATGGGTCTCTATTTATAGGATTTTAGTAACAGTAACCATCCAGTCAGCGTAGAAGCCGGACAGTAGAGATTATGACACTTTTTACGCGGCGGTTATAATAACTGCCATCCACGTATAGATGACCTTCTAAATCAGCGTGTGACGCATGTCCCATGATGAAAAAATGTATATAACTGCTGCGAAGATCACGGCATGCAAGCCACGTAGGTAACTGCCCCTTGCGTAGAAAAGGTTGGCGTAGAAGCCAATAACTGTCACCATGGCATAGAAGCCAAATAGTTGTCAGGTTGGTGTAGAAGCCAAGTGGTTGTCGAGTCAGCATAGAAGCCAAATAGGCGTAGAAGCCTTATAGTCGTAGAAGCCTGATGCTGCATGGATAGGTAGCTAGCGTAAAAGATAGCTGCTCCTCCTTTCTTGACTGAGGACTTGAGCGTATTCTGGACCAAATAGCCTTATCACGCACAAATGCAAATATAGCCTGAGTTGGCGTATTTCGAGGAGATAGCATACAGCATACTCCTTATAGCTAAAAATAGCTCGGTGGCGTATTTCAAGGAGATAGCGTAGAGCGTGCTCCTATAGCTAAAAATAGCCTGATGGCGTAATGTGCAAAGGTAATGATGTGGACGTATTAGCCGTAATTATGGCTTGCCCAGTCTTTGGGGTTATAATCAAATCTCGTGCATTAAATACAGAGATCTGCCCCCATTCTGCGCATTAAATGCAGAGACATGTCTCGAGCTCTGTACGAAGAGCAGCTTTTGACGTGATAGTTTGGTTTGTCTTCCGCTGAGCGTAAAAGCTCACATCTGCCTGTGTAAAACTAGTCAGCGTATTCCCTTGTATGCGTAAAAGTACTTTGTATTAAGGAAATATCACTAAACGACGGTTTGGGTCTCTGTGCCGCACCATCATTACAGCCGTCATCTGGATAGTTGTGCAGTACTCGTTGTCAGGAGTCAGGTTCACTGCATGATCTGACAGGTTTATTTAAAGAATACGAAGCGTTTCCCGTACGACTTCCTACTGCATAAAAAGCGAGTAGGTTTTACGCCAAAGTGGCGATGTAACAACCTTTTTACGCCGAAGCAGCCTAGAAATACTGCATTACGCGGATTATCCTGGGACTTATATTTTATGCTGTACTAGCGATGAAGCCCTGTTATACGCCGATGGCTCTAAAGTCATATTTTATGCCGCCCAGCACTAAAATACTGCGTATAACTCTACAGTGTATTTTTTATGCTTCTAAAAGACCCCCTTTAAAGTTTTCAAATTTCTCGTAATTTGAAACACTTTGAATGAAGCATAAAACGGTCAAGTCTAACTCGTTCCTCGAGGCTGATTTCTTGGCAGATTTTTGGGGATTTATTGGGATTCGGTGTGTTCTCTTTCGCCTATAAAAAGGCTGATGAGTTAACTTGTTCTTCCTATATTTCCTTTACCACACAGAGATGATTGTCGTAGTTCGTCGGGTTGACTTGAGGAAGAAGAAGATCATGCTCTTCCAGCATGTAAGGAGCCGTAAAAGAAGGCGTCTTCGAGCAAATGTCCTCTGCAACGATGGATCATGGAAGGATATCATAGCTTCCTTTGCTCGGGATAATCAGCAACTTCATATGGCGATTCGTCCAGGAGAGAAGAAGGGTCACATTAGACCACACAGCTTGCAAGCTGTATTTTCTCCCGTTATTGGTGGACGAGGGCAGACAAACTAGCCCTGTCTTCCAGTACTGAGTTGGGTCTAATACCTCAACTCAACCTGTCATGGCGTATGGAGGATGGGCTCTAGAATAATTTATATAGGCCCAGTTCTGTATCCTCCCGTCATTAATCATTTTCTTGTTCATCGACTGTGGAAGTCGATGAACTGTTGTAGAAGACGGATAAAGATCTCCACCAATGCGAGAACCTGACAGAACAGATTTTGGGCGTGATCTTTAAATGAGGATGAAAAACCCTTTGTAGACGGGATTTCCCTCATATGTAATCATGAAGATAAAAAACCCTTTGTAGACTAGATTTCCCTCATATGTAATCATGATTAATAAAATCGTCTTCTTTTATGCATCTGATGATTTGCCATATTCTTTGCTGTGATGAAGTCTGAATATGTGTAGCTTCGCCACGTCTGAATAACTTTACGCTGAATCTGATAAAAAGAGTATCTGATCTCGTCCCATCTTTTACGCGTAACTGAGGACGCGTAGAAAACTGCTTAGCATTTAAGTCGAATATCCGAACTGTCATGCTATTTTGAACGAGGAATTACGTAGAATTCTGAACTTATCACTTCTCTGATAAGAAGAATTCTTGTTCAGACCATCATCTTCAAGAATGATTTTCCGAAAATCCCTTAAAATAGGGCGAGAAATGGCTGTCAAAATTGAGTCGCCATCTTGAACTGTAGAGAAAATATTCCGACTGGATTTTGGATAAACTTTCAATCAACCCAAGAAGAAGAGTCATTTTCCATGCTGAACTCTGTATACTTTGGGTACTTGGGATATTTTGAGGCCAAGAAGGAGTATCTTCTGCATGAACCCTTGTAGTTTGCCATCACGAGAATTATTCAGATATACGCATACTCTGGTCTGCGTATTTTAAGATATACAGAAAGTCATAGATCCGTAGTGCAGATAAGCATAAAATTGTAAGTTTGTAGCCTCTCGAGCGTAAAAGCTGCTGAGCATAAGAGCATCCGGGCATAGACCTGTAGATTTATAGCCTCTGAAAAGAAAACTTCCGAGCGTGAAGTCGTAGATTTGTCGCCTCTGAGCGTAAAAAGCTTCTGAGCGTGAAATCATAGATTTGTAGCTTCTGAGCGTGAAGTCGTAGGTTTGTAGCCTCTCGAGCATAAAAGCTACCGAGCGTAAAAGCATCCGAGCATAAAACCATAGACTTATAGCCTCCGAGCGTAAAACCGTAGATTTGTAGCTTCCCGAGCATAAAAAGCTCCTTGGCGTAAAATCATGAATCTGCTCTGCACGAAAACTTTTTGAATTCGCTAACTGTCTGCCTTCCCTGAATAATAGGCTGACGTAGTCCCCAATCATAATCGAATATTAAATATCGGATTTGGTTAGGGATTCGAGGAGTTTATCTGAACTCTATAAAAACCCCGAGGCCTTTAGAGAAAAACTTTTTATCTGTCTTTTGCAAAAGAAAACCTTCGTCTCTTAGAGTACTCTCCTCCGTTTCTTCTCTGAGCATTCTGAGTTTTTAGCGATGGCACCAAAACCAATCTCCTTCTCTAAGGGAAAGAAGGCTGCCTCCTCTTCTCGCTCCTCTACCCAAGCAAGTGCGACTCCCATCGGGCAGGGCGAACCTCGCTCTGAACGAAGTATCCCACCATCAAGCTGTACACCGGGCGTTATAGGTAAAGCTTTTTGGGACGACAAGAACGAAGAAAACCCTTCGCACACGTTGTACGTTGTACGTGAACCCTACAGTTATTTGAGGCATTGTCGCAGGCCTCTGTCAAGGGAAGCTCAACTGGCTGGCTTCCTCTCTGTATGGCTGCATCGATTGGTAGTACCAGGCATTGCACCTTCGGATCGCATTCACCGCAACACCTTATGGCCTGCAGTGCGTCTGGTGTTTGGGCAAGACTAGGCCTACTCCCTACCATGGTATGCCGCATACAAGCTGGCCTGAGGGCCATTATTGATGGGCTGCTTGCCGATGAAACACGGCGTGACAGCTTTCCCAGGGTAGAATTAACGTTCCTGTATTTGATGGGATGGTTAATTCTCCATAACCCCAGGGTGATGTCTCCCGGCTCTGGCAGTAGTTCGGGGAGTAATTTCTTGTTGAATTACAAGAATTCCACCTGGAACGTGACCACAGTTTTAGACTGTCGGCGAGCTTTAAATTTTGCTCACAGCTGGAAGCTCTTCTGTACCATCCCCACAGTACATCTCAATTAACAGGGGAGCAGGCTTCAGGACTCAGGTGAAGGGAAGATCGTTCTTTCTCCTGAAGCTTTTAATTGGTTGGTCTGCATTAGACCTTCCCATTTATTATACAGAAGTGAAGATCAATGCTTCTTGGAGCCCTACCTGTCTAGTCGGTTCGCCAGGTAGTTTGGGTGTGACCAATTGTACGTGGGCAATGCCATCACCAACTTCAAGTCCAGGAGTGAACTTATTGATGGAGCGAGAGGATGGCGGTACTTCATAATGGGTTGCACTGAAGCAACTTTTACTGTGCCCACGACTTTACTCTCCATGGAGTTACGCATCCTCCACTCGTACGCCCAGTTTTACGTGGCCATCAACACCTTCCATCGCGATTTTGATATGCGTGGAAGTTTTAGGATGCCCTTTTCTAAGTCCGCGGGAAAAGACGAAATCCCATCAGTTACCTCTGACGAGGGTGAAGACTCTGTCAATCCAGATGAGCCTTTGCTGACAATACCAAGAGGCAAAATTCCTCCGCCTGCAGAGCCTCTGGTTATCCCTGGTAAGCGAAGGGCTCCTGTCCTGAAGGAGACTTCCCCTTGCAAGAAAAAGAAGACTGTTAGTGGTCCTGTCAGGACTTCCAGTCATGAGGCTTCTCAGAGTGAGCCTGCTGTTTCCCCTGTTAGGGACGATCCTTTGATTACAGGTCCTTCGCCTATTAGAGAGGGAACCTCCACAATTCCGGCTGGCAGTGCCGGAGAATCTTTGCTCGAGGCAGCTGTCGCTGCTACTACTTCAGGTAGTGGTACGAGATCGCCTTCGAAGCCGAGCCAAATAAGGATATCTTTATCCAGCCCAATAATGGGTTTAGCCCCTTATTTATCTGTAAGTATCCCCAGCGAGATTCTACCCAATGAGCCTCGAGTGGATCTCGGTAAAGACCTGGAAGAATACCTGCCAGTGTCAGTTGGCACACCCCCTTCTCCAGGTATGACAGCTCGCTTAGCATCATTAAGAAATGATTTAGCTGTACTGGCTGCAGACCCGACATATATACCATCGGCCATGGGTAAATGTCATCTTTATGCCTCTTTTTATAAAAATTAACATCATGTTGATATTAACTTTCTTTTGTCTTCTTTTCAGGGGAAGACATCTACGGGTAGGGCAGCGTCGACGCAACTTTTAGCTTTTTTTCCGCTCCTGTCTTTGACACGGAGGTGCCTGACTTTGAAGAGGAAATATTTTTGGGTGCCGGCTCGCCCGAAATGGTTCCGATATCTCGAGAGGAGGATGGGCCAGTCATTACGACTATACCTCCTTTGAGTACGCCAGTCACTTCGACCGTTGTTGGCGTATCTTCTTTTGCCGCGTCCTCTGTTGAGGCGACGACTATGGTAACATCGTCTGTAGTCATTCCTGTAGGGGGATTCTTCGATATTGCAGCCACTCCCAGCGTCCATTCGAATCTTACCATGTTAGTTGAGCAGTTTTCAAGCGTTTTCTATGCCACTTTGAAAATGCTGATATTGTTGGTGCTGGAGAAGAATCTAGGCTTCGAGGCTCTAAAGACGTCCTCCAACTTTAGTATAGCGCAGATTAGATATTTCAATGATAATGACAGAGCTGATGCGCTAGAGCAAATAGTTAATGGTTTGGAACAACCCATTAACGATTATTTGCAGCTATCTTGAGACAGCATTGACGGTCTCGTTCAAGCTAGATATGACTCCTTAACTACAGAACTTGCTGGGCAAATGGAATCTTTGAACAAATCTGTCCAGGAACAGCAGCAGGAGATGGATCAAGAGCGTGCCGAATTAGAGTATGTCATTCCCCAGCAGACTCAGTGCGAGGCAGAATATGAGGAAAAGACAGCGAGGGTACGCAAATTGGAAGATGACCCCGCTAAGGCCAAGGAGAAGGCTCTCTCTTTATCAACAGCTCGTGACGTGTTGAAGGATCTAATGAAGACGGCTCAGCAGAACCTGACACATGTGGGTGTCATCCACGCAGGTTTTGTACATGCTCGGTCCGAGCTATCTGCTTTGAACAATGAGGCGGCAAGGTTGGAGCGGGCTCGTACCGACGTCTCGAACTCCAGGGATGAGAGAATGGTTACTCTGGCATAGCAGATTCTTGACTTAACTGCTCCCCCCAAGTGATGTACTTTTTTGCTTTTCTATGTAATTTGCTCTTTCTGGAGATAATAAAGAGGCTTTATCTGACATTGGTGGACCTATCATTTTGGAATATAAATGATAGGCTAGGGTGAAAGTGATATCAGAGGTAATATGGACATGATATACTTTCGGTAAGCTTCATCTGGACATATCTATTCAGAGGTTATATGGACATGATAGAATATGCTCCAACTAAAATTTGTACACAAAACACTATCAGAGGTAATATGGACGTGATAGGTTTTGATATTCCAAATTAGTTAAACATATCTATTCAGAGGTTATATGGAGATGATAGAATATGATCCAACTAGTTCTTTGGAAGTAGTATTGTCAGAATAAGATCTTTACCATTCTCCGTTGAGCAAAGAAGATTAAGCATAGTACCTCTTCAGGAATTTGCCATTGATAGGAGCCATTAACAAGTCTCCATTAGGCTTGGCTAATCTGTAAGCACCGTTTGAGAATGCCATCTCGATCACATAAGGGCCTTCCCATTTGGGCTGGAATTTACCCTTACTCTTATGAGTAATGATCATTGGCTTTCTCACGGCTAGAACTAGCTCACCAACTTTGAACACTCTTTCCTTTACTTTTTAATTAAAAGCTCTAGAAATGCGTGCTTGGTACAACGCGATACGCTATTCGGATTGAAGGTATTTTTCATCTAATCCTTCTAGCTCTTGAATCCTTAATAGGTCATTCTTTTCTTGTGTCAACTCATTAGCCACTGCTATCCTGAGTGACGAATTTGAATTTCGATGGGGAGAACTGCTTCACTCCCGTAAACCAGTGAGAATGGGGTACAACCCGTCGGTGCTCATACCGTTGTGCGGTATGCCCAGAGACATTCTCCTAGATTCTCATTCTAATCTCTTTTGTTTAAAAAGACGAACTTCTTCAAGAGTTTGATGATGGTTTTGTTGAAAGCTTTCGCCAAACCATTAGCAGCAGGATTGTATGCTGTAGAGGCCACGTTTTGTATCCGATTTTTATAGCAAAATCGGTGGAATGCTTGGCTAATAAATTGAGGCCCATTGTCATAAATTATCCTTGGGGGAATTCCAAAGCGATAAATGACGTGATGATTAATAAAGGTGATCACATTGGATGTCTTTACCTCAGCAAGAGGGATCACCTATGCCCATTTGGAAAAATAATCCATGATGGCTAATATGAACCGATGACCTCTGGAAGAAGACGGGTGAATAGGACCAATGATATCCATACCCCATGCTTCAAAAGGCTAGGATGCCACCGTAGGATGTAAATATTCAGAAGGTTGATGTATAAAATCTGCATGAACCTGGCAGGCTTTGCATTGTCTAGCATATTTTATTACATCTGTGATCATAGTAGGCCAGTAATAACCTATCCTCCTGATACATCTTGTAGCTTAGGACCGGGTTGATGTGCTCCGCATATGCCGTTGTGAGCTTTACGGATAATTCGCTGTGCCTCATCACCAGAGAGACATCGTAATAATAGTCCGTCATAAGTCCAGCAATATAGATATTATGAAGACACATCAAAATAGAAGCGTAATGATCATCTTTTGATGGATACTGCTTCTTTAGGATCTTCTGGTAAGATTCCGTATACTACAAAATCTATAAAGGGACTTCTCCAGTCTCTCTTTGGAAGATCTGTGTTCACAGCGTAGCTGCGTTCTATGTGAAAGTTATTTTTCACACATAATAAATCTCTGTTAAGAAGGATCACCGAATTCTGCCTTCTTATAGGAATAGCTAAATCTGCAGGTAGACTGGCCAGGGCATCAGCTTCCAGATTCTGAGATCGAGGCACATGCTCTAGGAAAAATCCTTTGAAAGACATGGCTATTTTGATCGTTGCTTGGTGATAAGGGATGAGGTCTGGATTTCGGACTTCATATATTCCTCTGACTTGATTGATGATCAGCAGAGAATCACCGAAAGCTTCTAGGTATTCGACGTCCACCTCTTTAGCAACTTGGAGCCCGATTAGTAGTGCATTATATTCTGCCACGTTATTAGAGCAGGGTTCTCTAAGAGAATATGCTCGATAGATGCTGAGTTTCTCAGGAGTAATTAGGATAATTCCTACTCCTAAAACTATATTTTCCTTGGGACCAGTCCTAGATGCACCATCGAAGAATAGCTGCCATGCATCACTCTCCATCGCAGAATTATATTCTGTAACTTCGTCGGGAATGTCCTCGTATAATTTGGAGGTTTTCCGAATCGGATGAGCATCTAGGAAATCAGCCAATGCTTGGCCTTTGATAGACTTTTGAGGGACGTACACTATATCATACGGTGTTAATAACATCGCCCAAGTCGCGAGTCAGGAATTAAGAACACTTGGCTTGTTCATCAATACCCGAAGAGGATTGATCCTGGAGATGATATGAATAGTCTGGCCTGTGACATAGTATCACATTTTTTGAATGGCAAACATTAAGGCCAAGCATTCTTTTTATACTGGATTGTACCGGTATTCATTTCCGACCATCATTCTGCTTAAATAGTAGATAGCCTGTTCATGACCCTCATCGTTCTTCTGTGCGAGGAGAACTCCCAGAGAATGATCCATTGCTCGAACATACAACAAGAATGGTCTTCCTATGACGGGAGGCACCAAAACTGGAGGATTAGTGAGGTAGCATTTGATATCATTAAACGCTTGCTGACAGGCTTCGTCCCATATAAAGGATACACCTTTCTTCATGAGATGAGAAAAAGGCTGATATCTCCCCGAGAAGTTAGATATGAATCTCCGGATATAAGCTAGACGACCTTGAAATCCCCTGAGTTCTCTCAGATTGTGGGGTGGTCGTATTTCTAAGATGGCCTTGACTTTTTCGGGGTCCACTTGAATGCCTTTGGCGGTAATGACAAATCCCAGAAATTTGCCACTGGATACACCCAGAAAGGACTTTGTAGGATTCATTTTGAGTTGATATTGGCGCATCAACTCGAAAACTGTCTTCATGTCTTGGATGTGGTTATCCTTACTGCGGCTTTTGACAGCTATATCGTCTACGTAACATTCCACTATTTTGCGTAAATGCTCTTGGAATATGTTACTCATAGCTCGTTGGTACGTAGCTCCGGCATTTTTCAGTCCGAAGGGCATGACCGTATAGCAATATATCCCCAATGGTGTCCGGAAGGCAGTATGCTTCTCGTCTTCAGGATGCATCTTGATTTGATTGTATCCTGAAAATTCGTCCATGAAAGACATGCATTCAAAACCGCATGTATTATCGATCATGACGTCTGTGATGGGAAGAGGAAATTCATCCTTTGGGCAGGATGCATTCAAATCTCGGTAATCTATTCAGACACGTACTTTCTCATTTTTCTTCATGACCGGGACAACATTGGCGACCCATTCGGGATGTTGTTCTTCCCGGATGAAGCCGCAGACTATCAACTTCTTGATTTCAGCTTCAATGGCGTCCATCATGTCCGGACGGAACCAGCGTTGATATTGTTTCACAGGCTTCGAATTGGGCAATATATTGAGCTTATGAGTAGCCACTTTTGGATCGAGACCTGGCATATCCTCATAATTCCACGCAAAGACGTCGATATATTCTCTTATTAGCTGGATTATTTCTTTCCTTTCTTCTTCGGAAAGATTGTTACTGATAAATATCGGCTTTGGTAAAAGTTTATCCCCAACGTCAATCTGAATAACTTTATCTTCAGTGGAGGGTTCTCTCTGCTCGAACCTGAGTTCCCACTGTGTATCCATTTGCTGAGCCCAAGAGCCATTTTCAAACGGTTCAGATTCTTGTTCGTCTGCTTCGAGAGAATCTGTCAATATTGTATTTACTGATAATGCTCGTTCGAGATCATCATATGAGCCGAAGGATGGCGAGCCATCTTGAGAAGAGGAAGGTGGCATACCCTAACCCAAAATAAGTTTGTTAACAGTAGGGATCACCGTACAACGATATTCGCCTGCCTTTCCCATAGTTGAGGCCTGGTTCCAGCTTCAAGTCATAACCCATACTTTACATAATCTTTAAAGTTGCTGGCTATATCTGTGAACCTGCATTTTACCAGCATCGTCCTCGGAATAATTTTCTTGTACAGTCAGTTCATTGTGCATGCGATCGAAGACTATTGAACGCTGACCGCTGCGAGTAAGCGGGACAATAAAGATAGAATCTTCATGTGGCCCATATGTTGTGATGACATTAGATGGTGACGCTACTTCCCACACATACGAATGATAGGAATCTATAGCTTTCAAGAATCTTTGTGCTATAGGTTCTATATCATTATGGGGAGAGGATTCCTGATCAAGAATTTGAGCGTCAATGTACTGGAAAAGAGGATCTTTATTATTATCACAAACCATGTTCCTGGTTGTATTTACATCAATCGGCTGCTTGTTGCGCCGAAGGTTGATGACCAAGGGTGGAGGCTTCTGGTTCAAAGTGATCACTAGAGGATCACCTCTATTTCCTGACTTGGTTTTGTTCAGGTGGATAGCCAGGGGTTCCAGGACTTTCAGACGAGTAGTTCGCCCTCTCACCTTGATTGACAGAGGTTGTTCGGCAGAGGGTTCTTCTGGCTCCCAGTGGAATTCCTCCTCTGTCTTGCCTGACACCTCCTCCATGTAATCTTGAGTGTACAACATGGCATCAGAGTAGTAGGATTCTACTCCTCTAAACGGGGTAAGGTCAGCAAACTCCGTTTGTACTATTTCTTGGGCATCTACATATTTAAAGCATTGATGTAGAGTCGAAGGAACGATATTGTGGTCGTGGATCCATGGTCTTCCCAGCAGAATATTGTAGGATACCTCTGAATCAATGACATAACATGTAGCTACTGATCTGAGGTGGCCAATCTGGATCCTCAGACGAATCTTCCCCAACGGCTTACTTTTCCTGGCATTGAAACCCATGATTGTAGTGGTAGTGTAAGCCAATTCGCTGGTAGGAATCCTCAGCGGTCTGAGCAGACTATGAGGAATGATGCTGATCGATGATCCCAGATCTATGTGAATTCGGTCAACCTCCATGGAACCGACATATCCGGTGTAATAGAGGGGTCTGTCATGCTTGTTATGTTTCAACAGTATGTCATCTTGGGTAAAAGTGATATTCGGGACCACCTCCATCACACTATGGCATTGAGGATATGCCACAGGTTCTTCATCAGGGAACTTGAGCTGGGTCAAGTATGCATCCACCTGCATTAATGCTTCACTCAGGGCTTGACGAGTGTCTTTAGAGAGTCTGAGTAGTTCAAATATGGACAATCTGGCTGGTGTATTAGCCAACTAGGCCAGGATGTCGAAGTTATATGGCTTATCCAAACCTTTGTTTTGTATATTCTTCAAAGGTTTATCAAAGCGCACTTCTTTTTGCTTGCCCTTGTCCGCCGAAGTTGGTCTCGAAGGACCGGCCTCTGGTATGGCAGGTTCCGGTTCTGAAGGCTTGGCAGCTAAAGCGTCTGCCGATGCTTCTTCTTGACTTCCTCCAAAGTCCTTGAGGTAGGCTTTCCCTGAACGGGTTCCAGTAGACAAAACTTCTTCTTCTGATGTCGAGGATACCGCAACCATATGAGATGGTTTACGCTTCGAGTTCTTCTTAGACTTAGCCTTAGCAGCTTGAGTCTCTTCCTCGATCTCTGACACCAGATCTGGATGAACCCACATAATCTCGTCTCGCTGGGTAGTTAAGGGTACCTGGTCATGATTTTGACCCATGGCTGGAGGAAGATTAACGATGTTCATCGTTGTTCGGGAAATAGGTACAATACCATCCGAAACTTCTTGAGGAGGCAGATTGCCAAATTGAAGAGAGATCATGTTAGCTGTGACCGTCTTCTCGCTGTTGCGCAGAATGATGGCCTTAGCATCGATCAACTCCTGGATTTTCCTCTTTAGTACATAGTATGCTTTTGTGGGGTGATGTATGTACCTATGGAAAATACAATACTTGGGGTTATTGGTACTGTCGACTTCATTAGGCCGCTTCACCTCAGGGAGGGTAATCTTGCCACTTTTGACGAGACACTCGAATATGCTCGGAATATCGTCGTCGTCAAAAGAGTACACTTCAATGGGCCTAGAAGTCCTAGGTTTCGTCTGTGTGGTTGCCGCAGTCTTTTGCCTGGACGTATTGATTGCCAAAACTTTTTTTCGGAACCACGGGGATGGTCGATGTTGGATGATGACCTCTTGCCTCTATCAGAGGCAGATATCATAATTCTATTATCACGCGCCTTCCGACTGTTGTCTTCAGCGACTACCGCTGAGATGATGAACGAGGGCCAATCATGGAACTGATATGGTCCTGTGAACACCGAGATCACTGAAAGAAGATTCTTCCTGCAAATGTCCACCAATGCTGAGTCTGGAACTCCGGAAGGCATTTGCAAAGTGGCTTGACAAAAATGTTCGATGAAAGTACGAATGTTTCCTTTTTCCTTCTGCTTTACTTCGATGAGAGAGGACATAGACATGTCCATCCCTCCTTCATAGAATTATGCGAAGAACAAAGTCTTGAAATCTTCAAAGGAAGTAATACAATTGTCTGCAAGACTACGGTACCACTGATAAGCCACTCCCGAGAGACAGCCTTTGAACACTCGAGTGAGAAGGGCATCATTCTCTTGTAATAACACCGTCATCATACTGAAGTAGTTCATGTATTGGCTCAGTGATATCTTTCCCTCAAACAAAGCCATAGTCTGTCGTTTGTATTTAGGAGGGAAAGGGACTTCATCCCAGATAGCTGGGTAAGGCTGGTTGATTCCCAATTTCTTTAGCTGATCCTTATATTTTAAGGCATCAAATTGGGCCTTCAATTTCTGCACTGCCTGCATAGGATCTTCAGCAGGTAGAGGGACCGCGGAGTGGTGAGAGATCAGTTGTTTTGCAACTTCAATAGGAGGCAATACATTCTCCGAGTTAGAAAGTAGGGGAGCTGTTGATTCTTGATCTAGAACGGGCTCCATGTTCGCGTTGGATGGTGGTAAGTCCACCCCCATACGTATTTGAGTCAGGGGGACCGATGCTTTAGTTATAGTAGCTGTGTATTGAGTCAGCATCATCTGGTGCATATTCTCCATCATGGACTGTATATCTTTCAGAGATGTCTCCAGCACAACGATGCGTTGCTCAGTACTTCCTGACGAGGAAGCCTTTTCGTGTTCATCTTCAATGGCAAAGACCCCCATTTCTCTGGATGTCATTGAAGAGCTAGTATAGGTCTCTGTGGAGAATGACTATATACTTTCAGCATCTGATTCAGGAAACTGGCGATCTCCAGTGTCGGAATCAGAAAAATATGAAGCCGGTTGTTGTGACCTCGAACGGGTGTTTCGGAACACCCCAGCTTCAATGTTCTTAAGGAGTTTGTTGAATCTCCTTTGGCTTGGAGTTCTAGAGGGATGACGCCTTGAATTCGACCTTTCTCTAGGAACGTGTGAAGCCATGTTCACTGATACATGTGCCGGCTCTTCTTCCTGGAAAGATAAAGAGTAGTTCAACAAGTCAAAAACCGACCATTTTGCTTCAGAACAGTAATAATTAACTACAATCCTATGACTATTACAATAGTGCTCCCTAGGAGGCATAATAGACATGCTGGAAGATCTCCTATCCTTGTGCTTCTGGATCAGATATTCACGCAAGTCAGGAGGATTTTCAGAAGAAGAAGAAGAAGAAGGCTTATTCCTCTTGTTTACATCAGTTGGCATACGGATATTGGGAACCATAACCTTTCCCCTGCCACCCGTATACAACAGGTTAGCCATCTGAGTAGCAGATAATCGCCGAGGAGTGTGTCTCTCCATAAACTGGGTTTTCTTTATGCTGAAGGGCTTAACCTGGCGTAATTTGGAGCTTTGCTCAAGTTGACGTAAAACTGAGGAAGCCCTCAATCGGCCATCCGCTTCTCGTGTAATCTGGAGAGCGGGCAGATTCTTCTCTTGCTGGCGTAAAGGCCGAGAAGTTGAGTAGCCCGCCACTTGTTTTCCCTTGCGTAGATTGCAGGGACCATCTATTTTTTCGCGAAGGGCAGATACATTTTTACGCGTAGAGCGCGTTTAGAATTTCTGATTTGGCGCTGAGGCATTATCAGAAATCTTGTCTGCCATATCGCAGACAGGAGACTGAATTTTATGCGCAGAGCGCGGAGTAGACTTCTGGATTAGCACTGAGGCATCACCAGAAGTTTTGTCTATCACGTCACAGACGGAAGACAGAGTTTTACGTGTGGGGCACGGAGGTTGCGAAGCTACAACCTTGTTGGTCGGAGAAAGCAGAGAGTCGGTAGTAATGGTAGGGGATGTCCGGGGCATCCAGACCTTACGCAATTTCCTGTTGTCTTGGACAGAGAGAGAGTGAGAGCTATCTTCGTAGGCAGATTGGTCGAACTAGACGACCAAGTTCTTCTTTATTGATACTACTGACACTGCATCATGTTGAGCAATTGCTTTCTCATCAGATGAGAAAGAGATCCCCAGCAGAGTCGCCATCTTTTGTTTGATAATAAACGAAAGAAATAAAACTAGGTTTATACAAAATCCTTTCTTAGGTTTACAAACAAGAAGTACTATTAATCCTATACGAGGATGTTAAGTACAAAATTTAATCTGGATAAATATTGCTATAGAAGTCTGATCTGCAGTCGATCACTTTGTCCCTTGGACCACACGATGATGAAGAAGTGCTGTAGAAGAAGGAGATACTTCAAAGATTGCAAGAGGGAGTGGATGCTCGATGACAAAATCGTCGATCACTACTCTCTGTTTGTGCTTCGACCCTCTGACTTCTATTCTCCAAATTTTTGACCTTGGACCTCTGTCAATAGGGGTCTCTATTTATAGGGGTTTAGTGACAGTAACCGTCCAGTCGGCGTAGAAGTCGGACAGTGGAGAGTATGGCACTTTTTATGCGGCGGTTATAATAACTGCCACCCATGTGTGGATGACCATCTGAATCTGCGTGTGACGTGTGTCCCATGATGAGAAAATATGTATAACTGCTGCGAAGATTACGACATGCAAGCCACGTAGGTAACTACCCCTTGCGTAGAAAAGGTTGGCGTAGAAGCCAATAACTGTCACCACGGCGTAGAAGCCAAATAGTTGTCAGGTTGGCGTAGAAGCCAAGTAGTTGTCGAGTCGGCATAGAAGCCAAATAGGTGTAGAAGCCTTGTAGGCGTAGAAGCCTGATGCTGCATGGATAGGTAGCTAGCGTAAAAGATAGCTGATCCTCCTTCCTTGACTGAGGTCTAGAGCTTATTCTGGACCAAATAGCCTTATCACGCACAAATGCAAATATAGCCTGAGTTGGCATATTCCGAGGAGATAACATACGGCATACTCCTTGTAGCTAAAAATAGTCCGGTGACGTATTTCAAGGAGATAGCATACATCGTGCTCCTATAGCTAAAAATAGCCTGATGGCGTAATGTGCAAAGGTAATGATGTGGACGTATTGGCCGTAATTATGGCTCGCCTAGTCTTTGGGGATATAACCAAATCTCGTGCATTAAATACAGAGATCTGCCCCCATTCTGTGCATTAATTGCAGAGACGTGCCTCGAGCTCTGTACGAAGAGCAGCTTTTGACGTGACAGTTTGTTTTGTCTTCTGTTGAGCGTAAAAGCTCACATCTGCCTATATAAAACTAGGCAGCGTATTCCCTTGTATGCGTAAAAGCACTTTGTATCAAGGAAATGTCACTAAACGACGGTTTGGTCTCTGTGCCGCACCATCATTACAGCCGTCATCTGGATAGTTGTGCAGTACTCGTTGTCAGGAGTCAGGTTCACTGCATGATCTGACAGGTTCATTCGAGGAATACAAAGCGTTCCCCGTACGACTTTCTACTGCATAAAAAGCGAGTAGGTTTTACGCCAAAGTGGCGATATAACAACATTTTTACACCGAAGCAGCCTGGAAATACTGCATTACGCGGATTGTCCTGGGGCTTATATTTTACGATGTACTAGCAATGAAGCCCTGTTGGTTTCGTAATACCTTCTCTCTACGATCCAAGATCTCAACGGACTGTTCAGGATAACTGAGTGTCGGTCCAACCTCGATCTTCGAGTGATCTAGTACGTGACTAGGATCTGCTACATACCTTCTCAGCTGCGACACATGGAATACGTCATGCACTCCTTCTAGAGCATGCGGCAAATCAAGTCTATAGGCCACTGCACCGACCCTTGCAAGCATACTGAAGGGCACGATGTATCATGGACTAAGCTTTCCGCCTCTGCAAAAATGAATTGTGCCCCGTGTCGAAGAAATCCGTAGGAACACTAAATCGCCAACCTAGAACAAACAATCTTAATATGCAATCTAAAATAAAACAATCATAACCAATAAAACAAAATCTATACCTGAAACTCTAGGGGTCTACGTTGGCTGTTAGTCCAATGCCGCTATCTGTCCTGCGCCACTCGCAGTCTGTCCCTAATAAGATTCACCTTCTCTGCTGCATCCACGACCATTTCTGGTCCTAACAAAGCTCTCTCTCCAACATCACCCCACGATAATGGTGTACGACACCTTCATCCTATAAAGCCTCGAATGGTGACATCTCAATGCTGGCCTGGTAGCTATTGTTGTAAACAAACTCTACTAGGTATAGATGATCCTTGCAAGAACCTCCGAGATCCAAAATGCAAGTGTGTAGTATATCCTCAAGAGTCTGAATAGTCCTTTCAGACTGTTCGTTTGTCTGGGGGTGATACACGGTACTGAACTTGAGCTGAGTGCCCAAGCTAAACTGCAGACTCCTCCAGAAATAGGAAGTGAAATAACTATCCCGATCTGAGACAATACTCACAGGAACTCTACGTAATCTGACAATCTGCTGTACATACATCTCTGCTAGATTCTCTGTCGATGTACCCACTTTGAATGGTAGAAAGTGGGCTAATTTGGTCAACCTATCCACGATAACCCAGATTGCGTCCTTTTCTCCTGGAGAACGAGGAAGTCCTGAAACAAAATCCATAGTTACATGCTTCCACTTCTATTCTGGAATGGATAAAGGTTGAAGGAATCCTCCTGGCCTCTGTCGATCTGCTTTTACTTGCTGACACACTAAACCTCGGGATATAAAGTGTGCTACCTCGCACTTCATACCATACCACCATACATGCTCCCTCAAATCTTGATACATCATGTTGGCTCCGGGATGCATCGAGTACTGAGAGCGATATGCCTCTTGCAAAACATCGTCGCACAGCTCTCCATTTGGCACACACATCCTCGTGCCATGCCGTAAAGATCCATCATCCGCAATAGTGAAGTCGTCTGTCAATCCTGTCCAAACTTGTTCTCTAATATTCCTTAGAGTCTCATTGTCATACTCAGCAGCTCTAATTCTGTCCATCAGCTCCGATTGTGTCTGTAATCCTCACATCTGAATCTTAACTCCTAGAACTAGTACTTTAATTTCCAAGCTCTCAAGATCAGCTAATAAATATCTATCTGAAGTCAAACACATAGCCATCGAATACCTGCTCAGAGCATCAACGACTACGTTGGCCTTTCTTAGATGGTACTGTAATGAGATATCAAAAGTCTTTCATCAATTCTAACTACCTTTTCTATCTCATGTTCAGCTCCTTCTGTGTAAACACGTACTTCAAGCTCCTGTGGTCCGTGAAGATCTCCACACGCTCTCTGTACATATAGTATTTTCACAGCTTTAGGGAAAAGATAACTGCTGCTAACTCCAGATCGTGAGTGGGGTTTCATGAGGGCGTAATTGTCTTGAAGCATAGGCAACTACTTTCCCGTATTGTTGAAGAACGCATCCCAACCCTTTTTCTCAAGCATTACTATAGATAGTGAATCCACCGGTCCCTGATAGCAACGTCAAAACTGGCGCTATCGTCAATCTCTTCTTCAGCTCATCAAATACGGCTTGACATTCTTCTGTCCAGACAAATTCTACATCTTTCTTGGTCAGCCTAGTTATTTGTTCTGCAATCTTGGAGAACTCTTCTACAAATCTTCTGTAGTAGCCTGCTAGTCCGAGAAAGCTCCTGATCTCGGCTACCGAACTAGGGGTAGCCCATGACTCCACGGCTTTGATCTTCTTTGGGTTAACTAAAATTCTGTTACCCATCACTATATGTCCAAGAAATTCTACCTTATCAAGGAAGAACTCATACTTTGAAAGCTTCCCATACAACTTCTCTCTTTTGAGAGTCTCTAAGACCATCCTCAGGTGCTCTTCGTGCTCTTCTGGAGTCTTCGAATATATTAGAATGTCATCAATAAACACCACTACAAACTTATCTAGGTATTGGTGGAATACCTTGTTCATCAAGTTCATGAATACTGCTGGTGCATTGGTTAAACCAAATGGCATTACCGTGAATTCAAACTGGACATATCTGGTCTAAAAGGCTGTCTTTGGTATATCTTCTCTCTTCACCTTCACCTGGTGATAGCCTGACCTCAAGTCTGTCTTTGAAACACCTTCGTTCCGCTCAACTGATCGAAAAGATCATCTATCCTCGGCAGCGGGTATTTGTTCTTGATAGTAAAGTTATTCATAGCTCTATAATTGATACACATGCATACTGTACCATCCTTCTTTGGTACGAATAATATCGGTGCTCCCCATGGCGATGAACTGGATCTAATAAAACCTTCATCTTGCAGCTTCTCAACTTGCTTCTTTAGTTCTACCAACTCGTTGTTGTTGACTCTATAAACATATTGCGTAATAGGCTCCGCTCCTGGTATCAAGTCTATAAAGAATTCAATTTCTTTGTCTGGCAGCAAACATGGTAACTCCTCTGGAAATATATCCAAGAAATTCGCTATCAGTGGATGTGGTAACTCCTCTTCTTCCATCCTGGTTCCATAAAAAGTACCTCTGCTCTGCTCCTCCGGCGATCTCGAACTCTGGCTCTCCTGGTGGTCAAAATACTACTCTACCTCCGTGACAATCTATAGAAGTATGGTGTTTACTCAACCAGTCCATTTTGAGTATAATATCGTATCCCGAAAGTGGCATAACGAGTAAACTTATGCTCAACTCCCGGCCTTCCAATGATACTCTCTGATCCTTGCAATAATCATGGACTAGGATAATGCCTCCTCCTGTCGTGATCTTGTAAGTCGTATCTAATGATTCTATATCTAAACGATGCTTAAGTGCATAAGATACATATATAAAACTATAGGAAGTGCCAGAATCAAATAATGCAAGTGCTGGAATAGAATCGAGTAAAACTGAACCTGAAATCACGTCTCCAGCTGGCTCGGCCTCCTCAGTAGTCATGGCATAAGATCGTCCCTATGGTGTTCCTCTCTGCTGCTGCTGCTGCTGAGCAAACCTCTGTTGTTGTGGTGGAAGTGGAGGTCCTCTCTGTTGGCCTCCTGGTACAGTAGGTGCTCTGGCTGGTCCTCTCTGAGCTGATGCTCCTTCCTGGGAAGTCTGAACAACTGGGCAGTCCCTCAGCTGGTGTGCTGATGACCCACATGACAAGCAAGTACCTAACCTTTTCCTATAGATTTCTCTTGTATGTCCCATCTTTTCTCAATACGCACACTGGGCAACGGGCTGATTCTGTCTCTGTGGTTGCTGCTGCTGGATATGTCCTCGAACTGGTGCCTGTTGCTGGTGTTGCTGCTGGTACGGCCTCTGCTATTGTTATTGTTATTGAAAGTGTGGATGCTTGGCTTGTCCTGTGTTACCACCTGTTCCTCCAAAAGTGTCGCATCCTCTCTTGGGCCTGAGGTCCAAGTCACCTTCAGCAATCTCGGCATCAATTAGAATACCCTCAAATATAGCGGTGCATCATCCTGAAGTACGAGACTCGATCTCTCTATTCAATCCTTTTCTGAATTTTCGTGCTCTATCTCCTGTGTCTCAAATCATCGATGGCACGAATCGACTTAATCGATAAAACTCTGCGGCGTATTCGTCGACGGACATGCCTCCTTGGATTAAGTCATGGAACTGACTTTCTAATGCTCCTAAGGCTACGTCAGGAAAGAATTTCTCCTTGAAGAGCACCTTAAAGTCCTTCTAAGTAAGTCCTTCAACAGGGAGTATTAGCTTTGTACGATACCATGTTAGCGCGATATCAAATATCTGACTGCCAGTGGCCTCTATCTGAAGAATCTCCAGAATCTGTGCTAAACGTAAGTTCCTCTCTATGTCCTCTAACCAATTATCAGCATAGAGTATTCCTTTTATGCCCTTAAACTCTCGAGGCATCATCCTCTTAAAGTCCACTATAGTACCTAGCCTCTGTTGTTGTTGGCCATGATGTTGCGGTTGTCGTGCTACTCTCTCTACAGCCTGTAGAGTCACCTGATGAGCATTCTCTATGCTCTCTTTCATCAGTTCTGTTTGCGCCTGGTGTGCTTCTACTTGTACTCTCTGAGCCTCAGCTTGAATACGCTGAGCTTCTGCTGTTACTCTCTGGGCCTCTAGCAGGCCCTGCATCAGTACGAATATTTGTGCCCCGTCAGTGGGCACTCCTCCGAGAATCGATGTCAGTGGTGGTGGAAGGTTGTCTGTCATAGCTGGGGCAATCCTCTGAATATATGGAGGAGGAATCCCGTTAGCTACAGATACTCCCAGATGAACAGGAGATGTAGTAGGAACTCCAGATGTCTGTTCGTTAGGTCGAGAGGTGGCAGACCCCTCTGAAGTTGATGCTCCCACTCTCATAGATCTAGTATTCGGCGACATCCTAAAGACAGATCGAATGAATCAATTTAGGTGATAGATACGATATCATCAAGGAAGAACAGAAAAATTCTAAAGGAAGCAATCAATTATAATAGCATTGTGAAGATCAGAATTTCTTAGTGTGATTGAGCATACTCTCATCCTAAATCCTATTTCCTATATCCTATCGCAGGCTCAGAACAGTACAACTAAGTTGTCGTACTACCACAATATCGCATAATTTGCGAAACTGGACCTGTATGGGCCACCACCAAAAATATGTCATGACCCGCACCCGGTATAGGGGCACGAAGTGCGCGGGTACGTCCAGCCTACGCCGCAATATCGGCAGTAGAATGCTGTCTAGGCCACAATAACCAGTATTATAACTAAATACCTGTCAATGATATCAATCTCCATAAGGAGGACAATATACATCTCACAATATCTCATAATATAAACTCAATCACAACATCTATAAGAGTATAAAGGCACGATAAAAGATAAGAAGAATGAAATTATTAAATACCATGTCTCAAATATAGATAAAATACAGTTTAGCTGTCCAACATAAAGTCACCACAAGTCTCAACATAACTAAATATAAGTCTAAACATAAACTGAAATAAACCTCAATAAGTCTCAGATGCATAATATAGATACTATCTAGATAGCTGCAGGTAATGTCTCATCTAAAGGAATAGTCTCCTCTAAGATCCTTGGTATGTAGTCTGCATCTATACCCAGTCCATAGTTTATGGTACAAAAATCCTCAAGATCCTTTGGAAAAAATATCCAGTCAGGATTGGAACGAAGTACAAGCACTAACAACAATTCCACATATATTGACAAAAACTATAACACAATGTAAAGAAATACAAGACAGATATGATTACTGGCAGTAAAAATACTAGACATAATAAAGTACTGGAATAAAGAAATACTGGAACATATCATCATCAATGTGCATCTAGCAATGAAATAGAAATACAAGTGCATGCTAGAACAATGAACAGGTATATAAGTGAATGGTAAAACCATGACTAGAACATAGGGAATGCTAGATCAATATACTAGAGATATATGTCAAGAACATCTAGCTAAGTGTGTGAAACATCAACATATCATGTGATCAGCTTGGGACTGATCATGCTTGCTATGTATGACTAGCTATGATTCATGTAAGATTAGGCTAACTATCCGGATAGCTATGATGCAAGCAATAGTCAGGCTAATCATGCATAACAGACTATGAGGCATGTAATGGTCAGACTGCACCGATGTGAGGTGTGGGTGAGCTATGATTCATGTAAAGTTTGGGTATGATCACAAAAGCTACTAATATTTCCCCGTTTTCCCCAGCTAGCACGATGGATTCCAAATCATGACTCCTCATGATAGGTCTCGATGATGCCAACTCATGTAAACAATAGTGTCAGAGTCATGTACGCTATACAACTAGAATTATAGAGATAATCAACATAATGGAAACTGTCAGAGAATGTACTCGCCTGTGGTCCTTAGCTGGCAATACTAATGTCCTGGTTCCAAAGTATCGTCTGAATGATCCAACAGTCTTGTAGACATATTATATAACACAATATTGTATCAGACATTACTCTAACACACAATCAACACAATGATCTCAGAGACTACGCTAGGGGGTCACGTCTGTAGTTGCTGTGCATAATAGAGAGTCGATGATACGGGTCTTGCCAGTACGTCGGTGTACATATGGCAGTCTGCTAACATACTACATGGTCACTGGTCAATGTAACTATGGGGTATCCGTGGTTACATTCAAGTCATCTAGTATATATAATACATAGTACATAATATGAACTAACTTATTCATAATATCCATTGGTTACAATTATAATAGACATATGTGTGTATATATATATATATATATATATATATATATACTTTAAATAGAATCAATACTTCGTATATATATTAAACATATACTAGGAAGATGCATACAACACGTATATATATATGTATTTATACTAATTGAGAGATACTATATATATATGCCACATTACATTTAAACATATACTAGTACATATACCATACGTATACCAATTAGGTTTATATACATATAGATATACAATATGTACATACAAAAACACCAATCTACAATCATATGATACGTGTATACTATAATAGCTAATTTTACGCATGCATACTATGAAGAATATGCGTGTGCGTGTACGCATACACATACACGAGAGGGGACTCGAACCTGGGTACGTGGGTGAGTCGTGCATCGAGGTCATCGCAGGGAATTTGGTTGAGGGCAGTCGAAGTCGGGTCTTCACAGCAGGTGGTCGGTTGGCAGCAGGTCAATGGCTCCGGGCTCTGAGTCGAGGTGAGTACAGCGGGTTCACGACGGCGAGATAACGATGAGTGCAGCGGGCGAGGTCATTACGTAGAGGCGGGTCGTTCGTGTCAGCATCCCAACTTGGTTGAGGGTGGCTCCGGCGTTCATTCATGTACTCTGGCGCTCAAGCGTTCAGTCGTGTACTCAAGGAATTGGCAGGGCTCCAGGAGAGCGCAGGATAAGCTCAGTCCAGGCGGCTGTGGGCTGCGTACAGTGGTTGACGAAGCTGCTCTGGCGAAGTGGTGCTGGTCTCGGGTCGGCGGGGTGAGGGAAGGAGATGATGGGAAGGAGGTAAAAGAATCAGAAGGGGAGGAGGAGTTACGGCTGATGCTATTAGCTAGGTTTAAGAAAAAGAAAAACCCAAAGAAAAGGAATATTTATATGCAATGGGTTTGGGTTGACCTAGAAGTTGACTTTGGTCAAAGCCCTCTAGGGAGTGGGCCTTCTTATGGGTATGTCAAGGGATATGACTTAAATGGATTTAAAAATCGAAGGTTAAGATGCATTGGTTCAAGGTTTTGGGGCCATGGTTTAAGAAGGTTGATGTTAAATTACACACTCCTGAGAATTATGGAAAAATATACATGAAAGATAAAAATGGGTTATTTACGTGTCGTACCCAGGGGCAGACACCTTAATGCATTTTTGCACAAAAGTGCCTAATTATTGGAAAATTGCACAACGTGAGATTTATGAATTTAATTTATTTAAAATAAATGCAAGTGGTGTTCTAAAATAAATTACAAGTACAAGGGGCTGAATTTAAGTGGGACACAATTGTCATGAATGAAGTAGACTCAGAATAAAATATTATCCTAATTTGGGTTACTCAAAATGGGTCGAGATTGTGTCTCCAATTTTGATTGGAACACACACTGATACAAAGTTGGATTTATATAGAATTAAGTGTAGTCGGTTGCGACGAATGCTGTACGACTAAGATAAAGCACAACAAGACATGGTTATGAGTCATACAAAGGTCAAAGTAACAGTTTCGCATGTCTAGGACAAGGGTGTGAACTTAGTTGGAAGACAGTGACTAGTGTAGTGCTCTAATTATCGAAGCAACGATTAAGTACAACAATCAAATAAAATCATAATTATTTAAATATAATTAATATCATGCAATCATTTACACATTAATTATAAAAAGACAAAAATACCCTTAATCTGAAATGTGGGGGTGACAGTTAACACAGACAATGTTCTACTACCGATGTTGCGGCATAGTCTGGGTGTTGTTCACTATTCGTGTCCTTATTTCGTGTGTGAGTCATGACACATTTTAAGTGGTGGCCCATGCAGGTCCAGAGTCATAATTAGAAGCGATATCGTAGTAGTGCCCACCTAGAGTAACTCAATCACAACTAGGGAATATTTCTAAATATCTGTTTTGCTATCCTTATTTATTTGAATGCTTGCTTTACTATGAATAATCCTGTCCATCTTTTATGATATCATATCTTGCTTAATTTTGATTCCTTGTTTCAATTTATCTTTAGAATGTCGCAGAAGACGCGTTTCCAGCGCTTAGGTGCAGTGTCAGCGAGGTCGGTTACTTCGTCGCCTCTAAGGGTAGCACCAGCAGGCACCGTTCCAATAGCTTAAGTTCAGAGGTCCATTTTACCGATCCAGGTGGGAATTTTTGTAGCAAATTTCAGGGGTGCTCCACCTCCGGTATTGTAAACCCCCTCGACCAAATCAGAGCTATTTGGGTTTAAATTAAGAAACTAGGGTTTAATTGGATGCAATTAGATTTAATGTACAGCAATATTGTAACTTAATACATCTTACGGTTGCCTTGACGTTTGGAGCACTATACTAGTTGGTGCACCCAAACCATTTAAGTACTCATCCCCTAAACACGCCAGACTACCCACATGCACTTTGTGTAACTCTTAGATTCCTACTAGGGTGCTTAAATCTAGTTGCACAACAGTCGTTGGAAATGCCAACTATTATTTCTTTAAACCAAACCTCCTCCTAAATGCTTGACGCAGTTATTTGTAACCTAAATTAAATTGAGGCCCAGATCACCCCAAAACAAGTCCTAACCAAGACCTGTATACCCATCATGAGGACCAGACCCCACCCCAAGGAGCCCAGACAAGTCCAAGGCCCGAGGCCCCAGTCCATAAACCCTCCTATATGAACAACTCTTCCTACTACTATTGAAACCCTAACATCACCCATCCTCTCAACCTAGCCGAATCCCCTTGCCAACCCAACCCCGCTCAGCCTCACCGGACCACCGCCCCCTTGCCATCTTCGGCTTCACCGACCACCCCTCAAACCGCCGCCTCTCCGCCAGAACTCCACAACCATCCAGCCGCCATCACCAATCCATCCAAACCCGACCACCTGAGCTTGGTGTCCCCTCCCCACTCCGCATGATGTCGCCCACTCCGCATGACACTGCCTGACGCCGCCCGACTCGCCGGACCCCCCACTCACCATCACCGACTGCCTCCACCTCACCATCACCATCCAGCCATCATCACAGCCCCCTTTAGACCCCCGGCCGATCCTGACTGCTCCCCACCACCCTCCAGTACCGTCGAACCATCCACGAGGCAGACCCCGACCAACCCCCACGACTGGACTATCACCCCGACGCTGACTCAGAACGCTGCTACCACGCCAGGGCACTGTATCCGTGACTGCAGCCACCGCAGTCGACTGAATGCCGCAGGCCGTTCCCGTCCACGTCGACCAAAGTTTACCCCACGTCGGAGGAGACAGTCGCCTAGCGAGCGGACCCCCTCGCTCGGTCGATCAGGTACTCATTCATTGAACCCTTCACTCGTGTATCCTATATTTCTCCTTCGTGTCATCGTGTCACACTTGAACCCATATCTATAGTATTTAACCTAGTTAGAAATGTATGCATGGAAGTTGATATTAATTAGATATTAATTAATAAATAATTAGTCTAAATTAATGACCAGTTACCAGGGACAGATAATTCATTAGTAACACCTAGATATAAATCCTAATAAGTTTGAACATGGAAATTAGAGACAGGTGTTCGCACAGAACAGAAATCATGGACAACCTGTAACTAGATAAATAAATTGCCTCGAGACACATGTTAACCGAAGACAGGATACGTGTACACCCTAGCTACGTGCACACATGATGTTGTGCTCAAGCAATAGTAAACTCGCGACAATATTCAAGTATAGTGTCTTAGTCGTATGTAGTTAATGCATAGTGTCTGATGTCTGTATTGTTGTGTTATATTGTAAGTCTAGGGTCTTTGGATCAGCCAGGAGACGCTACAGGAGCAGGCTTTTGACATTCACCTCTTGAAGACTCAGGCAGGATACCTTGCCATATGTTACTGTCTAATTTAAATTATGCAAATGTTGTATTGTATGCTTGTTGTCTTGCTTTATACAATAGTGCGCATCCGAGATTGCATCGGGTGCATTCGACGGATACATCGATGATTAGTATACATTGACTTAGTCATTAGCAGACTCACCCCATTGGACAATATCCTGTTATCTTCCGAGACCTGACACGCTTACACATTTTACAATAATCAATGCATATTGGGATGTGGGTCCGCATGCTCGACTAGCTATTGGCGCGTGTGACATACATCATGGTTAGTAAGTAATTCAGGATTATTTCAGTATAGAGACTGGCATTTGATATTGGTCTGCGCGTCGATTATTTGACTTATATATCTACATTCGGCGGGGAGGACGACCAGTAGGCTTATGGGATACCCCACTCTTTTATACTGACACCGCACTCGATGGAGTGATACGGACTTATATATATATTACTGATACCACGTTCTGTAGAGTGTTTGACGTTACTTGGTGACATTGCAGATACCATACTCTATAGAACATCGGACATTACTGTATTCCTGCGCCCGTGTTATAGGGGGCATGTGTGGCATATACTAGCCGGTTGCCACGACTGGTGAATTACGTCAGCATATGTCTAGCCTACACCTTTCCATATACTCACAGTTGTCCTCAAATTGCATTTACTTAGATGGCTAGCACACCCTTTATTATATTTATTTTATTCAGTATTTATATATGGCATGCTTCTATGTATCTTGTTACATCCCTCTGAGGACCTGGTACCTTTCCAGATTTGGACGAGGCTTACTACCCTATAGTGTACGGCCCCAGACAGGAGACGAGATTCGCTACAACTGAGGAGTTAGAGGTACAGCCGTCAGAGTTTCCGTGATTAGTTGGTAGGCCTTCTGTATAGATTGGGTGTATCATTATCTAGTCTGCCGATGCTCTAGTCTTTACATTTTATCTATCATATCAGTACTTTATTTCGTCATAGTAGTGGGTTTGTTCCCACCAGATATTATTGGTTGTACTATGATATCTTGAGACTGGCATTTATCCTCCAGCAGTTTATTTAGTACCTCTTGCTCTTTATATTGTGGATGAGATTAGATTACCTGTTATTGACTAATTTTGGATATGTTAGTATTTTAGGACAACGTAGTACTCTTTGTGGATCCATTAAATTGGGATATCCTCGGAGACGTGTCAGCTGGCTATTGTCACGTGGCCTAGTCCCGTATATTTTGGGACTGGGGCGAGAAAGGTACCGAGGACAACGCCCACAGTCTCAGAGGATATTCTACCTTCACTACCCGTAGTCGATCAGAAGCATATGTTAGCGCTCATTCAGCAGATAAAAGAGGTACAACAATGTCAGTCAGAGCTTATGAGGCAGGGAATTTAGAATGCCTACCAGATTGTGCTTGCCGCAGTGGAGAGAGTCGCCTTAGTCCAGCCACAGACATCACCACCTCAGTTTACCCCATATCAGTCGAGTCAGAGACTACCATAGATTTGAAGAGGATGGGGCTGAAGGACTTTAAAGGCACTGAGGAAATTATTTATGCTGATGATTGGATAGAAGATATTGAGAGAAACCGGCGGCTGAAGTAGATTCCAGAGAGGTTGTAGGTAGAGGCCGTAAGAAGTATGATGTTTGACATCGCATTTACTTAGTTTAGGATGGACCCCAGGATCTAAGCATCGGGACTTACTTGAGAATCTTTTAAGAAGATCTTCAAGAAAAAGTTTTTCCCAGATGTGGCTCTGACATCTCTACACAGCTAGTTTTAGTATCTTGTTCAGGGAGGTATGACGGTGGATGAGTATGCGACAGAGTATTATAGATTAGGCTACTTTTTGGAGGGATAGAACCCCAGAGGGAAGTCCAGAAAGTCCAGGAAGTTCAAGAAGGGCTTGAACAAGAAGATTAAATCACATAAGAATGGAGACCCTACCGCTACTTTTGAGAAGATTCTAAGAAAAGCATAGTGGGCAGAGGATAATCTAGAGATTGGCTCCAAGAGGCCGAGGGATATAGGAGGATCCAGTACTAGCATGGGCCGGACATAGCGGCCTTACTTTCAACAACAATATTCTAGACACTTCCAGCAACCGAGGCAACAGTACCCTATACCAGCTAGAGAGCCAGTACAGCAGACGCACCAGATCCAGAGGCCAGCTATTCCTTATCCATTTTATAAGAAGCCGGGATATGGATGGGATGCGTGTAGGATGACATTAGGCAAGTGCTTATTTTATGGATCAGCTAGAGTTCTAGCTCGTCTAGCTAAGGGCGGGGCCCAGGCACAGAGAGTACCCGTAAGACCACCAACGGGACAACATAGAGGACCTCTCCTACCACCACAACAACATAGTTCGCTCAACACTAGTAGCAGTAGAGAGGTGCCCAACGACATGGGTGAGCTTTTGCCTTGACCGTTGATGAGGAGGAGTCAGTTGGTAATATTATTTTATGTTCAGCCTATCTTGATTCTTTTTTAGCTCATACTTTATTTAATTCCAGTGCTTCATAAAGTTTTGTATATGTATCTTTTGCCTTGAAGCATCATCTTATGACTGAACCGTTGGTGATGACTTGTAAGATCATGACCGGAGGTAGCATTATCCTAGTCAGTGATATCTGCAAGGATTGGAGAGTCTATTTGGGAGGCTGAGAGTTGAGTGTGTGTTTATTTGTAATGCCACTTCAGAACTACGACAAAGTACTCGGGATGGATTGGTTGAGTAGGTACCATGCTAGTATCGATTATCGTGGAGGCAACATTTTGTTTCAGACACCAAGAGAGCCAGAGTTTGAGTTTGTCAGAGGAGCAACAGAGTAGAGCGAGGGAGACTTTTGTGGATCTTTGGTGGAAGAGTAAGAGCTGCCATATACCGAGATATAGAGTTCTCTATAGACTTGGTGCCAGACACAGAATCAATATCATACCACATCTATATGGTGAACAATATCAAACTACTAGAGTTGAAGAAGTACGTCGATGAGTTGTAGGAGAAAGGCTTTATCCGGTCCAGTTCATCACTGTGGGGTGCTCCGGTATTAGAAGAAGGATGGGTCGGTCTGTATGTGTATCGACTACAAGGATCTCAACAACCTCACTATCAAGAACAAATACCCATTATTATTGATTGATGATTTATTTGATCAGTTGAGCAGAAAAAAGGTATTCTCGAAGAAAGACTTGAGGTCAGAGTACCACTAGGTAAAAGTAAAGAAGGAAGATATTTTAAAGATAGCTTTCAGTACTAGGTATAGGCAATTTGAGTTCTTGGTGATGCTGTTTGGGTTGATCAATGCCCCGACAGTGTTCATGAACAGGATGATATATTGATATATTAGATTTATGATATATTGATAGTTTGTTGTAGTTTCATCAATACCTGGATCAGTTTGTTGTATTTTTCATTGATGATATATTGATATATTCGATGACCCCGAAGGAGCATGAGAAGCACCTGAGGATAGTTCTGGAGACCCTCAGGAAGGAGAAGCTTTATGACAAGCTTTTGAAGTACGAGTTCTTCCTAAATAAGGTTGAATTCCTCGGGCATATGATTATAGGAGATGGGATCTCAGTAGACTAGAAGAAGATATCAGTAGTTTAGTCATGGTTTACCCCAAGTTCATAGCAGCGATCAGGAGTTTTCTTGGATTGGCATGCTATTATCGGAGATTTATTCAAGATTTTTTTAGAATTACGAAGCTGATGACTAGACTAACCAGGAAGGACGTAGAGTTTGACTGGAGTGAGGAGTGTCAGGCCGCTATTGAGGAGCTGAAGAAGACGTTGACTACAGCTCCAGTATTGATATTGCCATCGGAGACAGAAGAACTTTTTATATATAATGATGCTTCGGGCAAGGTTTGGGTTGTGTGTTGTAGTAGAATGGGAAGGTGATTGCCTATACTTCCAGAAAATTACTCCCGTATAAGAATAATTATCCTACCCATGACTTAGAGTTGGCAGCATTTATTTTTGCTCTTAAGCTGTGGAAGTACTACTTGTATGGAGAGCGAGTGAAGATCTTTACTGATCGTAAGATCTTAAAATATGTTTTTAAACAAAAGTAGCTCAATATGAGGCAGAGGCGATGGTTTGTGGTGATTAAGGACTTCGATATTTTTTTGCAGTACCATCCAGGGAAGGCCAACATAGTCGTTGATGCCTTGAGCAGGTATCCAGTGGCTATGTACTTAATAAGGGACATGCATTTATTGGCTGATCTAGATTGCTTGGGTATTGAGGTGTTAGTCCCTGGAGTTATGGCACAGATATGGCGACTTCAGGTACAATCAAAGTTGATAGACCATATCAGAGCTACATAATTCGAGGATGAGTCTCTAAGGACCATCAGAACGCAGGTTCAGATGGGATTGGAAGATGACTTCAGTATTGCAGATAATGGATTATTATGGCACAATACCAGATTATGTGTGATAAGTTGAGTATTGCACGAGGAGTTTATTCAGGAGGTGCATTTATCTTAATACTCTATGCATCTAGGTGCCAACAAGATGTATAAAGATATGAGAAAGCATGTTTGGTGGTACGATTGAAGTGGGAGGTGGCTAGCTTCATATCTAGATGCTTGGTATGCCAGCTGGTAAAGACAGAAAGACAGAGGCCAGGTGGACTACTTCAGCCTTTACCCATTCCAGAGTAGAAATGGAAGCATGTGATAATGGATTTTATTTCGGGGCTTCCATGTTCTTCAAGAGGTAAAGACGTAATTTGGGTCATCGTAGACAGGTTGACCAAATTGGCCCACTTGTTACCATTCAAATTGGGTATATCTACGGAAAAGCTCACAGAGATGTATATGCATTAAATAGTCGGATTGTATGGAGTTTCTATGCGCATAGTCTCAGATCAGGATAATCACTTCATATCCCACTTCTAGAGGAGTTTGTAGGCTAGCTTGGGCATCCAGCTCAAGTTTAGTACCCCTTATCACCCCTAGACAGACGGTCAGTCGGAGACGACTATTCAGACTCTCGAGGATATCCTATGCACCTGTGTTTTAGATTTTGGAGGCTCTTTGGAGGATCATCTTCCCTGGTAGAGTTTGCTTATAACAACATCTACCAGACCAGTATTGAGATATTACCATTTGAGGCATTGTATGGACGGAGATATCACACACCATTATCTTGGGATGATATTGGTAAGAGGGCCTTATTGGGACTGGAGATGGTCATGGATGTAGCTGAGAAGATGAAGCTTATCAGGGATAGACTTCGAGTGGCACAGGACAGACAACGACATTGGGCCGATAGCCACCGAAGTCCTTTGGCGTTTGAGGTATAGGTTTTGTTTGTATTGCTTGTGATTGCTTGTTTTAGTTAGAGTGATAAGGTTGTATTTTGTGCTAGGTTGGCTTTCTAGTGTTCTTGAGGATTTCTCCAACATGGGGTACGATTCACTTTGGTGGAGGCGAAAAGCTTAGTCCATGGTACATCAGATCTTTCGATATTCTTAAGAGGGTCGGTGCAGTGGCTTACATACTATACTTATTGCTTGCACTAGAGGGAGTGCACAATATGTTCCACGTATCGTAGTTGAGACGGTATGTAGCAGATCCTAGCCGTGTACTAGATCACTCGCCGATCGAGGTTGGTCCGACTATCAACTACCCAGAGGAGCCCGTGGAGATTCTGGATCACACGAAGAAGGTGCTGCAGAACCAGACGATTCCTTTGGTATGAGTCGCGTGGAGGCATCATTCGATAGAAGAGAGTATCTGGGAGTGAGAGGCCGAGATGCGTGAGTAATATCCTTATAAGTTTGAGCCATTAGGTAAAAATTTTCTTGCTTGTATTGATTGCTATTGGTAGTTAGTTTTTTCCTTAAATTTTGAGGACAAAATTTTTCTAAGGTGGGTAGGATTGTCACCCTCACTTTTCCAACTATGGGTAGTTTGGTAGTTGGCATGGGTAAATAATTTTAGGAATAAATATTAATATTAGTATAATTATTGTATTAATATTAATATTAGTACGATTATGGTAGTTAGACCATTCCCAATAATTAATTAAGAAGAATTAGTTTAATTATAATTAGTTAGAAACTACCCAAATAGTCCTCCCTAATTAATTTTTCATAATACATCATGGAGGGATACAAGGGATATTACATGCAACTTGGGAAAAAGGAAAGGGGGTCGGCAACTACTAGAGGGGGCTCTAATCTCTCTCTCTCTCTCTCTCTCCTCTTATTTGTATTCATCCTAGATCTAGAAATTGGATCCCCAATTTCCTATCATTCCCTCCATTAAATTCTCACTCAATTCCCCTCCATTTTCCCTCACATTCTTATTCTATATGGATCTTGGAGCTTAGAGCTTGGAGAAGCAAGGAGCACAAGGAGAAGGGGCTTGGGTGGAGAGATCGTGTCCGGATCGTGTCCGTGGGAATAATTCATTGGAAAACCATCCCACAATTGGTAAATTCTGAATTTTTTTTATTCTAGCTCCCAAATTATGCATTTAACCATTAGAATGACCCAATGGCATAGGGATACCTATAGGAACAAGTTCTAGGCTAATTGGTTATAAATTGTGTCTCATACATGGTGTTTTTTTGTATTTTAGAGGAAATATGAGATTGACACATCAATTGTGTTTTATTAGACCAATTAGACTTCGATTAGGGTTGTGGGACTAGGTATATGTCTACAAATGGATACGTGTAGGCTGTATCATGGTATTTTATAATAGATATGATACGGAGCTCTATTTTTGGGTGTTTTGTATAATTACTTCTCAATTCTCATAGTAACATATTATTTTTATTATTTTATGATATTATATATATATATATATATATATATATATATATATATATATATATATATATATATATATATATTGCTAATTGTAGAAGAACTTGGGTTTTGGTTCTTTATTGGACACATATCATGAGTTCTATAACTTTACATACTAGGTGTTTGACTATTTGACACAAAAGCACATAGATACAAAATATATGGTATTTTGTGCCTATATATTCATATATACCTGCATATATAGGATATTATTTAGTGTATGAGTTGAATTTGAGGAATGATGTAGTGTATGTGTGCTTAATTGAATAGATGGTTAAGTGTGTTGTGTTGTCTGTAGGCAGATTATAAGTGTGGTTATATATGTGTGGGCAAGTGCATGTGTTGGGCTGATACTCGAGTGTCAGTAGGTGTGTATGAGTGAGGATTAGTGTTACCAACATACAAATGAAGTGAGTGAGTTTGGTGTGGTGTATGTGTTGTGTACCTATGATGAAGTATGGTGGATTATTGTGTGCAGTATATTTGAGTTAGAGGTAAAGAATAGATTAGAAGGGAGTTATCCCCAGGTCAGTGTGTGTGGGTGTGTGATGTTTATGTGTGTAGACTTAGAGGAAGGATCGTGTTTGTGCATAGCCATGTGTAGTGACAATGGTGATATAGTGTGAGAATGAACTGTGTTCATGTGTATTTGACTCTGAGAGAGTTTATTTGTTACAAACCTTGAATGGAGGTGATCTCGGGTTGCAAGGGGCTACCTATTTCCAGGTTGCTAGGCAGTAGTAGTTTGGGTTTGATGCACTTTGAAATATAGAGGACTACAGTTAGGGGACCTTGTTATGCAATATTAGTAGCAAATGAGATCTAGTGCATGAGTGCTATAGAATGAGTATCTGTGTGTGTGATGCATGTATGAGAAAGTTGCAGACAGTGCAACCTAGTGATTGCAATACAACAAGTAAAGAGGAGAGCTGTGCACTGGGTTTACTGTATTTGTGGGTTGTCCATGTGTGTGTAAGTAGGTGTCGGTATCATAGAGTAACTTGGTGTTAGTATGGTTATTGATGCTGGTATGATTCCTGTTGACTGAGAGTGTGAGGGAGATCTTAGGAAATTGCAAGCAAGAGTGGCTTGTATACAGATCAGTGCACACTTGTGCCCTGGTGAGGGACTTGGACATCAAGTATACCAGGGTGCTAGGTTATATGTGCTTTGATAAGTTGTAAGGATGGGATTTACCTACAACACAGTTCAGTCTAGAGGGAGGACTAGAGGTACCTCTGATTTCAGTATGAAAGTGAGAAGTCTTAGAGAGGGGGTATAGAGTGTGTATGCTAGTATAAGTTAAGGAGGATAACTTGAGCATGACTGTATCTTGATTTCAGATGCAGGCTTTATTTCAGGGAGTTAAAGAGTATACGTACTAGATAATAGAATGGGTTGGGGGAAGGCAAGGAAATGTATCAGTGAGTGTGAGGTATATGAATGTTAAGGTATTGGTTAACTGAGGTATTATGGGATGGATGTATAGGCTTAGATATATAGGGTACTATATACATATATAGTTTATATATATGTGTGTATGATAACTAGTATTCCTGTTTATGTAGGGAATAACCTGGGAACCTAGAGATAACTTGATAATAACCTAGTATAGTCCTAAGGTCCCTAGTATAATTTTGTAAACCAACCTAATAGTCAATTTTGGACTCTAACATAGATATTGGCCTTGTTTCAACCATTTAATCTAGCATTGACCTAGTTGGACTAAAATATTTTAGATTTGAACTAAATTAGTTATTTAGATAAAAAAAAATTATTATGACATAAAATTTCTTATATAGGTCTATGTGACACTAGCTCGTATACCGAGTTATAATAATTACTCAGGACAAGTGGCGAGTACACATCTCTCTGTTAGTTTTTATTACATGAGGTCATGACCTGCAGCAGGTGAAGGGGCATGAGTACGTGGGTACGTCCAGCCTACGCCGTAGCATCGACGGTAGAATGCTGTCTTGGTCAACTATACTATCTAATTATCTCACAATAATGCATAATCCTCCAATAATATCTCAACTCCAAGAAGAGAGTAATAAACTTAATTCAACACAATACTCAATCATAATTCTATAACACGATAAGATATCAAGGAAGTCTAACATAATTATACAGTCCAAACAAACATAACAATAATAATGAAAATAATAACCAAAATCTTAAATATAAACCGAAAACAAATTCGGTAACAAAATGCTAAAGAGCACTAACTATGCTAACAGGTGGTTTCGGCTAGATCTTCTGGCAGTCACTCCAGAACCAGTGGGTCCAAGTCTGCACCATCTATAGATCGGGGTCCGTAGAATATCGGACACCAATCTCTCGGATCCTCTGAAAAATATTTTCTAGTCAGGAATGGAGCAAAGTACGACCCAATAGCAATTCTAATTAATTGATAATGACTATAAACAAAAATAGAGAATATAATATAAGACGAGAAACAATAATCTATATCATACTATGGTAAAAGAAACAGGTAAAGTAGAGCAATATGGTATACACTGATCACGATGAAAAAGAACAAGACAATAGAATGAGACAATGAACTAGAATATGGTAAAAAACTGTAACTATGCTAAGTGATTAAAATACTAGTTAGATATGTGATCCGGTTGGGTGAACATTATCAAATTAATATATTAGATAAACATTGTCTAAGTTAAACATTGAACATTGTCTAGGATTTAATCATATATTTAGCAAATATTTTCCCTTTACCCCGACTAGTACAAAGTATCCAACCATGACACGTTACGATGCAAGATACTTCAGGCTTTGTAAATATTAAACCTTGAACGTTAAACATTGAACATTGAACATTGAACATTAAACATTAAACATTAAACATTAAACATTAAACATTGTCTAATATTAAACATTGTCTATTATTAAACATTGTCTATTCAACCATATGAGAACAGGAGAAATAATGAAACAATATATAATATCCCATGGCTGATCCATGTGTATACTAGTCCATGTACCAATGTGTCAATAGTCATGTAAAACATTTTTAAATACTTGTATTATAGTAATTATCAAATAATAAAAACTATCAGAGAATGTATTCGCCTGAGGTCCAGAGCAATGAATGTCAAACTGTGTCCGAACTGGTGTTACACAGACCTATATATGGAATATTATATTAATACAAGGTGTTGAAATAAAATTAAGTTAAACTAGTCAACTTCTAGGTCATAAAACTATTTCTAAGTTAAAACAGTCAAACTAAGTCAACTCTATACCAAACTAGTCAAACTAGGTCAAACTAGCTATTTCTTAGTTGTATGAGTTTATCTTTAAGATATTAGGTCTATACACTATGCATCTAGGCCACACTAGCTATTCTAAGATACTATGAAACCAATAGGATACTGTATCCTAAGATACCAAGTTTAAAGATACGAAAATAGTAATTCATATATATATTCAAGACAATACATATAATACCTTAGCTAACTAATGCAATAGGATACCTTCGACTTGCACCAATGCGGTATCGTACCACTACACACCCATCTTGATAATCAAACCCAATACCTTGAGTATTGACCAATTATCTTGACATTACCTTGGTATCCCAAGGTAAGTCAATCCTCATACAAATAGCTAATATATAGCTACCCCCCATATACTAAACTATACTAACATAACTAAAAAATTTGTAAATTATTAACTAATTATGAAATGCTACTAACTATTAACATATGATACATATTAATACTTATATACACTACCTACATATATACATATATCCATATATACATATCAATACTATACTACATGTCTAATAAGTATTAATATATCTATCTAACTACTAGTTATAAAGGTATATAACTAACTATCTAGCTATACTACCTATACTAATAATAAACAACTAAACAATACCTTAACCCCTGAACCTAACCTTGCTGTTGGAGACTTCTTGCTGCTACAATGACTCGTTGTACCGCGTTGTTGCTGATGCTGCTGCTGCTGCAGCAGCTTGCGGCTCCCCCCCGCTGCAAACACACACACTCACGCTCACTCACTCAACACTCAAACACTCACCACACTAAGACACACATACCCATCTACACATATAACCATATACATACATATCTATATAGATACACTTACACATATATGCACACACATACACTTATGCATCGACACACGCATATATACATCTATGCTCTCTCATATGCACACTCACAAACACATAACACTACACACACATACATATATAGGTATATATATATCAATATACCTATATACTCTCACTCCACACATATATTCAAACACCTCTGCAGACACACATACATATCTATAAACACCAACACACATCTTTATATATTTAATACATCATATATATACATACAGATATCAATACATATATGTATACACTCTAATCAATAGATATATAACTATACTCCCTCATACATATATATACACACACCCATACACACAAAGATATAGAGATATATATATACATTATCATCAATACATACATACATACATACATACATACATACATACATACATACATATATATATATATATATATATATATATATATATATATAAACATACAATTATACATATAGAAACACATATACACATATAGGTATATTCTCTCATACATATATACATACACATATACCTATAGATATATATATATATATATATGTATATATATATATATATATATATATATATATATATATATGTACATTTATACACACATCTATAAATACTTATACTATATACTATAGATAGATACACAATACATATACATAACATACATAATATATATACACAAGTCATATGCATTGATAAACAATAAACCAAACACGTGGAAGTCTAAAATAATTTTTATGAATAATATGAAAAATTAATTACATATTAACGTGCCCGTATCAAAATATGACATGCTCAAACCCCCGTATCGGAGAAAAATCCCTAAATCAACCCGTGTCTCCAAATTGTTGAGATACGGCCTATACGTATCCAATTATGGATAACACTAGCCACAAATAATCAAACACATATCAATTTGGTCTAATTGACCAATTGATAAACACAACATGTGTCAATCTAAGAATTACCCCAAAATTGACACAAAACACACCATAACTTTCTCCATAGGCATCCTATGAACCTAATTCCAATTTCTTTGGGTAGCCTTAGTATATGGGGTGGTTTCTTATGGTTATATCAAAGATTTAGAGTCTAATTAAAGTAAAAAAAACTTAATTTTACCTATTGGGAGATGCATTCCCAATAAAACCTCCAAATTGGGTGAAATAAGCCTTCAACTTGTGATCCGTGCTCCTCTTTGTAGATCCTTACTTTCTTCTTGTGGATCCTTGCTCTAATAACCTCTAATAATGATTTGGAAAGGATTTGGAGAGACTTTTGGTATAGGAATGAAGAAATTTGGTTGAGGGTAATTCTAGATCTAGATTTGGAATAAAAATAAAGAGGGAGAAAGTCTTTACCCCCTTTATATAGGCCTCTCTTGCCCCCTCTATCAAGCTACTATTTAAAGTCTAAAATATCCTTTGGGAACTCTTATGAAGAAATTAATTAAGGATAAAAGTTTTAGTCTAATGGATTTAACTTAATTAATCAACCTCCTAATGAATGGGCTTATTATTGGGCTCAATTCTAACTAGAATTAAATGTTAGTCCATGGTTCTAATCTAAACTAGTTAGGTCCACTAACATAAGTCCAAAATTAAAATCTAACATGCTAACAATAAATAAGTAATACAATAAATAAATATTCAACATGCATAATATTTAATTAATTACTAAATGACTAAAATATCCTTTCCTAGAAAATATGGTAGTAACAAGTCTACCACCTTAGCAGAATTTTGCCCTCAAAATTAAAACTTTTACCCCTCTCCCTTGGACCAGTTATAATATATTCATACAAATTTTACTATAGTCAAACCCCATCAATTATAGTCTAAAATAGTCCTATCATATAACATACAATCCTACCATTCTGCTGAAAAGAAGCCATACTTGGATATAGTCTCTAACTATCATGAATTTCAGTCTCTGCCTTGTTGGGGTATTTTACTCTACTGGTGCAGGATAATCTATTATGGTACCGATGGCCTAGTTCATCTTACACTAAGCATTAACTAAATATTAACCTAGTCAAGATATTTTTAATACTGAGGGTTACCAAATACTAGTGATGTATTATAGTCCTAGGTCATGGACATACTTAACTCACTAGCACTTGTTACCTAGGATACTATACAAAACCAGCTAAGATACTGCCTTCTTTATCTGTTTTAATTCTTGTAATCACCAAAATTTCTCAACCATTTTCTTGCAAGGAATACTTGTATACTTTTTTCAATAATGTGTTCTATTAGCACAACTTTGTCAAACTTAAATTCCTCCAATAGGATGCCTACTCAAATCTTGTTACTGTCTACACAAGGCACCACCTCTCATATGCATTTTAGATGACATTTGCATAACAAGTTACTCATGTCTCTCCTCTACTTCCTGGATTACTTGCAATATTAGTTCCAAATAATTTTTTATCTATATTAACTAATACACCAATCTAATTTTATAACACAAGGTACTTACTGTTACTAGCACATTACTCAACTAATCCTTGATATAGAAACACTAGCACTCTTGATATAATAAGACTAGCTTCCTAACTACACAACATATGCCCTTAATATTCTAGGACACTAGCTTCATCATTAGATCACCTCATCACACTCACTAGTTCTCATGATTACTTCCATCCAATGCACTAGTTATTAACTTATATAATACCTATGTTTTACTTCACTTCTAAAGGCAGGCACATGGTTCCATATCTTTATTGTTGTATATGTATCTCTCCTTAAACCTTTTACCGATGGATAAACTAATCAGTGATACACTACATATCTTCCATGACAAATCTTGATATTTCTTAACCCATGACACACCATTGGAATTTCTAATACTCAGGCTTCCACTTCCATGAACTTCCACTTTTTAATACTCATCACTCACTATGCATCCTGCACTCCATTTCTCGATACTTCTTCCACCTATTACTTCCAACACATCACTGGTCTCAATATCAGGTGATATACCTATCACTAGTCATATACTGGTACACTCTTATTTAGTCACATCAATGCTCTACTTCTAAGCTACAGAATGATAAAATAAATCCTATAATAATATGAGTGGATAAGTATTGAGATGATACTTTAAGAACCAATTTAAGATACAATCTGATAATCATATACGTATGTCCAAAATTATAACACTCAGAATCCTCGCCACGCCAGTAAGCATAGTTGCGATCAACAATATATTCCATAACTTAGGTATGCACCTTTATAATTATGTTGTATAGAATCCTCGCTGTGCCGACTAGTATAGCTGCAAAAAACTTTAAATTTTATAACTAAGATATATACATCCGAAGTCAGGTTCCTACGTTTCTGCCACGCCAGCTAATATGGATGCAATAAAGTCTAGGCTCCATAACCAAAGCAGACGTTTCACCTATCTCACCGTCCACATCAATATTTGTCATCAGATGATGTCATAATTTAGTCCGCAAAATTTATCTCGATATAAAAAAAAGCTCAACAACGAACATCAAGAATTAAATTCTACAACCGATCACCATGAATCAAATTCAATAACAACAAGTAAGAGTGGACAAAAATAAGGAAAATATTTGAATTAGAATTTATAATAAGATTCTCAAGGGTTGTCCCAAAAATCTCTCAAAAATGGTGTGATTGAGTATCCCCTCATCCTAATATCCTATATCCTATCACAGGCTCGTAGTAGTACAACTAAGTCATTATACTACCACGATATCGCACAACTTGCGAATCCTAGCCTACATGGGCTACCACTAAAAATATGTCATAACCCGTACCCGGTGAAGGGGCACGAGTACGTGGATACGTCCAGCCTATGCCGCAGCATCAACGGTAGAACGCTATCTTGGTCAACTATACTATCTAATTATCTCACAATAATGCATAATCCTCCAATAATATCTCAACTCCAAGAAGAGAGTAAGAAACTTAATTCAACAAAATACTAAATCATAATTCTATAACACGATAAGATATCAAAAAAGTCTAACATAACTATATAGTCTAAACAAATATAACAACAACAATGGAAACAATAACCAAAATCTTAAATATAAGTCGAAAACAAATCTGGTACCAAAATGCTAAAGAGAACTAACTATGCTAACAAGTGATTACAGCTAGGTCTTCCGGCAGTCACTCCAGAACTAGTGGATCTAAGTCTGCACCATCTATAGGTCGGGGTCCGTAGAATGTCAGAGACAAATCTTTCGGAACCTCTGAAAAATGTTTTTTAGTCAGAAATGGAGTGAAGTACAACCCAATAGCAATTCCAATTAATTGATAATTACTATAAACAAAAATAGAGAATACAATACAAGACAAAAAATAATGAACTATATCATACTATGGTAGAAGAAACAAGTAAACAAGAGCAATATGGTATACACTAATAACGATAAAAAGAATAAGATAATAGAATGAGATAATGAACTAGAATATGATAAAGAACTGTAACTATGTTAAGTGATTAAAATACTAGTTAGATATGTGATTGGCTTGGGTGAACATTGTCTAATTAACACGTTGGATAAACATTGTCTAATTTAAACATTGGAAATTATCTAGAATTTGATCACATATCTTGCTAACACGTTTTCTTTCCCCCGACTAGTACAATGGATCCAACCATGACACGTTACGATGCAAGATACTCAAGGCTTTATAAACATTAAACCTTGAACATTGAATATTGAATATTAAACATTGAACATTGTCTAATATTAAATATTATCAATTATTAAATATTGTCTATTTAACCAAATAAGAATAAGAGGAACGATGAAACAATATATAACATCCCATGACTGATCCTTGTGTATACTAGTCCGTGTACCAATGTGTCAAGATTCATGTAAAATATTTTTAAATACTTATATTATAGTAATTATCAAATAATGGAAACTATCAGAGAATGTACTCACATGAGGTCCAGAGCAATGAATGTCAAACTGTGTCCGAACTGGTGTCATACAGACCAATATATAGAATATTATATTAATACAAGGTGTTGTAATAAAATTAAGTTAAACTAGTCAACTTCTAGGTCATAAAGCCATTTTTAAGTCAAAATAGTCAAACTAGGTCAACACTAGGCCAAACTAGATAAACTTGGTCAAACTAGATATTTCTAGGTTGTTTGAGTCTATCTCTAGGATATTGAGTCTATACACTATGCATCTAGGTCACACTAGCTATTCTAAGATAATATGAAACCAATAGCATACCGTATACTAAAATACGCAAGTTTAAAGATACGAAAATAGTAATTCATATATGTATTCAAGACAATACATATAATACCTTAGCTAACTAATGCAATATGATACCTTGGCCTTGCACCAATGCGGTATCACACCACTACACACCCATCTTGATACTCAAACCTAATACCTTGATTATTGAACAATTACCTTGGTATCCCAAGTAAGTCAATCCTCATACATATAGCTAATATATAGCTATCCCCCCATATACTAAACTATACTAACATAACTAAACTATTTGCCAATTATTAACTAACTATGAAATGCTACTAACTATTAACATATGATATATATCAACACTTATATATACTACCTATATATATACATATATACATATCAATACAATACTACATATCTAACAAGTATTAATATATCTATCTAACTACTAGTTATCAAGGTATATAACTAACTATCTAGCTATACTACCTATACTAACAATAAACTACTAAACAATACCTTAACCCTGAACCAAACCTTATTGTTGGAGACTTCCTGCTGCTGCAATGACTCACTACACCGCGCTGCTACTGGGCTACTGGGTTTCTATTGCTGCACCTCGTTGCTACACTACGCTGTTGTAACTCGCTGCTGTTGCTGCTGCAACTCGCTTCTGCGGTATTGCTGCTTCTGCAGCTCGCTGCTGTACCGCGCTGCTGCGACGCTGCTGCTGCTGCAGTTCGCTACTCCCCCCGGTGCAAACACAAACACTCACGCTCACTGACTAAATACTCCAACACTCACCACACTAAGACACAAACACACACATGTACACACACAACCATATACATACAAACCTATATAGATACACTTACGCATATATGCACACATATACACCTATTCATAGACACACATATATATACATCTATGCTCTCTCACATACACACACTCACAAACACATAGCACTACACACACACATACAAATATAGGTATCTATATATATCAATATACCTATACACTCTCACTCCACACATATATACAAACACCTATGCACACACACATACATATCTATAAACACCAACACAAATCTATACATATCTAATACATTATATAATACATATAGATATCAATACATATATACGTATACACTCTCATCAATATATATATATATATATATATATATATATATATACACTCTCATCAATACATACATATATATAAATAAACATACATGTATACATATAGAAACACATATACATATATAGTTATATCCTCTCATACATATATACATATATATATATATAGGCATATCAACACATACACCTATAGATCTACATATACATATTGGTACATTTATATACACAACTATATATACATAGGTATACTATATACTATAGATACATACACAATACATATACATAACATACATAATATATATATACATAAGTCACATGCATTGAGAAACAATAAAGCAAACTCGTGGAGTGTACCGCACCCGTATCACACTCATTCTATGATATGCTTGTGATTCGGCTCCACCACACAACCAAACGTATCCCTAAGGACACGAGCAAGTCTAAAATAATATTAATGAATGATATGAAGAGCTAATTATATATCTACATGTCTGTGTCAAAATTTGATATGCTCAAACCCCTGTGTCGGAGAAAAACTCCAAAATCAACCCGTGTCACCAAATTATTGGGATAAGGCCTACATGTATCTAATTGTGGATACGACACTAGCCACAAATAATCAAACACATGTCAATTTGATCTAATTGACCAATTGACAAACACAACATGTGTTAATCTAGAAATTTACCAAAAATTGACACAAAATACACTATAACTTTCTCTGTAGGCCTCCTATGTACCTAATTCCAATTCCTATGGGTAGCCTTAGCATATGGGGTAGTTTTTTATGGTTAAATCATATATTTAGAGTCTAATTAAAGGAGAAAAATTAAATTATACCTATTAGGAGATGGATTTCCCAAAAAACCTTTAAATTGGGTGAAATGAGCCTCCAACTTATAGATCCTTGCTCTTTTTTGTAGATCCTTGCTTTCTCCTTGTAGATTCTTGCTCTAATAACTTTAATGATGAGTTAGAAAGAAATTGGGAACAATTTTGGTATAGGGATAAAGAAATTTGGTTGAGAAAAATTATAGATCTAGATTTGGAATAAAAATAAAGAGAGAAAGTTTTCACCCTCTTTATATAGGCCTCTCTTGTCCCCTCCCTCAAGCTACTAAGTAAAGTCTAAAATATCCCTTGGGGTCACTCATGAAAAAAAATTAATTAAGAAGGAAAGGTTCTAGTCTAATAGTTTTAACTTAATTAATCAACCTCCTAATGAATGGGCTTAATATTGGGCTCAATTCTAACGATAATTAAATATTGGTCTATGGTTCTAATCTAAACTAGTTAGGTCCACAAACACAAGTCCAAAAATAAAATCTAACATGCTAATAGTAAATAACTAATAAAATAAATAAATATACAACATACACAATATTTAATTAATTACCAAATGACTAAATATTCTTTCCTAGAAAATATGGTAGTGACACATGATAGTGTATATGTTGCATGTTCTAGAACTGTATACTTGATTTCGATATAGTGGTTGCATAGAATGGTACTATATGGATCCTGTCAGGAGATATTATCCCCTACCGTGTTTAGGAGTATTCCTTCACATATATTTTATCGTGTGTATCGGGTATTGGTTATCTTGTACTTCGTGTTCACACACTGCTCGTGTACAGTATACCCATATTTGTGATCGTAACGTATCGTGATTGGATCAATAAGTATTAGTTAGGGATGGGGGAGTAGGAGTTAGTTATCTAATCAAGCCCAAGTATATTCGTGTACATGTCAATTATATATCACACGTGTAATCGAGTTACCATATTGTATTCGTGTTCTACCTAAACCGATCACCTTTTAATCTTATACACTATGGCACATTAGTTAGTTATCTATTTTCAATACTTGTAGTTATTCATATTGCCTGTTCTTTATTCCAGTATATTACCTGTTCATTCTAGTTCACTTTATTTCTTATGGCTAGTTATCATGTATCCTTTTCTATTATCTGTTATGTACACTCGATTATGTATTTGGAACTGCTTTCAGAGATATATACTTCGCTCCAATCCTGATTAGATATATTTTTCAGATGATTGTCTTGTGGACCTGTGTCCCATCTACTATGGGCCGCAGGACGGCGTACCATTAGAGGATACTCGTTTAGAGCAGGATGACCTAGTACGAGATGCTAAGGAGGCTTAGACTTATTGTTTAGACTTATATTAGCATTTTATTAAGACTTTTGGTATGTATATATTATTGTGGTCTTGTGATTGTATTATGATTGCTATTTCATTTTCCTTATTCCATATCATGCTTTATCCTCCTTAGTTTAATATTGTGATTGAGTATTATTATCATATACCATATTATTTTTCTGTTTGGAGTTGTAATGATACTGATATATACCATATATATTATATAAGATGTTCATATAGTATGGTTGACCCATACAATATTCTACCACCGATTCGATGGCGTAGGCTGGGCGTTGTTCACTACTCGTGTCCTTATTCCGAGTGCGGATCATGACATACTCCCTATAGGATTAAAGTTGGAGGTAATGGTGTGAGTTATTGGGTGTGTGTATGAAGTGTGATATGCTCAGGTTCACTACAATTGCAACTTTGGTGCTGTGTTTCACTCTTGTTGGGAGATAGGTGCAACTGCTAAGTATTTGCAGCTCTAAAGTTTCTTGCAATTGTGTTTAGAGTACTCAAAATAATCGTGCAGCTGCTAGTAGCAGCAAATCCAAGTAGTAGGACAAATACTAACAGTGAAGTGGAGGAAAGGGTGTGTTTGTGCTGGTGCACCACAGTGAAGTGCACCTTGGGCATTGTAAAAATTATGTATCTAATGACATATGCCCAGAATTACATAACAGGATCTGCAGTACAGTACAGTGACCTAGTGTGTGTGTGTTAGAAGTATCAATTATGGTATATTACTAAGCAGTGTGAGCACCCATGTGTATATATGTGGATTGGTGTCTTAATGTCAAGATGAGATGAGAATGCATTATGTGTCTTTAGGATAATCTAAGTGTAGGGTATTCATATTTGTGTATCAGTGTCAAAGATGGATTCAATAATTAAGTGTTGAGCATATGAGCATATGCAAATTATGATAGTACTTGAGTGTTGTGGTGCCAAGTGATATTGGTACCCTGATACGGGTACTAGTGTAAGGTAATAGGTAAATACCATAATACTAGTTGGGTAATATTATATTTGGTACTAAAGTTAAGGTATCATGAATACAAAGGTACCTAGGTATAGGTGATAGGATATTAAGGTATGTGTCAAGTTTGGATATTGGGTAAGGTATTAGTATGGTACATTATTATAGACTAAGGTATTATATTACAGTAATATTTGAGAGTCTACATTAAGTAAATATGATATATAGTATACTATATTAACAAGTGTAGCATAGAAAATCTAGTATAACTTACTATTAATAAGGTATTGGCTCAAAGCCAAGGTATTGACCATATAACTAAGGTATTGTAAGGTATGAGTTCATATAGTATATATGGGATATATAACATATCATATTAACCTAGTATAACCTAAAAAATCTAGAGGTAGCTTGGTATAACCTAGTATAGCTTAATATTGACCAGTTTGACCCTAAAGTTAACTCAATAGGTAGTTTGAAGCTAGAATCAAGTTGTCGATCTAGTTTGATTAGACTTAACCTAGAAACATAGTTTTTACATGTTTAAGACTTATTTATTATTCCAAAACACTATTTTGAGTTAATGTTTATATTTAGGTATTTGAGACACCAAGACGGACATTGTTTGATATCTATTGCTCTGGACCTTAGGCGAGTACATTCTTTGATAGTTTTTATTATTTGATATCGAATATAATTTTGGTCTATAGCATTATTTTACCTGATTCTTTGACACTATGGATATACATATTAGTATTATATGGATTCACTCTCTTGTGATACGTGCGTCATACTTGTCTGGCCTATACTTCAGGACTCTTTTAACTGGCATCACATCATGACTCACTTACTGGCATCACTTACTTTTATTTGGCTGGCCTTGTACTTGATTTGCATGTCAAGACTTGAATTTATTTATAATAGTTGGGCGGAAAAATATCTTAGTAGATATGTAAATATTCTCAAAATCTAGAACCACCCCTACTGGTCTAATATGGAAAGATAGCATTCTCATACCTCACGTACGACGAGCCGCATTATCCCTAGTCGTTTATAGGTCGAAAGTTATATTTCAAAACATACTAGTTTAGTTGCATTCTAACTGGCTTCACATTATACATGCTGGACTCATATCATATCTATCTTAGTTGTAGCTCTTATTTATTTACTATCTTTATTGCCATATTCTCTTATTCGTCATATTTACATTCTAGTAATCTTTTGCTGTTGCTTTATTTTATTCCTAGATTCATTTTCTTTCCCTACTCATTATGTATTACTTACTATAACTATTTTATAGTCTTTATCAATTAATTGGAACTGCTATTGGGTTATACTTTGTTCTAATCCTGACTGGATAATATTTTTTAGAAAATTTCTTAGAGGACTTGTGTCCTATATATTATGGACCCCAGGAGGTTGATGGTGCAGCCTTGGACACATTAGCTCAGGACTTGTGTCCCACATATTACTAATTATCCTAATTAGATTTTATTTAGCATTTTTGGTACCAGATTTGTTTTCGTCTTATATTCGAGATTTGGATATTGTTGTTGTATTTGGATGTTGTAGATATTTAGCTTTATAGTTATAGTAGACTTCTTGATATCTTATTGTGATTTAGATTGTAATTGAGTATTTATCCTTATTATCATATTATCCTCTTTCTTGGAGTTGAGATATCATTGACATGTTATATATTATTATATGAGATTGATAGTTAGTTGACCTCGATAGTGTTCTATACCCACGTACTCGTGCCCTCACACAGGGTGGGGATCGTGACAACTATATACCAACCCAAACTAGCCACACATAAATCCAAAATCCTGCCAAAATAAACCAACCGAACTAGGACAGAATTTTGACCGAATTTTGACCAAACTCGATCAAAATTCTAACCAAATTCTGACCAAACTCGATCAGTATATTTTAGAAATATGAACAGTTATGAAATACCTGATTTTGTGGCCCCTAACATTCCAAAATTTGAATATCCTATACCGAATTCTGACCGAATTCAGTTTGCTAACAACCTATAAATATGTACATATTTTTTATATTTCAAATCATCCAACTCACCCTCTTCTCTTCATCTTTCTATCTTCTAGTGAGCTATACCCTAAGCCATAACCTTCCCATGTCCAAGAATAACTCCGTAGCCTTCTAAGTGTCCAGTGCAATCTCGGTCTAGAAGTCAACCAGAGTTGTAAGAGCTTGGCTCAGCAAGTTTCTTCTCTCTAGCTGTGAAGTTGCAAGCCTTCATATCAAAGCTTATGGTTGTAACAAAGTGGCAAGCATTCAGATCAAATCTTGTAATTCACTATTGAAGATTATAGTGGATATAACATCGATAAAGGGTTCTCGTGCCTGGACTAGTCCTTTCAGAGAAAAACCAAGATAAAATCTTTGTGTTTGTGTTTGCTCTCTCTTACTCTTACTTTATAAATATATGTCTTGCATATTACTGTTAGTCGTTAACTGCCTTTACTTTGGGTAAATTTTTAATTGGATAGATTATTCCACTGTACTCTATTCACCCCCCTCTAGAGGTTCCATCACGGTCCTTTGTAGAACACAACCCGAACCTTTTCCCGAAGCATTACTATAAATAGTAAATCCACCTGACCTCGATGGCAACGTCAACATAGGAGTTGTCGTCAATCTCTTATTCAACTCATCAAAGGCAGTCTAACACTCCACTGTCCACACAAACTCTAATGCTTCCTGGTTAGCCTAGTCATCGGCTATGCAATCCTGGAGAAATCTTGTACAAACTTTCTGTAATAACCGGCCAGTCCCAAAAAACTCTTGATCTCTAATATTGAACTTGGAGTAGCCCACGACTCCACTATCGTAATATTCTTTGGGTCAACTGAGATCCCATCTACTGTCATCTCATGTCCATATAATTCTACCTTGTCCAGGAAGAACTCATACTTATAAAGCTTACCATACAACTTCTCATTTTTGAGAGTCTCTAAAACTATCCTCAGGTGCTCTTCGTGCTCCTCTAGCGTCTTCAAATAGACAAGAATATCATCGATGAAAACCATCATGAACTTATCAAAGTACTGGTGCCACACCTTATTTATCAAGTTCATAAATACCATCAGGATATTGGTCAACCCAACGACATCACCATGAACTCAAACTGGCCGTACCGAGTCCAAAATAGTCTTTGGAATATCCTTCTTCTTCACTTTCACCTAGTTGTAGTTGGACCTTAGATCTATCTTCGAGAATACATTAGCATCACTCAACTGATCAAAGTGATAATCTATCCTCGGTAGCGGGTAATTATTCTTAATAGTGAGGTTGTTCAGGGCCCTGTAGTCAAAATACATGTGCAGCGACCTATCCTTATTCGGTACAAACAATACTGGAGAACCCCAATGTGATAAACTATATCTGAAGAAGATCTTATCCTACAAGTCATCCATCTGCTTCTTCAACTCTGTCAGTTTACCGTTGTTGATCCTATAAACGTGCTGTGATCTTGGCTCTACGTCAGGAACACCATCTATTGAGAACTCAATATCCCTGTCTGGCGACAAGCCTGGAATTCCTCTATAAAAACATCCATAAACTCTGCTATCAAGGGATATGGCAGCTCCTTCTCTTCTACTATATCTCTATATATGATACCCTCGCTCTGCTCCACTGCTCTTCTGGCCAACTAGAACTATGGCTCTCCTGGTGGTCGAAATAACACCCTGCCTCTACGATAATTTATATTAGCATGTTGCATACTCAACTAATCCATCCCGAGTATAATATCGTAGCTCGAAAGTAACGTTACGAGTAAGCACACACTCAACTTCCTACCTTTTAGTAAAACTCTTCGATTCTTGTAAACATCACTGATCAGGATAATGAATCCTCCAAACATGATCTTGCAAGTCCTAACCAAAGGTTCAGCCTCTAAATGATGCTTAAGAGTAAAAAATATAAATACAAAACTATGAGAAGCACTCGAATCAAATAAAGCTAAATATGGAATGGAATCGAGAAGAAAATAACCTACGATCACGTCCCAAACTAGCCCGATTTCCTTAACCGTTATGGCGAATGCTCGACCCTGTGGTGCACACCTTTGCTTGTGCTGGTGCTGAGCGGAGCATTGTTGCGGTATTGAAAGTGGAGGTCCCCTCGACTGTACTGTAGGTGGCCTTACTAGTGCCCTCTTAGCAGGGGCTCCACCCTGAGCTTGACAAGCTGGAGCCAGGCGACAATCTCTCAACTGATGATCTGCCAAACCATAAAACAAGCACACACCCAACCTCTTCTTACAAACATCCCAACCGTGCCCTGGCTTCTTGTAGAAGGGTAAGATAAGAGCCAACTAAGCTGACCTCTGAATTTGATGGGCCTGTTGAACTGGTGCCCTAAATGGTACAAGGAACTACTGACGCTGTGGCAGAAAGGTCCTCTGTTATTGGAACTGGGGTCGCTTGGCTGGACCCGTACTGTTGTTGTCAAATATCTCTCAGTCCCACTCGGGCCTCAAGCTCAAGTCCCTCTTGATCTTGCGAGCCTCCGCAAATATCGTTGAATACGTCTCATGGATAGAAGAAATGAGAACCTTTACTACATAGTTCAGGCCCTCCTGGAAGCGACTAGCTCTAATCTCTGGGTCTCGTACCATATATCCTAAGTATCTGATCAATTTGCGAAACTCTACGGCATACTCATCGACTGACATACTCACCTACTGTAGTTTTTGAAAATGCCTCTCCAAGTCGAGTCTATCTGTAGGTGGGAAGAAGTTTTTTTGAAAAGGTCCTTGAAGCCTTCCCAAGACAACCCCGGATCAGCCATAAGTGATTTATTCCGGTAAGAGAAATATCTAACAACTGTAGTCCAGCCACCTATATCTTTAGGTCCTCTGCGAGGTAGGATATGCACATGACACGCTCGATGTCCTTGAGCCAGTCACCGTCATAAATTACCCTCTGTCCCCTTGAAGTCTCGGGGATCTAAATTCTTAAAATCCTGAATATTGTCTGGCTTGAGCGGGATAACCTGTGGTTGTGGATGAGCCACTCTCTCAACTGCAGCTATGAACACCTGATGACATTTTTAAAGTCCTTCAGCATTAAATCGGTCTGTCTGTACTGGGCCTTGGCCTGGACCCTCTGCAACTCTATCATATCTCGAAATAGCAAAAATATTTGTGCGACGTCGGCTTGCACTGGTGGTGGTGGAGGAAGTCCCTCCAAAATAACTGGAGAAGTCCTCTAAACAGGTAGAGGACCCCCCAAACGCAACTGAGGCTCCCACCTGAACTAGTGAGACAACCGTTTAAGCAGGTGGATATGGGATAATATCAGCTGCTCCCTGAATAGGGGGACGAGAAGTCATCGACCACTGGAAAGCTTCTCCCGAACGCTGTGATCAAATCATCGGTGGCATCCTGAAGATAGATCGAAACAAGAAGAAGTCAATATGGAACAAGTTAAGAAATTATCAAAGAAGGACAACAATATTCAAAGAAAGCAATTATTCAGAATAAATATGGGTAGCAAAATTAATAGATTATAAATTTTCCTAGTTGTGATTGAGTATTCTCTCATCTTATATCCTATATCATATAATATGCTCCTAATAGTACTCCATGTCTGAGCACTACTATGATATCGCACTATTTACGACCTTGACTTGCATGGACCACCACAAAAATATGTCACGATCCGCATCTGGATATGAGGGCACGAGTACGTGAACAACGTCCAGCCTACGTCACAACATCGGTGGTAGAATGCTGTCTAGATCAACAATACTATCTATCCATCTTATACAATAATATATGTAACCTGTCAATGATATCTTAACTCCATACGGAGGACAAGATGACAATATATAATGATAATCAATACTCAATCATAATATGCCAAAGGAAGATAATGGCACGATATCATATAAAAAAATTAAAATCTCAAAGTCATAAACTAGAATAGTCATAACAAAATATCCAAGTCTAGGAGTCTAGCAAAATCAACATAAAGTCTAGAATATCAATAATATCTTAAATGTATAATAGCTGGAGAAAGATCAAGTACAATAAAAAAAATACTAGGTAAGTCTTGGTTATAACTAGTTGAGTCTCTTCAACAGCTGGTATTGGCTTCTCCTTTACTACGGGTGCTACCTCAGCTAGCTCTCTATCATATGGCCCATAATACGTAGGACACCAATCCTCTAAATAATCATATGAAAAATATATTCAGTCATGATTGGAGCGAAGTACAAAAATTTGAAAGCAGTTCCAAATACATGAAAGAGAATATATGACAGGTAATAGAAATGAATACAAGATGTATAGGTAACTAAAAAATGAATGATATAACTGAAATAAGCAGGCAATCACAATAAATAGTTAGAAAGATAAATACAGGCAATATGGTGTGATATATAAGTAAGAGAACTAGTAAAACTAACTATGTACTTTAGAGTACAAGTTCGTTATGTGATCGTCTTGGGAATTCACATGTCTACAGTACGATAACTCAATTATACGTGTATTATATAATTGACATGCACAGAAATACGTTAACGATTTGATCACATAACCAACTCCTACTCTCTCGCCTCGGCCAATATTCATGGATCCAATCATGACACGTTACGCACACAAATATGATATGAGCACACGGAGCACACAAATATAAAATTAGCACACGAGACTCATAAATTGATACGAGTACAAGGAGCACCCGATGTATACGATAAGTATGAGTACATAGAGCACCCGATGCACACATTAAATAAATAATATCTCCTAATTTGAACCATATAATACCAGTCCATGTACCATCATGTCAGAATCAAGTATAGTAGTTCTAGAATATGTGATATAAACACTATCAAGTACTAGAAACTAATAGAGAGATGTACTCGCCTGTGGTCCTGAGCAAATGATAAAAATAGATGTCCGAACTAGTGTCACACTGACCTATATATAAAATTATTTATCATTTGTTGTATTGAAGTAATAAACATATTTAAATAACCAAAAAATATGGTTTGTAAGTCAAAACTAGGTCATACTAGTCAAACTAGGTCGATACCTTGATTCTAGGTTCAAACTAGCTTCTAAGTTGATTACAAGGCTAAACCACCTAATATTAGGTGATAATTGGCTATACATATGTTTATAGGTCCATACCTTAAAGGTATTAGCTATACTAGCTAATATAACTAAGTATCTATATATACTAGTTAATATAATATACTATGTATCATAATAAACTATATGAACTTCTATATATACCAATATATTAATACCTTAGTTAAATTACCTATAATAATACTTACTGACACCAACCTATTTATACCTTATCATATCTTATATCTTAACATTACTCAATACCTCACCTCCAGAATATATTGAGTATCACTCTTACCCAAGCTCTTGGCCTGGATACAAAAAGATCCCCCACTGAACTCAGGTATACACATATATAAGTGTATAACTATCTCTCTAACACCACCACTGACACTCACTCACCTACATCACCAAATCAGATACTGATGTGTATCAGATACCTCACACCATATCTTCATTCATATGCGCAACACTAATCTCTCAACCTTAAACTACTAAGTTCTAGTACCTATATCTCCATTAACATGCGGAACACTAATCTCTCAACACTAATATCCATTCACATATGCAACACCTAATCCCCCACACTCCATAATTAGACTACACTCAAGCCTAACTGACTGCACAACAGTCTCATTCCCAATGTGTTGCATAATTGTATACTCTAATTCCTTTACTTACTGATATTTCCCCTTCACCACTGCACATTAGAACCCGAGCCCAACCAAACTGCAATATGTGCATCAGTGCCTCAACTCAGGTCTGTAACAGACCTTAAATCCCCCAATGCAGTTCAGTTCATAATTAAACAGCTGCTATTGCTACTCTAATTATCCACTTCTGCTACTAGTACTTCTTGAGCAACCATCACTACTGCCTACCACAGACACTCTAGACACACACCTATTCATATACAAGTACCAAGTAGTAGCAATATCACTTGTATCAGTCACCAAGTCCCCTTCATACATATAACACAATAACCACAACACTCATAACATTGATATATACACACTAACACTCTAACATATAAATTCACACACACAAACTTATATAAACACCTATAGTAACAAATCAATAAACACCTAGTGTGCACCATAATTATCACACTATGATACTCATGTTACCAACACCAACACCAACCCCTTTAATTACTATCATACACCATCAAATTAATATAGAACATTTTTTATTATACAAAATAGAGTATGACTACTATTAAAACAACTATCATAATGCAATTAAATAGAGAATGACACAAAATCTGTTAGGGTTATATACTAAAAGCATCACTTTGTATTAACTATATTTTCTTATTATTAAATAAGAATCATATGGGCAAATATTTGCATATTGTATTTGTTATAATGTTAATGCAAGTGTCTGATATTCTATATTATATATAATAACTCTGTGTAGGGCATGATTCTGGATTTGGCAAAGTTGAGGAAGAAGTAGGATATATGGCCATAATAGTTGGATTTTTTTTATTGCTATATTTGCTTATTCTATTATGTATATTTATTATTCTGTGGATATTTTCTATAAACTAAATCCATATTAATAATGAACAACATGGACATACGTCAACTAGTATAAAAAACCCTCATTGTTAATAGTATAAATCCTATGGTCTCTATTACTGGTTTGTAGGTGATATAATTATACTTGCGTATTGGTTTTAGTGCCTTCCTCCATATCAGATGAGTAAAATTATGGGTCATCAGTACAAACTTCCTTTGGAATAATGATAGAAAGTTACCTAGTGTATGTTTACCTCTCCATCTGAAGAAACACATTACGAAGTAATAGACTTAGTATTAAGTAATGGTGTACACTTAGATAAAAATAATGGTATCCTCCCCTTCGGAGTCACTTCTATTATTTGTTGAACCAAAGCAAAGACTAACAAATTAATTTTTTTTGTTTTAAAATTAGGTTGACATGATAGTAAAATTAATAGGAAAAACTTTCTTGGACAAATACTGAATTAGTATACGTCCATCTTATCGTAGCATACTAAATTAATGGTGTTTAAGGTGTTGGTGAACTTTTTATTGTTTTGAGGGAACCAATATTTATTTAGTTCAAAATATTTTTGCCCTATATAATTATTATTTACGTGATTCTTATGATTTTAAAAATGGGTTCATTTAGTCCACTTATGGTAATTCTTAAAGAAAATAAACTTACTGGCCCTAATTACATTTACTGGAAACATAACTTGGATATTGTCTTAACTACTGAAGTGTACAAATATGTACTCCATGAGGAATGTCCTCCAAATCCTGATGCTAATTTTGATCAAGAGGTTAAATAGGCTTATACAAAGTGGATCAAGGCAGATGAGTTTGTGCAGTATTATATTCTGGCATCTATGTTAAATGTGCTACAACATCAGCGTCAGGCCATAGCCACAGACTCTGACATAATGTACAACCTCAAGGAACTCTTCGGTTGTCAGAGCAGGGCATATAGGCAGTTTGCTGTGAAGAGTTTGATGAATACGACCATAGCTGAAGGAACGCCAGTAAGGGATCATATTCTCAAGCTGATGGGTCATCTTAATGTGATGGAGATCCTTGGAGCTAAAATCGATAGGAAAACCCAGGTCGATATCATTCTTAGGACTCTGCCTAAAATTTTTAACACATTTTGCCTTAACTACAATATAAATAAAATATTGTATAGTTTGGCAGAACTTACAAAAGAACTATAGGATGCTGAGGCTCTCATGAGGCAGAATAATCATATTTATGTAACTGAAAAGGCTTCCACTTTTAAGACGAAAGGCGGTAAGAAGAAGAATAATATTCAGAAACAAGCAAATTCAGGAAAGAAGGGCATGGAACCTCAAGGTACTGTGAAAAAGCCGAAAGGCAAGTGTTTCAAGTAGAAAGGGTCAAGACATTGGAAGAGTGATTGTCCACTTCTCAAACAAGGGAACAAAGAAGGTATATGTCATTTACTAGTAATTGAACATGTTTAGCGGTGTTATCTACCGTCACCTAGTGTGTAGATACATGAGCCACTAATCATATATGCAATTCATTGCAGGGGTTACGGGAAACCAGACGGCTTAGTGATAGAGAGGGATGCTTGTTCATGGGTGACGCTACAAAAGTAGACGTCGTTGCAGTAGGAGATGATACTTTATCTTTTGATAGAAATAAGTCTTTGACATTTAGAGATTATCTTTATGCACCTTCACTTAGAAGGAATTTAATTTATGTTTCTATACTAGTTAAGGATGGATATTCAATTTATTTTAATAATAATATTATTACTAGAAAAATAAGCATTTTATCTGTTTTGGTGCATTAGTTGATTATTTGTATGTCTTTAATCATATTTCACCCATAATATAACTTACGAAAATGAATAACACGTCTTCTAACTTAAATAAGAGAAAAGAACCTCCTTGTATGAACCAAAGATATCATTTGCACTTGCGGTTGGGACATATTAATCTAAGAAGGATACAAAGACTAGTTAAAGATGGACCTTTGAGTTCATTGGAAGTGGACGCACTTCCAGTCTACAAACCTACTTGGAAGGTAAAATTAACGAAAGGCCTTTCACAACAAAGGGGTATAGGGCCAAAGATATGTTGTAATTGGTTCATTCTAATTTGTGTGGGCCCATGACTGTCCAGGCTAGAAGTGGCTTTGAATATTTTGCCAAATTTATTGATGATTATTCAAGGTATGGATACATTTATTTGATGCATCGTAAGCCTGAGTGCTTTGAGAAATACAAAGTGTACAAGGCTGAAATGGAGAAACGTCACAAAAAATGTATCAAGTCATTATGTTCAGATCGTGTTGGTGAGTACCTCTTTGGAGATCATAGGGACTATTTATCAGAGACTAGTATTACATCCCAATTGACTACACCTGGAACTGTCCAACAGAATGGTGTAGCAGAAAGAAGAAATATATTGTAGCAGAAAGAAGGAATATAACTCTTATGGAGATGGTTAGATCAATGATGAGTTATACGAATTTACCAGATTCATTTTGGGGATATGCCTTAGAAACTGTAGCTTATATTTTGAACTTGGTACCTTCTAAGTCAGTACCTATTACTCCCACAGAGCTGTGGATCGAGTGTAAACCTAATCTAAAGTATGTTCAAATTTGTGGTAGTCCAACACATGTACTGAATGGAAAAACAGATAAATTAGAATCTCTTACAGAAGTACGCTTGTTAATAGGCTATCCAAGAGGAACGAAATAAGGTTTATTTTATAGTCATAAGGATCAGAAGGTCGTTGTTAGCACTAATGCCTGATTCTTATAAGAAGACTATATGATGAACCATAAACCCTTGAGTAGAGTTGTTCTAGAAGAACTAAGAGGTGAGACACCAAATACTTCAGTACCAACAGTACAACAAGAGGAACCATAAATAACTACATAATGTGTCACAAATGTTACACCACAACCTATAGGCCTCATTGTAGTGGGAGGGTTATTATACAACCTGACAAATTCATGTTCTTGGGAGATTCATCAAACTTTGTCCCGATGGAACAAGATTCTGATACTTGCACCTATAATGAAGCACTCCAAGATAAAGATGCATAATCTTGACAAAAGATAATGATATCTGAAATAGAATCTATAAATTCTAATCATGTCTGGGAGCTTGTAAAACCACCCAATGGTGTAAATGATATTGGATACAAGTGGGTTTATAAGAGAAAAAGAGGATTAGACGGTAAGGTTGAAACATTTAAAGCTTGACTTGTTGCGAAAGATTTTACTCAGAAAGAGGGTATTGATTATGAGAGAATAATTTTTTCGGTAGCAATGCTTAAGTCTATTCAGATTCTTTTATTTATTCAACTCATTTAAATTATGAGATTTTGCAAATGGATGTCAAGACCACTTTTCTTAATGAAAGTCTTAAGGAGAACATCTATATGAAGCAACTAGACATGTTTATTAAAAATGACAAAGAGCATCTTATTTGTAAGCTAAAGAAGTCCATTTTTGGACTTAAGCAAACTTTTAGATCTTAGAACATCTATTTTGATCAAGTAATAAAATCCTATGGATTTGATCAATGTTCGTATGAAGCATGTGAATACAAAAAGTATGACAGAAACGTAGTGGTATTCCTATTAATTTACAAGGATGACATCTTGCTCGTTAGAAATAGTGTGAAGGGGTTATCTAATGTAAAGGTATGGTTATCTAAGTAGTTTGATATGAAGGACTTGGGAGAAGTAGGTCACATACTTGGGATCAAAGTTCTACGAGATGGCAAAAAAAAGATGTTGGGCTTATCCCAAGCTACCAATATCGATACTATATTAACTCGTTTTATCATGCAAAATTCTAAGAAATATTTCTTACCTTTTAGGCATAAAATTAATCTATCAAATAAGCAGTGTCCGAGGACACCTAAAGGGATAGAGGACATAAAAGCAGTTTCTTATGCTTCGACAGTAGGAAGCTTAATATATGCAATACTATGTACAAGACCAGACATCTGCTTTATCGTTGGCATGGTTAGCAGATATCAGTCTAACCGAGGACAAGATTATTGGACTACGATAAAGCATATTTTGAAGGACCTGAAAAGGACTAAAGATTATATACTAGTTTATCATGCAGATAGTTTAGTGCCCATGAGATATACAGACTCAAATTTTTAGTTATATAATTTGACAGGAAATCTACTTCAGGTTATGTATTTACTTTAGGAGGTGGAGCCATAGTATAGAGGAGTATCAAACAAAAATATATTGTTGATTCCACCATGAAAGTCGAGTATGTGGCAGCCTCTGAGGCAGCCAAAGAAGCGATTTGGCTCTAAAACTTTCTTTTGGACTTGGATGTGGTACCTAGTTTGCCTACGACTATTAGAATTTATTGGGATAATAGTGGTGTAGTTGCTGTCACGCTCCAGTCTTCCGCAGGAATCGGCTGTCCCCGCCACCGCGCCAACGCTCTCGCGGGACGATCGTTTCCATCGGAAAGCTATGCCGTGCGAGCCTGGGGATGCGCCTGCGCCAGGCAAATACCGAAACGACCGTTGATAACTAGTTCACAGAGTCGCCTTAGTGGAAACATAGAATAAATACAAGTATTGAATCCAAAACAAGCTCTTTATTGACATGTAGTAAATATTAGCGGCGCTAGGCCAAGATTACAAGTTGCTCAGGCTCTCTCTCTCTCTCTCTCTCTCTCTCTCTCTCTCTTTATAATGGATATACCATTAGGCTTACAACTGAATTAGACACTCTGAATAATGATGCTTCCATACATTATGTATCATATATGTGAGCTCCAGGTCCGTACGCCACACTTCAAGATGCTAAGTATGGTCCGGCGCCTTATTGCGTTAAGCGATCTTCGAATATGTACGAGTTTCCCCCTGCACCCTTCATGCAATCTAGTTGGGTATCAGTATATTGAATGCACTGGTGGAGAGGCCTCTCGTCCACGTTATAAAACAAGCACGTTCATTAGTTATGTGCATCGACTGATTATGTTGTCTTTCTAGTCTTTTCCCTTAGGATCAATTACATGGAAATATAATGAAGGTAATATCCGTGTCTTCCTAAGAGTGTCGCAATAATGAACAACTGAGTTTATCTTACCGTTTCTTACTATTCGGCCTTCCCTGTTATACGCAGCAATATGAATAATGATCTACTGAATAACAAAGAAGATTTATAAAATCTAAGTATTATATTTGTGTCTCTGCCTCAAACCCATTCTATTTGAACTATATTTGTTACCGTGCATCCATTCTAAATATATAAATTATCGTGCAATGTACTCCTTCATGTTAATCCTCTTCTGAATAAGGATAGCTGCTATGCAAGCATGAACTATCTATATAAAGGTCACCAGCTCTGTTAGCTATATTGGACATGATCTGGGATGGAACGACTGTCTTCCCATCTCGGTTGATAGTCTTGTTGGCCCTCCTGAATAATCCGACAAGTCAGTAACCATCCAGGTCAGTAACAAACCTTGCTAGATGTCCCATACTCGTCCGTTAGTCTTCAGCTAGCGTATTACTAGGACTACACTGGTATTGTCCTCTCTGGCCGCCATAATTTAGATGCCTCAACAATCGTGCCGAGGACTCATCTCTACCTGGTGCGCAACCAGTTATCCGTGACCATTCAACTACTCTCCCACTTCCAATCCTAGTCGAGAAATAACTCGGTTCAATCTTGCCGAGGACTACACTCGGATATTTCTTCTTTACACAGCTCCTTGATTAGAGACAACCTCGGTGATCTGGATATCCCAAGTATTTTTTTCTTCTCCTGACTCAGAACGACTACTTGATAGTCTTCCTCGTCTATGTATGTAACATGATTATACTCTATTCTATGTCATATTTTGTGGTATACGATGCCTCAGTATGAACTCAAACTACTTTTGTGGCATATATAAGAAGCTACTACATTCTGACTCAATAGCCCGTTTACGCAAATAGCAAGTAAGATCTCTATGTTCTATAAAATAATAAGGAGGGGTTATCCACTTATCCCCTTAGATATGTGCATTCATCTCATTTTATTAGTATGCAAAGGTTATCGCCTAAAAACTAGCATGTATCATTTATTTTCTTAGTGTACAGCTAAGTAGGGACAGGTTTACCGGGGCCACCCACCTTATCGATGAATTGCATCGGTCGAACGAGACTCCGAGTATGCCTCTGAAAGCCTAAGTTTGAACTCCATTTGAAGGTCCAATTATGAATGCCTTTGTATCGAACGAGTCTTCTCACTGAGCATGGCAGGTCAGTTCGCTACACTTGTGTCATTTGAATCGGCCCTCCAGGTTGAGCGAAGCGGGTCATTACAGTTGTAAACTTAAAGGAACCACAAGACCATAAGATAGGTAAACATATTGAATAAAAGTACCACCTGATACGAGATTTCATAAAAAGAAGAGAAGTTGATGTGATCAAGATAGCATCAACAGACAACCTAGCTAATCTTTTTATAAAGAGCATACCAACTAAGGCTTTTGATAGTCTTGTTGAGTGCATGGGAGTCATATGCGTAGCAGTATGGCTTTAAGTATAAGTGGGAGATTTGTAATAGTATAATAGAAAGTAATGCTTTGAGTATTATCGGGAGATTGTTAAGGATATATACTAAAAGTATCACTTTGTATTAACTATATTTCCTTATTTTTTAAATGCGAATTAAATGTGCAAATATTTGCATGTTGTATTTGTTATATTATTAATGCACGTGTTTGATATTCTATATTATAGATAAAATGGTGTGTGGTGTCCCACAGAAGATTATATTATTAGTTTTTTGTGGAATATATAAATAGTTCATGTCACTACCATATTTTCTAGAAAAGGGTATTTTAGTAATTTTATAGTTAATTAAATATTGTGCATGATAAATAATTATTAATTGTTGTTAGATGTTAGTTATTTATTTTAGAATTGTGTTAGTGGATCTAACTAGTTTAGTTTAGACTCATGGACCAACATGTATTAATTGATAGATTTGAGCCCAATTAGAAAGCCCATTGATTAGGAGATGGATTAAAATTAATTAAACCATTAGACTAGAAGCTTCCTTCCTTAATTATTTCTTAATAAGAGGCCCCAATGGGTATAATGGGCATTACATAGAAGCTTGAGGAAGGGGTAGAGGGGCCGGCCTATTAAAAAGGGGGAAATTAATTTTTCTCTCCTCTTTTCATTTTAAAACTAGATCTAGAATTTTTTTCAACCAAATTTATTCATTTCCACTTCATTTCCCTACCAAATTTTATCATAAATCACTATTGGTGGCTAGTAGAGAATCTAGAAGAAAAAAGCAAGAATCTATAAAGAGGAGCAAGGATCTATCAATTGGAGGCCAATTTTATCATATTTGGAGGTTATATTGGGAATCCATCTTCCAATAGGTATAATTTAGTTTTTCTCCTTAAATTAGGTTCTAAATCTAAGATTTAACCATGATAAATCAACCCATATCGATAGGCTACCCATAAAATTTGGTTTTGTGTTCATAGGAGGCCTATTGAGAAAGTTATGGTACTTTTGTGTCAATTTTGGAACAATTCCGAGATTGACATTTGTTGTGTGTGTCAATTGGTCCTATAGATTAATTTGGCATGTGCATGTGTATTTGGCGCTAGTGTCATATCCATAATTGGGTACGTGTAGGTCGTATCCCAATAATTTGGTGATACGTGTTGATTTGAGGGTTTTTCCTTCGATACGGGACTTTGATCATGTCATATTTTGACACGGATACGTAGCTTTGTGTTTGACTCTTCTTAGTATTTATAAATGATATTTATGACTTGTTCGTGTCCTTCGGGATGTGTGGTGGACTCGTGTCGCATGCGTATCCTAGATCTAGTGGGATACAGGGTGATACGTTCCATGTGTATGCAATTTAATTATAGATCTATTCTCTTGTGTTCTTATTTTATGGAGAATATAATTATATATATATATATATATATAATATTGTGTATATATATTTATGTAATGCTGTGTCTTAGATCTATGTATATATATATATATATATTATATGTGTATATATTGTATGTAGCTATTCTTATATATGTATATATATTTATATATAGTAACATATATTATAATATATGTTTATATTATATATATATATTTATATGTACATATATGTATGAATGTTGTTACAAATATGTTACTATCTATATAGGTGTATATTACTATATAGATAATGTGTACATATATATATGTGTGGGTATGTGTATGTATTAATTGTAATTATAGGTATATATAGTTGGTATATATATTATGTTGTGTATATATATATTATACTTTATTGGATATATATATATATATATATATATATATATATATATATATATATATATATATATTAGAGATTTAGAGAGCAGGTGATACATCGACATTAGCATGTGTCGATGAATACAGCAGCAGCACTAACAGCAGCAGGGGCCGCTATAGCGACGGCAGAAAACGTCGCGGCAGCAGTAACGCACAGCAATAATAGTAAGAGAAACAGCGATAGCAGTAACGCACAACAGCGATAACTGCTGGAATCTGTCGCTTAACAACAGAGTATCAACAGCCGTATCAACGGCTTTGGCGACGGCTTTGGCGACATCAGCAGGAATCTGTCACTAAAATAGTAGAGTATCAGCAGCAATAACGGTTTTCAGCGACAGCAGGCGGGGCTTTAGCGATAGTTTGGCAGTTTCTTAATATTAGATAATTATATATATATACATAGATACATATATATATGTATATATGGTAATTGATATATATGTAAATATGTTCCTATTTGCAATTTTTATTATAGTATGTAGGGTAGCATATATTATATTTAAGGGTAGTTATCATAAGTAAAGTAGTGGATATTATCTTGAGATACCAAGGTAAGTACCAAGGTAATTGGGGAAACCCATGGTATTGGGTTTGGGTATCAATATATTGTTTTGGTGTTGTGATACCAAGATTAGTTCAAACAAAGGTATCTATTTAATATTTGTGATTAGAATTTATATAATTAGTATTTTTGGACATAAATGTGATGCTTTACCTATTAATTTACGTATCCAGAGATACGGTATCCTAGTATCCTAAGATGTAGTTTATGACCTAGACTTTAGTATTTAAATCCAATATCTTTCTGTTAGACTTTTGTAACCTAAAAGTAGGTAGTTGACCATAGTTTGACCATAGTTGACCATAGTTGACCTTAGAGTTGGCTTAGTTTGACTTTTGACTTAGAGTTGACTTATTGATTTAGAAGTTGACTAGTTTAACTTATTTTCTTTTCGAAGTCATGTATTGATATTGTATTCCATATCTAGGTCTTTGAGGCACCGTATCAGATATCTGTGAGACTGTTCATTGGACTTCAGGCGAGTATATTTCCTGATAGTTTTTCATTTATGATGTCCTCTATGTTTATTGTATCTAGTATAGATCTTCTTGTTCTCTTGACACAATGGTTACACGGATTGGTATATCCGGATCTCGTCATGAGATGTTATTCCTTGGTATATGATATATCTTGTGCAAGCCTTATTTTATTTATTATCTTGTACATGTACAGACACTGATTCTCGGGAACACTAGCTATCTTCTTGGGGAATCTCGTATTATAGCGTACCATAGTTGGATCTATTATACCAGTCGAAGGTGGAGAGTATTTTAGTATAGATGTGTGATCATACCCTCCTTGTATCAAGTCTTGCATTGAATAGTGTTAATCATACACTGCACGTATTATTAGCCAGACCATAAATCTTGTATCATGTTCCCAAGCCGATCATATATTAGAGTTAGTACTCACACACTTAGTCATTAGTATTCTTGTTCATTGACATATTGCTCATTATTGTATTTATTCTTATATTTCCTTATTATATATATCTCATGGTACCTATTGTGCATCTTGTATATTCACATCTATTTACTGTTACATAGTTTTTATTATTGATTAGAACTGCTGTTAGAGATGTACTCTGCTCCTTTCCCGGCTAGATATATTTTTCCCAGATAACACTGAGGACTGGTACCCTACACATTATGGACCTCAGGATATTGTGGGATTAGAGTCCGAGACCCTGGCTTAGAGAGAGATTTATCCCAACTGAGACAGTTGAATCGGGTTTAGTAGCTTCTTAGTATTTCTTGTACTGGATTTGTCTCCAGCTTATTTGTTAGCATTCTTTTAGACTCATTAATGTATTATTTTAGACTCATTTATTGTATGTGACTATTTCTATTCTTTATCTTATTCGTGCTCGTTCCATCTTAGATCTGTGATTGAGTATATTGTTATTGTTGGTGGTTCATTATATTGCTAGATAGATTATCTAGACAACATTTTACCGTCGATTCTGTGTCGTAGGCTGGGCATTATTCCCGACTTGTATCCTTATATCGGGTGCGGGTTATCACAGTTCACAACCTAGATGGACTTGGATATACCCTTATATCATACGGTATTAGTCTATCTTGACTATAGGTTTACACTAGTACACTTTGTGTGCATTGAACATGACCACTTGAGGTTCACAACCAAGATGGATTTGGACATACCCTTATGCATGCTTATGCTTTTAATTTGGATATAATAACAAACATGTATATACAGTGTGTATTAATTTGACTCATAAAAGAGTGAGATTCATTATTGGTCAAAAACCTCTATGAATTGGGTAATGGTATTGGTATGATGAACTATTGATTATAAAAAGAATCCATGTCCTGATACATCGGGTTGATGATGTCCCCTTTAAAGAAATCATAAGTGTCATATAAACCTTGCAGGTGGATTATATCCGACATAAAAAATAAAGTTGAGTGGTACTAGTTAAGGATGAAGATGTTGATCAATATAGTGGCTAGTAACTTAATTTGATCGACGAGCATTCAATAACGTAGGCTGGGTGTTGCTCACTACTCGTGCCCTTATTTCGGGTACGGATCATGAAATATTTTTAGTGGTGGTCCATGCAAGTCCATAGCCGTATTTAGAGCGACATCGTAGTAGTGCTCACCTAGAGTACTACTACGAGCCCGTTTTAGGATATAGGATACAGGCTGAGAGTATACTCAATCGTAATTAGGAAACAATTCGAAATATCTGTTTACTATCCTTATCTATTGAATGTTTGCATTACTTTGAATAATTTTGTCCTTCTTTGATGATATCGTATCATACTCAATATTGATTTCTTATTTCAATCTATCTTCAGGATGCTGCCGAAGACGTATTCCCAGCGCTCAAGCGTAATGACAACAAGGTCGGTCACTTTGTTGCCTATGAGGGTAGCACCAGCAGATGTTGTTCCTGCAGCTACATTCCAGAGGTCCGCTTCACCGATCCAGGTGGACATTTCTGCAGTAGCTTTCGGAGGTGCTCTACCTACGGTACAGAGGATAATACTGATAGTTTCAGGGGATCTTCTACCCCCACCACCCGCAGTCGAGCAGACACAGATGTTTGTGCTCTTTTAGCAGATGATAGAAGCACAACAGCGCCAATCAGAGGTTATGTGGCAAGATATTGAGAATGCCTACCAAATTGTGCTCGCAGCAGTCGAGAGAGTCACCTTAGTTATGCCACAGACGACACCACCTCAGTTTACCGCACAATAGCTAAGGCCGGGGACTATTGTAAATTTTAAGAGGATGGGGCCGAAGGTCTTTAATGGCACTAAAGGGATTATTTATGCTGATGATTGGATAGAAGACATTGAGCGAAACCTGTGACTAGCACAAATTTTAGAGAGGTTGTAGGTAGAGACCGCATAAAGCAAGATATTTGACTTCGCACTAACTTGGTTCCGGACGGACCCCAGAATCTCATCTCCAGGACTTACTTGGGAAGCTTTCAAGGAGCTCTTAATGAAAAGTATTTTCCATATGTGGCTCTGACGTATCTATAGAGCCAGTTTATGTACCTCGTTCAGGGAGGTATACCGGTAAATGAGTATGCGACAGAGTATTGCAGATTAGGCCACTTTGTGGAGGGGAAAAAACCAAGAGGAAGGGCCAGGAAGTTCCGAAAGGGCCTGAACAAGGAGATAAAATTATATATGAATGGAGATCCCACTGCCACTTTTGAAGAGATTTTGATGAAGGCACAGCGGGCAGAGGATAATCTAGAGCTTGGTACTAAGAGGCCGAGGTACATAGGAGGATACAGTATAAATACGGGTCCAATAAAACGGCCTCACTTTCAGCAACAGCATCATAGGCCCTTCCAGCAGCCAAGGCAGCAGTACCCGTGACCATCTTGAGCACCAGTACAGCAGACGCACCAGATCCAGAGGCAAGCTATTCCTTGCCCATTCTGTCAGAAACATGGATACGGATGGGATGCGTGTAGGATGAGATTGGGCCAATGGTTATTCTGTGGATCAGGAGACCATCAGTTGAGGGCTTGTCATAGAGCTCCAACTAGTGCATCTCCGGGCGGGGCACAGGCACAGAAAGCACCCAAGAGACCACCAGTAGGACAGTAGAGAGGAGCTCCTCTACCACCAAAACAATAGCAGTTCGCTTAGCCCCAGTAGCAGCAGAGAGGTGCCCAGCGACAGGGGCGATCTTTTTCTTTGATCGTCGAGGAGAAGGAGCCAGTCAGTGTTGTTATTTTAGGTTCAGTCTATCTTGATTCTTTTCCATCTCATACTTTATTTGATTCTGGTGCTTCACATAGTTTTTTATCTATATCTTTTTCTCTAAAACATCATATCTAGATTGAACTATTGGTGAGGACTTATAAGATCATGACCGGGGGTAGCATTATCCTGGTCAGTGATGTTTGTAAGGATCAGAGAGTTTCTTTGGGAGGCCAAAAGTTGAGTGTGTGTCTACTAGTAATGCCACTTCCGAGCTATGATATAGTACTCGGGATTGATTGGTCGAGTAGATACAATGCTAGTATTGATTATCGTAGAGGCTGAGTTTTGTATCAGACACCAGGAGAGCCAAAGTTTGAGTTTGTCAAAGGTGCAGCAAAGCAGAGCGAGAGTGACTTCTGTGGAGCTATGATGGAAGAGCAGGAGATGCCACATTAATTGTTTGCAGAGTATATGTACTTCTTTATGGAGGAGTTGCTAGAGTTGCCACCAGAGAGAGATATGGAGTTCTCTATAGACTTAGTGCCTGGTGCAGAGCCAATATCACAACACGTCTATAGAGTGAATAACATCTAACTGGTAGAGTTCAAGAAGCAGGTGGATGAGGTGCATGACAAGGGCTTCATTCGCTCCAGTTTATCATCATGGGATGCTTCGGTACTATTTGTACCAAAGATGGATGGGTCGGTACACATGTGTATCGACTACAGGGCACTCAAAAACCTCATTATCAAGAACAAATACATGTTGTAGCAGATTGATGATTTTTTGGATCAGTTGAGCGGAGCGAAGGTATTCTCGAAGATAGACTTGTGGTTGGGGTACCACCAGATGAAAGTGAAGAATGAGGATATTCCGAAGATAACTTTTAGAACTCGGTATGGAAAGTTTGAGTTCTTAGTAATACCATTTGGGTTAACCAACACCCCAACGGTATTCATGAACCTGATGAATAATGTGTTTCATCGGTACTTGGATTAGTTTATGGTGGGATTCATTGATGATATTCTAATTTATTCGAAGACCCCAGAGGAGCATTAGAAATACCTAAGGGTAGTTCTTGAGACCCTTAGGAAGGGGAAGGTTTATAAAAAGCTTTCAAAGTGTGAGTTCTTCCTTGATAAGTTTAAATTCCTTGGTCATATGATTATAGGAGACGGGATCTCAGTAGACCCGAAAAAGATTTCAATAGTTGCGTCGTGGTCTACCCCGATTTTAGTGGCGAAGATCAGGAGTTTTCTTAGATTGGAGGGCTATTATCGGAGATTTGTTTAAGATTTTTCCAAGATTGCAGAGCCGGTGACTAGACTAACCAGGAAGGACGTGGAGTCGTCTGGACTGAGGATTATCAGTCTGCTTTTGAGGAGCTAAAGAAGAGGTTGACTATAACTCCAATATTGACATTACCATCAAGGACAGGAGAATTTTCTATATATAGTAGTGCATCAAGCAAGGGTTTGGGTTGTGTGTTGCAGTAGAACAGAAAAGTGGTTGCCTATGCTTCTAGGCAATTACGTCCACATGAAAAGAACTACCCTACCCATGACTTGTAGTTGACCGTAGTTATTTTTGGTCTTAAATTGTGAAAGCACTACTTTTATGGGGAGCGAGTAGAGATCTTTACAGATCATAAGAGCTTGAAATATGTGTTCACATAAAAAGAACTCAACGTGAAACAGCGACGATGGTTAGAGTTGATGAAGGACTTCAACATTTTCTTGCAGATTATCCAAGAAAGGCCAACGTAGTCTCTGATACCTTGAGCAGGTATCCCGTGGCTATATACTTGACAGGGATAAGCACTTGTTGGCTGATCTTGATAGCTTGGGTATTGAGGTATTAGTTCCTGGATTTATAGCACAAATATGGGGACTCCAGGTACAGTCAGAGTTAATGGACCAGATCATAGCCGCATAGTTCGAGGATGAGTCTTTTAGGAGCATCAGAGCGCAAGTATGGATAGAATTGGAAGAAGATTTCAGTATTACAGATGATGTATCATTGTAGTACGGTACCTAATTGTGTGTGCCGAGTGGAGCATTGCGCGAGAAGGTTCTTCAGGAGGCACATCGATCTCAGTACTTTTTATATAGAGATGCCAACAAGATATATATGGACATGAGATAGCATATTTGGTGGTATGGTATAAAAGGGGAGGTGGCTAGCTTCGTATCTAGATGTTTGGTATGCCAGCAGGTAAAGGCAGAGAGATAGAGGCCAGATGGATTACTTCAACCTTTACCCATTCCAGATTGGAAGTAGAAGCATGCGACGATGGATTTTGTTTTGGGGCTTCCGCGTTCTCTAGGAGGTAAAGATACAATTTGGGTCATCGTAGACAGGTTGACCAAATTAGCCCACTTTTTGTAATTCAAAGTAGGTACATTTACGGAGAAGCTCGCAAAGATATATGTGCGTTAGATAGTCAGATTGTATGGAGTTCCTATGAGCATAGTCTTGGATCGGGATTGTCACTTTATGTCCCATTTTTGGAGGAGTTTGCAGGCTAGCTTAGGCACTTAAGTTAATTTCAGTACTGCATATCACCCTCAGACAGACGGGCAGTCGGAGAGGACTATCCAGACTATCGAGGATATGCGACATACTTGTGTTTTAGATTTTGGAGACTCTTGGGAGGATCAACTTCACTTGGTAGAGTTTTCTTACCACAACAGCTACCATGCCAGTGTAGAGATGTCACCATTGAGGGGTTGTATGGATGGTGGTGCCACACTCTGTTATAATGGGATGATGTTAGTGAGAGAGCCTTATTGGGACCAGAGATGGTCGTGGATGCAACTGAGAAGGTGAAGCTCATCAGGTATAGACTTCGGGTGGCGCAGGACAGACAACGATATTGGATCGATAGCCACCGGAGACCATTGGAGTTTGAAGTATATATTTTGTTTATATTGCTTGTGATTGATTATTTTGTTAGAGTGTTGAGGCTGTATTTTGTGCCAGGTTGGCGATCTGGTATTTTTGAGGATTTCTCCAACACGGGACATAATTCGCTTTGGTGGAGGCGGAAAGCTTAGTCCACGGTACATCGGACCCTTTTGTGTTCTAGAGAGGGCCGGTTTAGTGGCCTACAGACTACACTTACCGACTGTATTAGTGAGAGTGCAGAACATGTTCCACGTGTCACAGCTGAGACGGTATGTGGAAGATCCTAGCCACGTACTAGATCACTCAGAGATAGAGGTTGGTTCGACTCTCAGCTACCCCGAGCAGCCCTTGGAGATTCTGGATCGCCGGAAGAAGGTACTGCAGAACCAGATAATTTCTTTGGTGCATATCGCATGGAAGCATAACTTGCCAGGAAAGAGTACCTGGAAGCGAGAGGCCGAGATGCGCGAGCAAAATCCTTATTTGTTTGAGCCGTGAGGTATAATTCTTTCTTACTTATACTAATTGCTGAAGGACCGTATATGGCAACTCTAGAGTGAATCGAGTGCAGCGGAATAATTTACCCAATTAAAAATTAAGTAGAGTGAAGGCAGTAAATAACTAGAAGTGTATATACAATATAATAAAGTAAAAAAAGAGAAAAAATGCAAACACTACGATCTATAATGGTTTCCCTCTAAGAGGACTAGTCCATTCCTCCCGAGAACTCAAGCTCAGATTTTTATCTACTATAATCACCAATAGTAAATCACAAGCTTTGATCCGAAGACTTGAAAACTTCATACAACCACGAGGTTTGATTCGAAGTCTTGCAACTTCACACACATGTGTTTGATATGAAGGGCACACATACTTCACACAGTAGAAGAAAGGAAAATGATGGAGTCAAGCTCTTTACAAATCTTATAGACTTCTAGACCGAGATCGTACTTGGCACATAGAAGGTGAGGGAGTTAATTTTGGAGATAAAAAAGTTTAGGCTTTGAGGATTTACTCACTATAGAATAGAAAGATAGATAATGGTTGAGTGAGTAGGAATATGGAAATCCAATTCTATTTATAGGGTATTGGCAAACATAATTCGGCCAGAATTTGGATAAGGTTTAATTCAAATTTTCAACCATTGGGCCAAGAAATAAGGAGCTAATTGAACTGGTTGATTTTATACCAAAAGGGTAACCGAGTTCGGTCTGGGTTCGGCCCAAGTTCGATTTCTTAGTATGGTAGACTTTGTAAATGAATGTGGCCTGATTTGATGGATAGGTTCTTTGGTTTATTTGAGTGGACAAGGTATCTGGGTATAGGTACTTGGATTTGCCAGTGCGCCTCAGCTTATATCGATCCAAGACTCAAATAAAATATTAAATTATATATGAAAACCAAGAACAATGATGACTCCAAACTTCTAAAATATCTGCTGACTTGAAGATACTTTTTTCCTTGACGACAGTTATCCAACGATAACTAGATATGAGAATCTGACCGGGCAGCGGAACCTCCGGATAAGTCGTAGGCGTTTGGACGAAATCTTCAGGTATAATGTCGTCTTTGGCTAATCGTCATATAGCATATGTCAATTGCTGATCTTGCTTATTGCTTTCTGCAAGTACATGTTCAACGAACAAAGAAATATACAAAACCAAATATTGCATATCTGGACAATGTTGAGTTTAAGTAGAAGATAATATAGTAATTTATCGATTACCATAATGCTAAACTTAATCGATTAGCCATATTTAAAAACTCAATATAAATATTGGGCCAATAATTGCTTTTGGTAGTTAGTTTTTTTCTTAATTTTGAGGGTAAAATTTTTCTAAGGTGGGTAGGATTGCCACCCTCACTTTTTCAGCTAGGGATAATTTGGTAATTGGGCATAGATATTTAATTTTATAAATAAATATTAATATTTGTGTACTATAATATTATTAGGGTGCTTGTATTATTTATTTATTAATAGATTACTATTTATTTATTTAGTGATGGATATTAATTTATTTATAGTTAGGGACTAGCCCAATAGTTAGATATGACACTTGTAGGCCAAACAAGAATTGTCATGACAACATGAGCCCAATAGACCAATTTTTTTTTAATTAATTAGGTAGATTAGAGATAATTTAGATTAGTTAGAACCCGTCCAAATATACTCTCCTTACCTACTATTCATAATGAACCAATAGAGGGCATATTGGACATTTAACAAAGACTTGGAGAAGGAAGAAAAGGGGGCCAACCAAAAGAGCCTATATTCTTGTCACGCCCCAGTCCCAAAATACCGAGGGACTGGAGATGCGAGGCAATGGCCAGCAGCACGCACCGATGGATAACCCAATTTAATGGAACCATCAGGGCGTACTTAAGCTGTAAATAAGGTCTACTACAACAAGCCACACTAATCTCATCCATAAAGATAAAGAAATAGACTGCATAATCAAAATAGAAATAAGTAGCAACAACATCACAGCAAGTCAGTCGGGGGAACAATCCGACTATAGTCTGAATAAGCTAGCTCTATAGGCCAGGAACAAAGATATAAACATGAAATAAATAAATGAGTACTGGGACAGGCACTCAGGAGAAGTCCTCGGCAGTCACCTCGTCTTCAGTGTTCGATTCTATTCCACCAATAGCTTCAGCTCCGGTCCCGTATACCTCGGGGTACTGCTCCTCTGATAAACCTGGGGACATAATCCATTCCAGGTCCTCAGTGGACATAGCAAGGCACAAAATAAAACAAGCCAAATGAATAAGCAGTGCAATAAATAAATGAACAGCAGGGTAAACTAAGTAACCATCTATGTGATATGCAAATGAGAGCAACACTAGTACTCAGGCTGAGACCGCTACAAGCTTTGTGTCGGGGAGCCGGTAGCAGTAATAACACGTAAAGGGTCTAGCTCTGCTTGAGAGTCTACAACCTCACAATAATAGTAGATATATATGTAGAACAGCCTGTAGCTTGTGTGTCTCTCCCCACACAATATAATCACGCAAGCCAGGACCATAACGTCTCATGTCCATGTCAGCGGGATTATAACTAATGCAACAAGTCATACTGTCTATAAATAAATGTCTCTATCAAGTCCTGTATCCATACAGAATCACCACGAATATTTCAGGAGGATTCTGTCCATGATAGTGTCAAGTGTCCTGGGTTGTAGGGTACTTGATAGGTCAAGTACAAAGTAAGGGGATCGTAAATCCATCTCTAAATGACGAACCCAACACCGCGTACGGTGTTGGCACCCGACTATGATCGGACACTAGGTACGTCACGCGTTTACTAGGTTAAGCAGTTTAAACAGTTTATATGAATTTACACAAGACATCCAACAGAGTATTTTTACAGATAATATAAAAATAATGACTGCAAGTTTGGCAAGGTGCACTTGCCTGAGGCTTGAATTCGACTTAGGTCCTGGTTTCGGAAATTTCTAGAGATGTCTCCGAAAGCTAAAATAAATAGTAATATCATGCTCAAAAGGTGTCAAACAGCTAGGAACGCCTGTCCTTGGGTCCAATTTGGAGACAAGGGCAAAAACGACAATTTTGGGCGAAAACGGGGTCCACCGGTGGGCCCGCTTTGCACCGAAAAATGTGTCAGGGTCAATGGTCTCCAAATTTACCAAACTTAGTGTCAACAGGTCAGGAACGCTGATACGAACCCAACAGAACTTTCAGATTTTAATTCCGATGAGCCGATCACAAAATTGTCCGTCGAGCGGGGCCTGTGGGGCCCACGACACGCGATTTTGTCAACGTTCTCAGAATCGAACTAAACATGACCCACAGGACCAGCGTATCGCTATGAGTCCGATGGCGCAAGTTTCGTATCGATCTGACGTGTGTGCACAAAGTTAGGGTGAATTGCAGAAAAGGCGGATACGGGGCGATGTTCGCGGATACGCGTTGATTCCGGTGTGCACGCACACCCGAATCAGCTTCCATGAAATCCCACACGTCCGTATCGACGAGGCGCACGTATCTGTGAAGACCGCACGCGACCAAGTCGTCCCGTTTGGCGGGGCGTACTCAGTTCCGGGGTGAAACAGGGTCTGGTTTTTCCTGTTTTTGGATCGCGGTGTGCGATCACCACAGGACGCGATGACCCGAGCGGTTTGTCCGGACACCGAGAGGGTCATACAGGCTTTGCGTTGAAATTTACAGAATCGAAATCAGATAAACGAGGTGCAAGATACGAGTACCTGAAGGGGACCCGAGAAACCAGGATTTTTCGAGTCCGACACGCGAGTTTGTGTCCTGGATGCTGTGTCCACGCTGTGTCCGTGTCCGGCTGTGCCTGTGTCCGGCCTAGGGTGCTGCTGGAGGACATGCTGGAGGCTGGTCGACCGACGGCGAGGTGGCGCCGGGCTAGGGCAGAGCTGGCAGGGGGTCGGGGAGCTCGGGATGGCCGGCGGCGGGCGGATCTGGGAGGAGAGAGGAAGAGAAGGGGGAGAGGCTGGTTGTTGGGCGAGGTGCTGGAAGGAGGAGGTCCGGGCGGGCACGACGGCGAGGTTGACTGGAGTCGGGCGGTGGCGCACGGCGGTCTAGGGTTCCGGCGAGCTAGGGTTTGGGGGAGAGGAATGAGGGAGGAGGAGGTCTAGGAGAGGGGTTTTTATAGGGTGGCGCAGGCGAGGGTGAGGCCGGGGAAGGCGGGGCTGAGGTCGACGTGGGCGGCTCTCGCGGAGGGGAGGCGCGGTCGTGGTGGCCGGAAATTGCGGCGGCGGCGGAGAATTCGGCTCGAGCCGAACGGGGGTTGGGGGTGATGGATACGGGTCGGGTCGGGCGCGGATCCGGGTTGGCGGACCCGCCCGACCCGCTAATAGCGGTTGGGACTGGGCCGGGCTGGGCTTCGGCCCACTGGGCCGGGCCGGACCGATTATAACAATAATAATAATAATAATAATAAAACAGTAATTAATAATTAATTAATTAATTAGAAAATAGCTTTTAGGCTTTTAAAAATAGGTCTGAGGTCCAATAAAATCCCAGAAAATTACCCTAAGTCCAGTTTTCTATTTTACACCATAAAATCATATTTTTATTTCATTTTAATATTATTTATTGGCAATTAAAAATTACAAACTCACTACAGGACCTATGTAAATTCCTGAAAAATGCATGTTAATTCCCAAAGTTGATTTTAAAAATATCTGAAAATTTAGGGGGTTTACAATCTACCCCCCTTAAGAGGATTGCGTCCTCGTAATTTAAGGGTAAACTATAAAGGCAAGATTTACAGAATTGAAGAATGCTTAGGTTCTACCTGATTCTGCAAATAAGTGTGGATAACGCTGGCGCATAACATCTTCTCGCTCCCAGGTCGATTCGCCAGGAGAGTGCTGTTTCCAAGCTACTCGAACAAGCCGGATTGTCTGCCCTCGCAGTGTCTTCTCACTGATGTCGAGTATACCCACTGGCTGCTCTTCATATCTCAAGCTAGGTCCCACCAAAATCTCAGAATGATCAACTATATGACTTGGGTCTGTCACATATCTCCTCAGTTATGAGACGTGGAATACGTCATGCACTCCCTCTAAGGATGGAGGTAATGCAAGACGGTAAGCCACCTCACCAATGCGCTCCAAGATATCAAATGGCCCAATGTACCTTGGGCTTAACTTGTCTCTACTGCCGAATCTGATAGTACCTCTAGTGGGCGAGATCCTCAAAAATACATGCTCTCCTTCCTTGAACTCCAGGGGTCGTCTGTGTGCATCTGCCCAATGCTTCTGTCTATCCTGGGCTGCATGGAGATGGTTCTGAATCTGTTTTACTTTCTCCACTGTCTCCGTTACCAACTCTGGACCCAATATTTGACGTTCACCAACGTCGCTCCAGCATATTGGCGATCTGCACTTCCTTCCGTACAATGCCTCGAAAGGTGCCATCTGAATGCTTGCCTGATAGCTGTTGTTGTAGGAGAACTCCACTAAGTGCAGGTGATCTTCCCAAGATCCTCCGAAGTCCAGTATACATGAACGCAACATGTCTTCCAAGATCTGAATTGTGCGCTCTGATTGGCCATCTGTCTGGGGATGGTAGGCAGTACTGAACTTGAGCCTGGTGCCGAGACTCTCTTGCATGCTTCACCAGAAGTGAGATGTAAATCTCGAGTCTCGATCTGATACAATACTAACCGGCACTCCATTAATTTTACGATCTGTCGCATATACATGTCGGCTAGTACTTCTGTGGATTATCCGACTCTGAACGGCAAGAAGTGAGCCGACTTAGTGAGCCGATCCACGATGACCCATACTGCATCCTTACCACTAGGGCTTCTTGGAAATCCAGTGACGAAGTCCATGGTAATATGCTTCCACTTCCATTCAGGGATGGGAAGTGGCTGCAACATACCTGCAGTCCTTTGGTGCTCGGCCTTCACCTGCTGGCAGACTAAGCATTTTGCCACAAATCGGGCAATCTCCCTTTTTATTCCAAGCCACCAGTAATATTGTCTTAAGTCCCGGTACATCTTGGTTCCTCCTGGATGAACCGAGTATATGGAGCTATGTGCTTCTGTCATCAACTCCTGCCTTAACTCTCTATTTGGAACACATAGGCGATTTCCGCACCTTAATGTTCCATCCTCGTGGATGCGAAGTCCCGTCTGCAAGCCTGCTTCTGTTCTTTCTCTCAGCCTTCGGAATCTGGCATTATTAGGCAAAGCTTCCTTGATTCTCTCCACCAGCGATGACTTCACTTCGAGGTTAGCCAGCAAACCATTTTGTCCAGGTAGAACAACCTCTATCTGAAGATCTTGCAAGTCTTGTAATAGCTGAGGCTGCTCCGTCAAGAAATAAGCCGAGGGTTTTCTGCTGAGGGCGTCGGCTACAACATTTGCTTTCCCCGGGTGGTACTGCAGATCGATATCAAAGTCCACCATCAACTCAAGCCAACGCCTTTGCCTCATGTTGAGCTCCTTCTGTGTATAAACATACTTCAAGCTCTTATGATCAGTGAATATCTCGACCTTTTCTCCATACAGATAATGTCTCCAGATCTTCAATGCAAAAATCACTGCAGCTAGCTCCAGGTCGTGCGTTGGGTAGTTCTTCTCGTGGACCTTCAGCTGCCTCGATGCATAAGCGATAACCTTGCCATGTTGCATCAAGACACAACCTAGCCCACTACCGGACGCATCACTATATACAACAAAACCTTCTGACCCTGAGGGAAGAGTCAAGACTGGTGCTGTTGTTAGACGCCTCTTCAACTCTTCAAAGGCATTCTGGCATTCTTCCGTCCATATGAACTCCTGATCCTTCCGTGTCAGCTTAGTCATCGGTTCTGCGATCTTTGAGAAATTTTTTACGAACCGCCGGTAATACCAAGCAAGTCCAAGAAAACTTCTCACTTCTGTAACAGAGGTAGGGGTAGGCAAGGTTTCTATAGCAGTGACCTTTTCTGGGTCTACAGACAGTCCTTCACCCGAGATAATATGCCCTAAGAATGGCACCTTGTCCATACAGAACTCACATTTGCTGAGTTTGGCATATAGCTTCTCCCTTCTCAAGGTTTCTAGCACAATTCTAAGGTGTTACTCGTGCTCTTCGTGGTTCTTGGAGTAGACTAGGATATCATCAATGAATACCACCACGAACTTATCCAAGTACTGATGGAAGACCCCGTTCATCAAACTCATAAATATAGCGGGTGCGTTGGTTTAACCAAACGACATAACTAGGAACTCATAATGTCCATACTTAGTTCTGAAGGCCGTCTTTGGGATATCTTCCTTCTTCACCCTAATCTGGTGATAACCGGATCTAAGGTCAATCTTTGAGAATACCTTAGCACCACTTAATTGGTCAAACAAGTCATCAATGCATGGTAATGGGTACCGGTTCTTAATAGTTACAGCATTAAGGGCTCTGTAATCAATGCACAACCATACAGATCCATCCTTCTTGGGTACAAAAAGTATAGGTGCTCCCCATGGTGAAACACTGGGCCGGATAAATCCTTTCTCCAGGAGGTCGTCAACTTGGGTTTTCAGCTCCACTAACTCCTTAGGTGCTAGCCGATATACCGATGAAGTGATAGGTTCGGCTCCTGGAGTTAGGTCTATTGTGAATTCTATCTCCCGATCAGGTGGTAAACCTGGAAGATCGTCGAAAAACACATCCATAAATTCCGTTATGACTCTTGGGTAACTTGAATCTTCTTCTACAGTCAATACCCTAAGAGTTGGCTGGACCCCTTATTCTACAGCTCCTCGTAGAAATTCAAACTCAGGAAGGCTAGGGGGTCTAAATATTACTTTTCCAAGCCGGCAATCCAGTGTCGCATGGTACTGACTTAACCAGTCCATACCAAGTACAATATCGTAATCAGGCATAGAAAAGATCAGGAATTGGGCTCGCATCTCTCGGCCACAGACTACTACCGAACATGATCTACAAGTATCACTAACCGGGATAATTCCACCTCCCATTAGAATTCTCTTCATCTTCGAGAGAGGTGCAGTAGCTATTCTATGTGTAGCTACGAAGCTAGCAGCAATAAATGAATGCGAGGCTCCATAATCAAATAATGCTACAGCAGGAATTGAAGCTACTAATATGGTACCTGCTATCACTTCGCCTGCAGTAGCTTCCTCAGTGACTGCTAGTGAATATGCCTGACCTCGTCCCTGAGCGGGACCCCTTTGTTGACGAGCTTGTTGGAACAATGCTGCCTGAGGTGGTAGAGGTGGCCTGGCTCCTCCAGGCCCTGTCTATGTTGCTCCCTCAGCTGGAAGAGCTGCAGGTGGAGCTGGTCGATTCGGAACTCCCTCTCGACCTTCCGAGCAATCCTTAGAGAAGTGTTGTCCAGATTCGCAAACCAGGCAGAGTCCCAGCTTGCGTCGACATTCCTTTTCAATATGTCCTACCTTGCTGCAGTAATGGCAAGTAGGCAGGTTCTTAGTTGCTGCTCTTGGAGGCTGGCTCTTCTGGGGCCGTTTAGCAGATTCCCCTGGTGATGACTTGGACAGTGCTGAGGAGAAGGGACGTTTCAGGCTTGATTCCCTCCGAGTAACGCGCTCCAGCCGACGTGCTGCAGCTAGGACGTCGGTGTAAGAGGTGGGCGCGACTGATCCGATTAACTTCTGAAGCTCGAACCTAAGCCCATCAAAGAACTTTTCTGCCTTCTCCTCTTCGGTAGGAATTAGCGAAGGGGCGAAGCGGCTCAGGCGAATAAATTCGGCGTTGTATTCCTCCACCGTCATGTTGCCCTGGATCAGGCGGTTGAATCTGTCTCGGAGTTCTGACCGAGCCACAGCAGGGATGTACATTTCCTGGAAGAGTCTGGAGAACTCCTCCTAGGTAACCTGATCATGTCCGAGCCTTCTTTCTTCGGACAACCACCAATGATGAGCGTTGTCCGTCAGTTGCATCCTGACGGCAGTCATCCATTTATCCCTTGGTAGTTCAGCGGCCTCCAACTGATGCTGTGTGTTTGTAAGCCATTCATGCACTTCAGTTGGTCCTTCCTTGCCCGAGAAGGTACGGGGCTTGAGTTGACGGAAATCCATGATGGATCCCGTTGCTGGCCGTCTATTTGGTGGATTTTCATGCTCCAACGCTGCGACTAGGCTGTTCCTTAGGTTCTCGGCCTCTCGGCGTTGGGCCTCCTGCTGAGTCAGCTGTTGGGCCTGCATTATTGCGTAGAACATCTGGAACATTTGTTGGCCGTCTATTGCCTGTCCTGGAGGAAAGGCAGGCATCGTAGGAGGAAACTGGGGAGGAGGCGGGATGTCATCACGCCAGAACCTGGAACTTGGCTGGCCAGTTTGATTGCTCTGGGAGGATTGTCCTCTGGTATCTGGCGTCGTTCCAGCTTCACAGGTAAACCCTACTTCAGTCGGTGTACCCAAGGGGGTCTCGTCACCACTTCTGGGATCCATAACTCTGCACCAAAAGGAAACAATGAGAACGCACAGAGGAATCAAAACAGGATGCAATTCAAGCAATTAAATTGAATTCGACATAGAGTTCAAAAATGATTCAATCAATGGATGAGATCCTATAACCTATCTTATTGCAGGCCTGTCCGGTCCCTAAGTTGAAAACGAACTATTTAGATTGGACCTGCATGGGCCACCACAAAAACCATGTCACGCCCCCGTCCCAAAATACCGAGGGACTGGAGATGCGAGGCAATGGCCAGAAGCACGCACCGATGGATAACCCAATTTAATGGAACCATCAGGGCGTACTTAAGCTGTAAATAAGGTCTACTACAACAAGCCACACTAATCTCATCCATAAAGATAAAGAAATAGACTGCATAATCAAAATGGAAATAAGTAGCAACAACATCACAGCAGGTCAGTCGGAGGAACAATCCGACTATAGTCTGAATAAGCTGGCTCTATAGGCCAGGAACAAAGATATAAACATGAAATAAATAAATGAGTGCTGGGATAGGCACTCAGGAGAAGTCCTCGGCAGTCACCTTGTCTTCAGTGTTCGGTTCTATTCCAGCAATAGCTTCAGCTCCGGTCCCGTATACCTCGGGGTACTGCTCCTCTGCTAAACCTGGGGACATAATCCATTCCAGGTCCTCAGTGGACATAGCAAGGCACAAAATAAAACAAGCCAAATAAATAAGCAGTGTAATAAATAAATGAACAGCAGGGTAAACTAAGTAACCATCTATGTGATATGCAAATGAGAGCAACACAAGTACTCAGGCTGAGACCGCTACAAGCTCTGTGTCGGGGAGCCGGTAGCAGTAATAACACGTAAAGGGTCTAGCTCTGCTTGAGAGTCTACAACCTCACAATAATAGTAGATATATATGTAGAACAGCCTGTAGCCTGTGTGTCTCTCCCCACCCAATGTAATCACGCAAGCCATGACCATAACGTCTCATGTCCATGTCAGCAGGATTATAACTAATGCAACAAGTCATACTGTCTATAAATAAATGTCTCTATCAAGTCATGTATCCTATACAGAATCACCACGAATATTTTAGGAGGATTCTGTCCATGATAGTGTCAAGTGTCCTGGGTTGTAGGGTACTTGATAGGTCAAGTACAAAGTAAGGGGATCGTAAATCCATCTCTAAATGACGAACCCAACACCGCGTACGGTGTTGGCACCCGACTATGATCGGACACTAGGTACGTCACGCGTTTACTAGGTTAAGCAGTTTAAACAGTTTATATGAATTTACACAAGACATCTAGCAGAGTATTTTTACAGATAATATGAAAATAATGACTGCAAGTTTGGCAAGGTGCACTTGCCTGAGGCTTGGATTCTACTAAGGTCCTGGTTTCAGAAATTTCCAAAGATGTCTCCGAAAGCTAAAATAAGCAGTACCATCACACTCAGAAGGTGTCAAACAGCTAGGAACGGCTGTCCTTGGGTCCAATTTGGAGACAAGGGCAAAAACGACAATTTCGGGCTAAAACGGGGTCCACCGGTGGGCCCGCTTTGCACCAAAAAATGTGTCAGGGTCAATGGTCTCCAAATTAACCAAACTTAGTGTCAACAGGTCAGGAACGCTGATACGAACTCAATGGAACTTTCAGATTTGAATTCTAATGAGCCGATCACAAAATCGCCCGTCGAGCGGGGCCTGTAGGGCCCACGACACGCAATTTTGTCAACGTTCTCAGAATCGAACTAAACTTGACCCACAGGACCAGCGTATCGCTACGAGTCCGATGGCACAAGTTTCGTATCGATCTGACGTGTGTGCACAAAGTTAGGGTAAATTGCAGAAAAGGCAGTTACGGGGCGATGTCCGAGGATGCACGTTGATTCCGGTGTGCACGCACACCGGAATCAGCTTTCGCAAAATCCCACACGTCCGTATCGACGAGGCGCACATATCTGTGAAGACCGCACGCGACCAAGTCATCCCGTTTGGCGGGGCGTACTCAGTTCCGGGGTGAAACAGGGTCTGGTTTTTCCTGTTTTTGGATCGCGGTGTGCGATCACCACAGGACGCGATGCCCCGAGCGGTTTATCCGGGCACCGAGAGGGTCATACAGGCTTCGCATAGAAATTTACAGAATCGAAATCGGATAAACGAGGTACAAGATACGAGTACCTGAAGGGGACCCAAGAAACCGGGGTTTTTCGAGTCCGACACGCGAGTTCGTGTCCTGGATGCTGTGTCCACACTATGTCCGTGTCCGGCTGTGCCTGTGTCCGGCCTAGGGTGCTGCTGGAGGACATGCTGGAGGCTGGTCGACCGACGGCGAGGTGGCGCCGGGCTAGGGCGGAGCTGGCAGGGGGTCGGGGAGCTCGGGATGGCCGGCGGCGGGCGGATCTGGGAGGAGAGAGGAAGAGAAGGGGGAGAGGCTGGTGGCTGGGCGAGGTGCTGGAAGGAGGAGGTCCGGGCGGGCATGACGGCGAGGTTGACTGGAGTCGGGCAGTGGCGCACGGCGGTCTAGGGTTTCGGCGAGCTAGGGTTTGGGGGAGAGGAATGAGGGAGGAGGAGGTCTAGGAGAGGGGTTTTTATAGGGTGGCGCAGGCGAGGGTGAGGCCGGGGAAGGCGGGGCTGAGGTCGACGTGGGCGGCTCTCGCGGAGGGGAGGCGCGGTCGTGGTGGCCGAAAATCGCGGCGGCGGCGGAGAATTCGGCTCGAGCCGAACGGGGGTTGGGGGTGATGGATGCGGGTCGGGTCGGGCGAGGATCCGGGTTGGCGGACCCGCCCGACCCGCTAACAGCGGTTGGGACTGGGCCGGGCTGGGCTTCGGCCCACTGGGCCGGGCCGGACCGATTATAACAATAATAATAATAATAATAATAAAACAGTAATTAATAATTAATTAATTAATTAGAAAATAGCTTTTAGGCTTTTAAAAATAGGTCGGAGGTCCAATAAAATCCCAAAAAATTACCCTAAGTCCGGTTTTCTATTTTACACCATAAAATCATATTTTCATTTTATTTTAATGTTATTTATTGGCAACTAAAAATTACAAACTCACTATAGGACCTATGTAAATTCCTGAAAAATGTATGTTAATTCCCAAAGTTGATTTTAAAAATATCTAAAAATTTAGGGGGTTTACAATTCTCTCGCTTCTTTCATTTGTTCATTCATTTTTTATTCTCAATTTCATAGATCCCTAATTCCTTCTTCCCTCCACCAATTCACCTCCATTTTCTTCTCAAATTCTTCACTCTTGGAGCTTAGAAGATTGGAGAAGCAAGGAGCATAAGGAGTAGGAGCTTAAGAGCTAGAGATGTGTCTGGATCGTGTCCAATTGTGTTTTTATTGGGAATCCATCTCCCAATTGGTAATTCCTGAATTTCTTCTTCTGTAAATCCCCCTAATTTTATTTAATATTTTTTATTTTAAATTTCTTTAGAGTATTCTCTTAGTTAATTAGAAAATAAATTTCTTGATTTAATTTATTATAAAAATATTTATTTAAAATTATTTTCCCAAAACTATTTTTACTACTATTTATCTTTTGTTAAACTATTATAAATTTCCTAGATATTATTTTGTGTGCAAATATATTTTTAGAATTATTTTTATATTATCTTATCTATATGTATATAAATATATATAGATATTTTTTTGTTAAAGCAAAATAATTATTCTAAAAAGTTATTATATAAAAATATATTTTATATTTTTATATTCCCATTTATATATAAATATGTATGCATATAGTTTACTTGTTAAAAGAAACTTTTTTTATTAATAAAGAAAAGAAAACTAACTATTCCCTACCCGACCCCTTCAGACCCCAGAACCCGCGGATCTACCCCCCTCTCTCGGTACCTATATATATATATGCATGTATGCAACTGAAACCCTAAAACCGATTCCTTCCTACAAACCCTAACCCTAACTCGGCCCCAACCCTGTCGTCGTCAACTTCCACTGGGTGCCGCCATGGCTTACCGTGGCCGTCGCCTCCACCACGCGTGACCGCCGACGCGCAAGCGAGCATCAACAACAACCGCAGCTGCCGTTGTAACACATGTAGCTCTACTCCCATTCTTTAAGGTGATGTAACTCCCTCATCTTTGATTCATTTCTCAAACGGTTTGTCTGTACATGCTTACAACCTGACCCCCAGGAATTCTTTCAAGTGGAACAAATTTTGGAGCCTCAGATTAATCGAAAAATCGACCGAAAGTTGGCCTAAAAATTGTTCAAAAATAATTTAGAAATCAATCCAACCACCCCAGTTCATATCCAGTTCTCTTCCAACACGTGTAATATTTTAAAAACCTAATTGAAAGGATTTCTTCACAATATGACCAAGATTAATTCTGTTCTTTTAGTTTTTATTAGTTTGCAATATGGATTAAATTATTCTACTTCCAAAATGGCAAAAAACTAGTTTTTAAAACCTTAAAATCTTGTGATACAGAGTGTGCCCCAACAAACGGGACCACCATGTCTCGTACCAATTGTACCAAAAGGGACGTATCGTATATCCAGACGTGTGAGTTTTAAAGAAGTTGATTCGGACTTGTGCGCGTGCCGGAATCAACGTATCCGTAAAAAATTCCCGTATCGCAGTTTTTGCAAATAACCATCCTACTTTGTGTACGCTCATCGGATTGCCCTGAAACTTATGGCAACGGATCCATGGTATCACACTGGTCCTGTGACCCAAATATCGCTCGATTCTGAGACAGTTGACCAAACCGCCTATTCGCGGGCCCCACGGTTTGACTTGATGAGCAAATTTATGATTGGCTCACCGGAATCAAAAATAGGATATACCGTTGAGTTCTTATCACCATTTATGATTTGCATGACCTATAATTTGTCCTATTTAGAGCCATTTACCCTGACATATTTTTTGGTACAAAATGGACCATATATAGATTTCGTTTTAACCCGAAATTACTATTTTGCCCTGTGTCCAAATTGGACGAAAGGGTAGACTTTTCTGACTATCTCGCTGATTCTGGAGACTTTGGTGATATTTATTTCACCATCCGGAGATGTTCATTCGGAGGCCATAGTTTTTGATCCCTTGTGCTTGTTGTCTCGACGCTTAGACTATGTAGATTACTTGCTAGGCAAGTATACCTTGCCATTATACTATAATTTATATTCTATATGGTGCATGTATTTTATTTTTGTTATTTAGTTTATATATTTTAACTACTAAATAAACTGCGTATCCAAGAATAACTTGGGTGAAACGACGGTGGCGTCATTTTTTGTTTTTATTTATATTATGCATGTTGACCTAGTTTTATGAGACCACCCCATGATTTGGAGGCATCATTTTTTTTCATTGGCCGTGACACATCTGTTACACGAGTGTAAGTCTCATGTAGGACGCGGACTTGCATAATGGGTTGGCCACCTGTACGTATAGGACGAGCGATAGGAAACAACTACTAATAAATTTGCATACTAGAAGACTTAGCAGCTATTAGAGGACCAACGTATTATGGATACAACATGAATAGAGCATGGGATGGGAAGAACAACAAGTAAGGCATTTGGGCTTCTTTATACTTTTTCTTTTGTAACCCGTATGCTCCGCCGGAGATGCGTGATCAGATGATCCTTATATTATTTACAGGCGGCCTATGACGTTCATAAGACATCATGCTTTTTAGGCCCCTGATTCTCCGAAAGAATCATGTCAATCCCAATTTTTAGCCAGATAGCCCACGTGTTGGAAAGTTGTTCTCAAAAGTGCATTCACATAGATGGTTAGGCGACCCCGTGGATGTTTATTTTTAGTACTTTATTGGTATATTTCTATGTATCTTTTTACATCTCTCTAAGGATCTGGTCCCTTTCCAAGTGTAGACGATAATGACTATTCGTAGAAGCACGGATCAGAACTTAAAATTTCTCTCTCTTTCGAGGAGGTCTTCCCTTCGAGCCTCTTTGATCATTAGATGATGTACTTATTATATTTACTATTATATTCTAGTTTGGTAGGGGATTTGTCTTCATCCAACTATTAGTTCTTCTCGACTAGTTCATATTTGGTTCATTGACATATTTGATCATTTATTTCTTTATAATTTTTGTGGATGAGATTTAGTTATGCCCTTTGAATTATGATAATTATATATCACTTGTGAATTATTATTCATAATACAGCTTACGTATGTGTTATAATTTTTATATACATACGGTTGACATGCTTCCATATTCCTAGTCCTACGTATTCGGGGCTGGGGCATGACATATTTTTGTGGTGGCCCACACAGGTCGAGAGTATATTGTCTTGGTTATATTACTGTACCGAGCAAGCCTGCAAATAGGATTAAAGTATAGGTCTCATCCACATACTTGACTTCCCCCTTTGATTTTGTTCTAAATTTTTTGAACTCACCTACCTTCCTTGACCTTCAAAATTGTACTCGCTTAATTCTTTTGACATTGGTACACTTGTTTCCTTACATCTTTCTATTTAATATACTTCCTTAATAGTTCCTTGAGTATAGTCTTCTTCTAGAATATAAGAATCCTTGTTGTTAGGATGATAATTAGGGTGACATTCCTACTATGAATGCAACTAGAATATTCACACATCACTAAGTTTAGCATACCTAATGAACCCTTGTGTCCCTTACCTATAAATTGATTGGCCACTATCCCTTGCCATATTTAGGCATTACTTGTGTACAATATAGATACTACTAGGGTTAGTTAAAAATTTGACTATATCGTTTGACCCTAGTATTGAGAAACTAATAAAAATCCAAGTTTGAAAATTAGGACTAAACATAACTTTTATAATGAGATAATATAAGAGAACTATAAAGTTAGATTCTTGTCTTGATATTAGCAGAGCAGTACCATAGGAAACCAAGAGGAATGAACCAATACCTCAGTAAGAGTAAGGGTACCCTACCTTCAGCTAAGTAGATTCTCTTGAATCTATGATCATCGTTGCATCATACTTGAGTCTCCATGAATCACCAACCCTGCCATCTCATCCAACTATCTATATATTTTCCCATCTTAAGTTAATCCCTCCCTCCATCATAGATCAATTGTCATAGCTCTTTACTAATTAAAAATTTATTGAATGAATAAAATATTTTTTCTTGATCATACCTCGAACACAGAGATTAGCATACCACATTTCCTTAGGAAACCATGATATTATCAAGATTCTCTCTATTTACTTTTATATCTTGTTTCTCCGAAATGTTAACGCTCGCTATTTATGTGACGACTAAAGTTTTTCTTTATTTTTCAATTCTTGCCACCTAACCCTTCTAATTGTAGGACAAGTAATTTATTTTACGTTAGGATATATAGTTTAGTAGAATTGTAGTTTGTTAATCTTAAATTTTTATACTTAGTAGTTAGAACTTCACAGGTTGAGTTGATCATTAAGTTTAGAATATGATTTTATAATTATCCCTAGTTCCAAATCATATACCTTTATTAATATATCTCAATACAAGTTATATCCTCTTTCACTTTAGAGCCAGTAACTTTTTAATTCTTAATATAAACATTTTATTCTATAAGCACTATGATTAAGACTTAAGATGACCATTACCTAGGAAGTTTTATAATACAATATGAATCCTAATAATTCCCAAGATCTTTCTCTCATAGACCCCAACAAGAGTTTCTACTTTATTTACAAGAATAAAGTTATTTTCTAGAATCCCCATATGATTGTCTTAGTATTAGTTGATTCTTGTAATTTGGGTAGCATGCCTCACAGCCTAGTATTCTATAGTCCTTTTGACCCATTAAGGAAGTATAATTAAATGACACTAACTATATGTTACCATAAGAAGATAGCGTTTAACCAGACTATAGAACTTTAGAGGTTCATACCCCGTTTGGTCGATCAGAGACTTAGACAAAAAGCTAGTACGACGACTGTAGGGCAGAAACACCGAGCAAGTCTTAGATTTTTGGTTAACTTGAATTATTTTTTACCTTCCTTTATCATAATCCCACGTGCTTATATTTTGGACTATCTTGACTTATGTTGCTATTATAGCCTAGTTTTACAAGATTATTCTTCTACCGAGCTTGTTCATGACATATGTATTATTTGGTGCGCACAATAATATATTTGTCTAATTAGAATCGGTGTATTATGGTCTAGCTAACCTTAGTGCGTTTGGTTCACTCTTTGCATGACTATTTTATGTGGATTGAGATATATAGTTCATTAGTAGACGAATATACTTGTCCTCTAGACATGTTTGAGCATATCATATTGGTTACATACCTGTACTAATATGAGCATGCGAATAGGAATTTACCAAAAATAAGATTTTAATCCACAACTGCCTTGACAACGCTCTTTTGAATTCTTTAATCGCCTTGAATCCCATACTTGTATTCTATCACTTCCTCCTTGAATTCTTTATTATTGTTTTTTGTCTTCTCCTATTTTAGAAAAATGAATGCTTGTGTTTGATATAAGTTTGATACACGGATAGTACTAGATATATCCCATAGGCCAATCATATTACTTTGTGACTACCTTTTGTAATTAAGGGCATATCACAAGTGATATATTTTGTGTTAAATTTTTTTGAGAATTGAACAACACGATTAAATAATTTAAGGAATATTTTTCTTAAAAGTATAGTCTGGTGTGATAGATCGATAAATTCTAAGTTGGGTAGAAGTTGCATTGTCAACTTGAGCTAATATTTTATATGAAGGTGAAAATCTTATATGGTGGTTACGAGTGTTATCAAGTAAGATAAGATCAAGAGAATTAAGTCATTTTAATTTCGAGAATTTTTAGAAGAATGATTTTTATGATAAGGATTTAACTTTAAATAGAAGAATGCCTTATGGAATGAATTTGGAAACTTTGATATATTGGACCAGATATTTATAATTTTAGCACATGATTTAAATTTTGAATATTGAAGGTTGAATCATCGATTTAAATTTTGAGGATAAATATAGAATTTTAACCTTAAACATTGGTGGATTGGATTTAATTTTATAATTTAAGGATTTAAATTTAAATATTAAATTTTGAATGTTTAATCACCTAGATGGAATTTTTAGGATGGAGATTGAATTTTAGATTTGATAACTACGAAATCCTTAAATTTGAAACTTGGAATAAGATTGGAATGAATAGATTTTTGGTTATTTAAATTCTAAAGAAGATTATGATGGCTTGGATCTTTATTTGGAAATTTGATGCGTATTATTTAAATTTGGAGATGTTATATAGATTTGACTTAAATTATAGTGTGATTATTAAATTTGAGAAGATATTTTTATATATTGAAATTAAATTTAAATATCAATTTTGAGAAGAATGTGATAAATTTGATTTAGATTTAGATATGTTATAAGATTTTGAGAGATTACGATTGACTTGACTTAGATACAAATTTTAAGGATTTAAACTTTGACGACTTCAACGAGTACAAATGTAGGCATAATAGCTATGGAGAATTTATAGAATAGAGGAACATCATTTTAGATTATTAGAACATAGAGATCTCAAGATCGACCAAGTATCCAAGTAGTGACAGTTAATCCTCCGTCCTTTCAACCCTTCGTTCTCATGGATTACTCATCTGCTCTACCGTATACTTCGTATCTTCGATTCCTTATGCAAGTTCTTTTTTTACTAAACGTATTTGTGCCATATTACCTTACTTAAAGAAAACCAGACAGACCCTTAGAGCTTAATGCGTGATTTACATTCTTTCCTTTCCTAGTTGAGGTACGATAATTCGTACAAGACCCTTCTCTACCATACTGTCTCCTCTTGTTCTTAAACCATGTTTTATTTTTAATTTTGAATACAAAATTCTTGTAAGTTGGATAGATTGTAAATCCCTCCTAATTTTGTGTGTGTTTTATTAAGCATTTTTTATTTTAAATTACTTTAGAGTATTCTCTTAGTTAATTAAAAAATTAATTTCTTGATTTCATAAATTATAATAAATACTTATTTAAAATTATTTTCACAAAACTATTTTTACTACTATTTATCTTTTGTTAAAATATTATAAATTTTCTAGAAGTTATTTTGTGTGCAAATATATTTTTAGAATTATTTTTATATAATCTTATCAATATGTATATAAATATATATATATATATTGTTTTGTTAAAGCAAAATAATTATTCTAAGAATTTATTATATGAAAATATATTTTATATTTTTATATTCCATTTATATATAAATATGTATGCATATAGATTACTTGATAAAAGAAAGTTTTTTTATTAATAAAGAAAAAAAAAGAAAACTAACTATTCCCTACCCAACCCCTTCAGACACAAGAACTAACGGATCCACCCCTCCTCTCTTGGTTCCTATATTTATGCAAGTATGCAACTGAAACCCTAAAACCAATTCCTTCCTACAAACCCTAACCCTAACTCGGCCCTAACCCTGTCACCATCAACTTCCCCTGGGCGCCAACATGGCCTGCTGCGACCGTCGTCGCCGCCGCGCTTGACCGCCTCCATGCCCGCGGGCATTAGCAACAACCGCAGCAGCCGCGGTAACACAGGCAGCCCGACTGCCCTTCTTCAAGGTGATGTAACTTTCTCATCTTTAATTTTTTTTCTCGAACAGTTTTGTACAGGCTCATAACCTGACCCCCTAGGAATTCTTTTAAGAGGAACAAATTTTGGAGCCCAGATTGATCAAAAAATTGACCGAAAGTTGGCCGAAAAACTGTTCAAAAATAATTCAAAAATTAATCCAACCACCCATGATCATGTCTAATTCTCTACCTAATCTAATTGAAATGACTTCTTCAAAAAATAACCAAGATTAAGTCTATTCTTTTAGTTTTTATTATTTTGCAATATGGTTTAAATTATTATACTTCCAAAATAACCAAAAACCAGTTTTCAAAACCTTAAAATATAGCAATACGAAGTGCGTCCTGCCAAACAAGACCACCACACCGCGTACCAGTTGTACTAAAAGGGATGTATGGTATATTTAGACGTGTGAGTTTTCACGGAAGTTGATTCGGACTTGTGTACGTGCCAGAATCAACCTATATCCGTAAAAAGTATCCGGATCACGACTTTTGCAAATAACTACCCTACTTTCTGTGCGCTCGTCGGATCACCCTGAAACCTATGGAAACGGATCCGTGGTATCACGCTGGTCCAGTAACCCAAGTTTAGTTCAATTCTGAGACAGTTGACAAAACCGCCTATTCGCGGGCACCACGGTTTGACTTTATGAGCAAATTTGTGATCGGCTTACCGAAATCCAAAATTGGATATATAGTTGAGTTCCTATCACCATTTAGGATTTTTATAACCTATAATTTGTCCCATTTAGAGACCTTTACCTCTGACACATTTTTTGGTGCAAAGTGGACCACATATGATTCCGTTTTGACCCAAAATTATTATTTTATCCTATATCCAAATTGTTAGAAAGGGTAGAATTTTTTGACTATCTCATTGATTCCGGAGACTTTGGTGATATTTATTTCAGCATCCGGAGACGTTCATTTGGAGGTCATAGTTTTTGATCCCTAGTGCTTGACGTCTGGACGCTTACACTATGCAGATTGCTTACCAGGCAAGTATACCTTGCCATTGTATTATGATTTATATTTCATATGGTGCATGCATTTTATTTTTGTTATTTAGTGTAAACCCCCTCACCCAAAATAGGTATTTTGTGTGTATTTTATATTATTATATTTATTATAGATTATTTTAAATATTAGATTTCTTTATAGTATTCTCTTAGTTAATTAGAAAATAAATTTCTTGATATATTTACTTATATAAATATTTATTTAGAATTAATTTATGCTATTTTAGATTTTTGAAGATTTTTTTAGAATTTTTAGGTAACTAAAAAATAGGGAACGTAAATTTCTAGTACTTCTATGATTTACTATGAGACCATACTTGCATGTTGTTCCTACCAAATATTTATTTTAGGTTAAAATATTTAATTATATTTTTTATAATTTATTTAGAATTTTAAGAAATTTATTTATATTTTTGAAATTATTTAGGATTTATTTGGTTATATATAGTACTAATATTAGATTAGATGCTAATTTAGTGTTAATAGATATTAATAAGATTATATATAAATTATTTGTATTAGCTAATTTAGTGTTAATAGATATTAATAAAATTATATATAAATTATTTGTATTATCTTTATTCTATTTAAGATTATAGATTATTGAAATAAACTTAAACTCTATTTTTAAATTAATTCAAATCCTGAGCCTACTAGGAAAGCAACTTCATGCATATCCTATCCTTATTTAAACTGATCATATTCATATCCAAATTAGCCAATCGTAGTCGTATTCAATTAAGTATTCTCCACCATTATAAATACCTCATCCTTCATATTTTTCTTCCCCAAATTTACCTCTTTTTTCGTCCAAAAAGAGTCAAAATTCGTCATAAATTCAGTATTATTTTCTAGTATGTTATGACGACTTAAAAAGACGATATCTCCTAGCTCCAGACTCCAAACGTGCTCCAATTATTTTGTTAGAACCATATTAAGGTTATTTTCTGAATATATACATTATTTTAATAATTTATGAACCTATTTTTCCAAAAAATTCTAAAAGTGCCAGTTGTCCGAAATCAGACGCGTTTTCGTATTTTTGAGATTTCGGGAGATCCCGAACTCGGAATTAAGAACCGTTTGAAGTTTCGAAAATCTAACATGATAAAATTTCTTAAAATTATTTTTTCACAATTTAATATGTAATCTTAATCTACTATAAAATTTGTGCAACATAGACGTAAATAGAAAACCACCAAAAATTATCATATGTGCGCCCTTGTGGCCATAACTCTTTACCGACTTGTGATTTTATGAAACCGTCAATTTCAGTGTTCATGTAGCATTAAAATATATAGGATTCCATACACAAATCCAAGATTTGAGTCAGTTGATTTTTTGGTCAACGGATTGCCTCGATTTACGTGCCACGAATCATAAATCTTTAAAGTTGACTTTCTTTGGACCAAAATTAGAGCTTAACTATAAAATTAGATTATAATAAGATTAAAATACTATTTTAGATTATTTTATTCAGAATTAAAATAGATTAAAATGGAGGAACCTATTCACCCACGTTTGTAACCTAACTTGTTTAATTTATGTGACGGGTAGATCGGACGACGCCTTGAGTTGGACTTCATTCTTTTTCAGATCAGACAAGTATACCTTGCCAAATTATTTATAGTAATTTACATGCTATTTATATTTCTATATATCTGTATATTCATTGCACGTGAAGTTTCGATCAGTCACTACCATATATTAGATATGTTGACTCAAACTTAACACCTAGTATCATGAGAGGATAATCACTAGGCGTATAGTCTTTAACCACTCTGGTAAACCATAGTATCTAGCTCGTACTACGGGAGTGTGTCGCGCTGGTCGCTACTCCCGCGGTATATCAATTTCTGGAGTCACACGTTGGTCGCTACCCCCGCGGTATATCGATTTCTGATGTTCTAGACGGGTGTGTGAGTTGTAAGGCTTAGATCGAGTAGCCTACCCTTGCCCATACGTCAAAAAGTTGTCCTTATTTGCAATTATATAGATTATCTTGTATAGCGTACTTATATATTTTTAAATATTATGCATGTTCACTGTATTCAATTGGCTTGCTTCTATATATCTTGTAATGTCCCTCTGAGGACCTGGTCCCTTGCCAGGTATAGACGACCATGTGTATCCGCAATAGTATGGACCCGGACCAGACACATTACTTTTTGCCGAGGAGACCTTACCCACTAAGCATCATTGATTATCTCTAGTGCTGGATCTTTTAGCTGACACTTATACCATCACCCTATTTTATATTGGTGATTTTACTATTTATTCTCATTTTAGTTTTAATATAGTCATTGGTAGTGGATTTGTCTCCACCCGACTATCAGTTATGGATTATTTAAACTCTTTATTCTTGTTTAGTTTTATTCCTTTCTGTGACTTGTTGTGTGGATAAGATTAGTATTTTCTGTGACTTTTGACTTTTGATATACCACATGTGAGTTTATATTCATATTACAGCGTACGTATGTATTAAGGTATCCATATATTGGAGTTGCCATATACATACGGCTGGCATGCTTACGTGTTCCTAGTCCTACGTATTTTAGGACTGGGCGTGACATGTTTTTGTGGTGGCCCATGCAGGTCGAGAGCATATTGTCTCGATTACATTACTGTACCGAGCAAGCCTGCAATTAGGATTAGAGTATAGGATCTCATCCACATTTGACTATGACTCATCTTCCTTCCAATATATTCTATCTAAATAATCGCATCCAGCTTGATTCCTGTGCTTCCCTAATAGTTTCTTGAGTATAGCCTTCTCCTTGAACATAAGAACCCTTGTTGTTAGAATACTAATTGGGGTAATATTCCTACCAAGAATTGACACATCACTAAGTTTAGAATATCTAGTGAACCCTAGCACCCTATACCTATAAATTAGATTATCATTATCCTTTGAGATATTTATGAAGGACTTGAGAGTGGTGTAGACACTACTAAAGTTAGTTAGAAGTTTAACCATATTGTTTGACCCTAGTATTGAGGGACCAATAGAAATCCAAGGTTGAATATTAGGACCAAACCTAACTTTTATAATGAGATAGTATTATATAACTATACATTTAGATTCTTGTCTTAATATTAGCAGACAGTAATCTAGGAAGCCAAGAGGAATAAAATAATATTTTCCTAGATCATACCCCGAATACAGAGGTTAGCAAACCACATTCTCCTTAGACAACCATGATATTATCTAGAGCCTTTCTATTTAAATTCAAATCTTGTTCCTCTGAAAACCTAGCGCTCGCTATTTGTGCGACGACTAATTATGTTCTTCTTTTCTTTCAACTCGTGCCATCTAACGCTTCCATTCTTAATATTAACCATTTTGTTCTATAAGCACTATGATTACGACTTAAGATGACCATTACCTTTATAATGCAATAGGATACCCTAATAAGTATCAAGACCCTTTCTCGTAAACCTTAATAGGAGATTCTACTTTATCCTTAAGGCGGTACAATATTAGTTAATTCTTTTAAGTTGGGTACTATGCCTCACAATATAGTATCATATTGTCCTCTTGACCCATTGATGAAGTATAATGGAATGACACCAACTATATACTTGCATAAGAAGATAGTATTTATTCAGACTGTAGAACTTAGAGGCCTATACCCCTATTTGGTCAACTAGCAACTTAGACAAGGGGTTAGTATGACAACTGTAGAGACTGTAGAGTCTTGCCTTCTGTGAACTTGAATTATTTTGTATCTTCTTTCATCATAATCCAGCGTACTTATATTTTATGTACTATCTTGACTTATGTCGCTATTATAGCCTAGTTTTGTAAGCTTATTCTTTTATCGAGCTTGTTCATGACAAATATATTATTGGGTATATACATTAATATATTTCAGAATCAGTGTATTATGGTCTGATCAACCATAGTGCGCTTGGTTTGCCCCTCGCATGACTACTTATGTGAATTGAGATAAAATTGACTTAGCTTCTTAGATGAATGTACTTGCCCTCTAGACATATCTGAGCATATCGTATCGGTTACATAACTGTACTGATACGAGCATGCAAATAAGAAATTACCAAATATGATTTCAATTCACAACTGCCTTGACAATTCCTATTTGAATTCTTTAAACGCTTTGACCTCCATAATTCCATTCTATTACCTCCCCCATGAACTCTTTATTATTGTTTTCCACCTTTCCTTATTTCAGAAAGACAAAATCTCGTGCTTGGTATAAGTTTGATACACTGATAGTACTAGATATATCCCATAGGCTAATCACATGACTTGGTGACTCTCTTTTATAATTGATTAAGGGCATATCATATATGATATATTTGGTGTTAAAACTTTGAGAATTGAATAACATGATTAAATAATTTGAGGAATAATTTCTTAGATGTATAGCCTTAGGTGATAGATGGGTAAATTCTAAGTTGGGTAGAAACCGCGTTTTTAAAACTTGAGGTAAATTCTTTTAGATTGATCAAGTGAGATTAGATAGAGAGAAATCATGCCTTATTTTTAATTTCGAGGACGAAATTTTTGTAAGTTGGATAGATTGAAAACCCCCTCACCCAAAATAGGTATTTTGTGTATATTTTATATTATTATATTTATTATAGATTATTTTAAATATTAGATTTCTTTAGAGTATTCTCTTGGTTAATTAGAAAATAAATTTCTTGATATATTTACTTATATAAATATTTATTTAGAATTATTTTTATGCTATTTTAGATTTTTAGAGATTTTTTAGAATTTTTAGGTAATTAAAACATAGGGAACGTAAATTTTTAGGAATTCTATGATTTACTATGAGACCATACTTGCATGTTGTTCCTACCAAGTATTTATTTTAGGTTAAAATATTTAATTATATTTTTTATAATTTATTTAGAATTTTAAGAATTTATTTATATTTTTGAAATTATTTAGGATTTATTTGGTTATATATAGTCTTAATATTAAAAAGATGCTAATTTAGTGTTAATAGATATTAATAAGATTATATATAAATTTTATGTATTAGCTAATTTAGTGTTAATAGATATTAATAAGATTATATATAAATTATTTTTATTATCTTTATTCTATTTAAGATTATAAATTATTGAGATAAACTTAAACTCTATTTTTAAATTAATTCAAATCCTGAGCCTACTAGGAAAGCAACTTCATGCATATCCTATCCTTACTTAAACTGATCCTACTCATATCCAAATTAGTTAATCCTAGTCGTATTCAATTAAGTATTCTCCACCATTATAAATACCTCATCCTTCATATTTTTCTTCCCCAAATTCACCTCTTTTTCGTCCAAAAAGAGTCAAAATTCGTCATAAATTCAGTATTATTTTCTAGTATGTTATGACGACTTAAAAAGACGATATCTCCTAGCTCCGGACTCCAAACGTACTCCAATTTTTTTGTTAGAACCATATTAAGGTTATTTTCTGAATATATACATTATTTTAATAATTTATGAACCTATTTTTCCAAAAAATTCTAAAAGTGCCAGTTGTCCGAAATCAGACGCATTTTTGTATTTTTGAGATTTTGGGAGATGCCAAACTCGGAATTACGAACCGTTTAAAGTTTTAAAAATCTAACATGATGAAATTTCATAAATTTATTTTTACAGAATTTAATATACAAGCTTAGTCTGCTATAAAATCTGTGCAACATAGACGTAAATAGGAAACCACCAAAAATTGTCATATGTGCGCCCTTCTGGCCATAACTCTTTACCGACTTATGATTTTATGAAACCAACAATTTCAGTGGTCATGTAGCATTGAAATATAAAGGATTCCATATACAAATCCAGGATTTGAGTCGGTTCACTTTTTGGTCCATGGATTGCCTCGATTTGCGTGCCACGAATCATAAATCCTTAAAGTTGACTTTCTTTGGACCAAAATTAGAGCTTAACAATAAAATTAGATTATAATAAGATTAAAATACTATTTTAGGTTATTTTATTCAGAATTAAAATAGATTAAAATGGAGGAACCTATTCATCCATTTTTGTAATCTAACTTGTTTAATTTATGTGACGGGTAGATCGGATTACGCCTTTAGTTTGGCTTCATTCTTTTTTAGATCAGGCAAGTATACCTTGCCAAATTATTTATAGTACTTTGCATGCTATTTATATTTATGTATATCTGTATATTCATTGCATGTGTAGTTTCGATCAGGCACTACTATATATTAGATATGTTGACACAAACTTGACACCTAGTATCATGAGAGGACAATCACTAGGCGTATGAGCTTTATCCACTCTAGTAAACCGTAGTACCTAGCTCGTACTACGGGAGTGTGTCGCGCTGGTCGCTACCCCCGCGGTATGTTGATTTTTGGAGTCACACGCTGGTCGCTACCCCCGCGGTATGTCAATTTCTGATGTTCTAGACGGGTGTGTGAGTTGTGAGGCTTAGATCGAGTAGCCTACCCTTGTCCATACGTTAAAAAGTTGTCCTTATTTGCATTTATATAGATTATCTTGTACAGCGTACTTATATATTTTCAAATATTATGCATGTTCACTGTATTCAATTGACTTGCTTCTATGTATCTTGTTATGTCCCTCTGAGGACCTGGTCTCTTGCCAGGTATAGACGACCATGAGTATCCGCAGTAGTACGGACCCGGACCTGACATATTACTTTCTGCCGAGGAGACCTTACCCACTGAGCATCATTGATTATCTCTAGCGCTGGATCTTTTAGCTGACACTTATACCATCACCCTATTTTATATTGGTAATTCTACTCTTCACTCTCATTTTAGTTTTGATTTAGTCATTGGTAATGGATTTGTCTCCACCCGACTATCAGTTATGGATTATTAAGACTCTTTATTCTAGTTTAGTTATATTCCTTTGTGTGACTTATTGTGTAGATAAGATTAGTATTTTCTGTGACCTATGACATTTAATATACCACATGTGAGTTTATATTCATATTACAGTGTACGTATGTATTATGGTATCCATATATTGGAGTTGCCATATACATACGGCTGGCATGCTTACATGTTCCTAGTCCTACGTATTTTGGGACTGGGCGTGATATTTAGTTCATATATTTTAACTGCTATATAAACTGCGCATCCAAGAATAACTTGGGTGTAACGACGGTGGCATCTTTTATTTTTATTTATATTATGTATGTTGACCTAGTTTTACGAGACCATCCCATGATTTGAAGGCAACATTATGTTTCATTGGCCGTAACACATCTGTTATAAGAGTGTTTGTCTCATGTTGGATACGGACTTGCGTAATAGGTTGCCCACTTGTACGTATGGGACGTGCGATAGGGAATAACTTCTAATAAATTTTTATACTAGAAGACATAGCAGTTAATAAAGGTACCAACGTGTTATGGATACAACATGAATAGAGCATGGGGTGGGAAGAACAACAAGGCATTTGGGCTCCTTTACACTTTCCCTTTAGTAACTCGTATGCTCTGCCGAAAATGCCTGGTCAGATGACCCTTATATTATTTAGAGGTGGCCTCTGATGTTCAAAAAAAGTCATACTTTTTTGGCCGCTGATTCTTCGAGAGAATCATGCCAATCCCATTTTTTAGCCAGATAGCCTACGTGTTGGAAAGTTGATCTCAAAAGTGCATTCACATAGGCTGTTAGGCGACCCTATGGATGTTTATTTTCAGTACTTTATTGACATATTTCTATGTATCTTGTTACGTCCCTCTGAGGACCTGGTCCATTTCCAGGTGTTCACGATCATAACTATTCGCAGGAGCACGGACCAGAACTTGCTATTTCTCTCTCTTTCGAGGAGGTCTTTCCTTCAAGCCTCTTTGATCATTAAATGATGTACTTATTATATTTACTTTTATATTCTAGTTTTGTAGTGGATTTGTCTCCATCCAACTATTAGTTCTTCTCGAGTAGTTCATATTTGGTTAATTGACATATTTGATTATTTATTTCTTTATGATTTTTGTGAATGAGATTTAGTTATGCCCTATGACTTGTCACAATTATATACCACTTGTGAATTATTATTCATAATACAGCGTATGTATGTATTATGGTTTCTATATACTGGAGTTTCCATATACATACGGCTGGAATACTTTGGTATTCCTAGTCCTACAAATTTTGGGACTGGGATGTGACACCATCATTATAGCTTCTTAATCATGCATTTGACCATTAGGAATGACCCCATGGCATAGGGCTACCTATAGGAACAAGTTCTAGGCTAATTTGCTATGTATTGTGAGTTTTATATGGTATTTTGTGTGCATGTTGGGGAAATTATGAGATTGAAACATAAATTAAGATCAATTAGATCTAATTAGACTTAGATCGGGGTTATGGGACTAGGTACGTGTCCACAAATGGATACATATAGGCCGTATTATGGTATTTTGTGATACAATGCGACACTGGGCCCAATTTTGGGAATTTTGTATAATTACTCCTTAATTCTCATTGTAGCAAGTTAGTTTAGTTGTATTATAATGTATTATAGATATAAGAATAATTATTATGGATAAATTAGGATTGTGGTTTCTCACTTGGGTGTATATCATAAATTTTCTCAAATACACACTCTAGTTATTTGTTTTAATGTCTCTAATATATGATATATATATATGTGTATTTGATATTGAGTATTTATATATATATATATAATATAGATGTGTTGATGTTGTAACCTCTATGACTGATTGTGTATACCCTCGTATATCAGTGAGTTTCAAGTTTAGTGCAGTTATGAGTTAGGTGTGTGTGTTGGTGTCGATCAAATAAGGGGAAAAGGGTTAGCTCAGTATCAGATGTGCACACTTATGCAATAGTAGTAGTGCAGGGTTGTAAGGTTTTAAGCAGCATGAGCAAGTATGAGTAGCAGCATCATGAGCATAGCAGTTGCAGTAGCAGCATGAGCAAGTATCAGTAGCAGCAACATGAGCATAGCAGTTGTAGCAGCAGCAGAAGCAAGTATCAGTAGCAGCAGCATGACCATAGCAGTTGCAGCAGCATCATGAGCAAGCAATTGCAGCAGTAGCATGAGCAAGTATCAGTAGCAACATCATGAGCATAGCAGTTGTGGCAGTAGCATGAGCAGGTAGTGCAGAATCAGCATGAACATAGCAGTGCCTTATGTACAAATATTAGGTGTTGGGTTATGATGTTGGTTGAGTATTCGGGCAAGGTTTTATGAAGAGTTGTAGCTACTGCTTGTGGCAAGGTAGCAACTGTACAAGTTTTAGGTAGGTGTGCTGGAATTGAGGCTTGGGTTATGTACACTTGAGTATAAGTGAGATAGTGATGGCTATTGGTGATTCAGGACTTAACTGTAGGAAGAGTGGGGACAGTTTGGAGTGTCATGGTAGCTCTTGTGTGCTGCAAATAGGCAGGTACACAGTAGTGACAGTATATGATGATTTGGTGTATGGATACTTTTGGGTATCAGTTGCAAGTTTGGGTAGGATACCAGTTGTGTATCAGAGAAATTAGTATATCTATAATCAGTTAATATAATAGTGTATTAGTCCGTTATACATGTTAGTATCAGTTTATTAGGGTTCAGATTTAAGTTATTATAAATTAGTGTGTCTGTTAAAATCATAGACAATAAGTTAAGTTAGTATATGTATAGGAATATCAGTTAGTGTACGGTTATCAATTAGTAATTATCAGTTATTTATCCTTAGTAGATGGTATTGATAACTAGTATAGTTAGAATTAGATCAGTTAGATATTGTATCAGTTATCAGTAGGAGACCAAGTATAAGTAGTATAAGGTAATTAGCGACCAATATAGACCAATTAACCTAGAATTGACCTAGAAGCATGTTAGTGCATTATTTAACTTATTTAACCTTTATTACATAAATTAACTTGATTTTCCAAAATAGGATTGCGTGGCACCATCTTGGGCATCGAGAGACACATCTTGCTCACGACTAGCGGCGAGTATATTTCTGTGTTAGTTTTTTTCTATGATAGTGTATATATCACATGTTCTAGAACTATACACTTGATTTCGATATACTGGTTTCATGGACTGGTACTATATGAATCCTGTCAGGAGATGTTATCCCTTACCGTGTTCAGCGGATAATCCTTCACATATATTTTATCGTATGTATCAGGTATTTATTTTAGTGTACTTCGTGTTCACACACTATTTATGTTCAGTGTGCCCATAATCGTGTTTGTAACGTGTCGTGATTAGATCCATTTGGTATTGGTTGGGGATGGGGGAATAGGAGTTGGTTATGTGATCAAGCCCAAGTGTATTCGTGTACATGTCGATTATATATCATACGTGTAATCGAGTTACCATATTGTATTCGTGTTCAACCAAACCGATCACATAATAAACTTGTATTACATGGCACATTAACTAGTTTCATTTATTTTCGTTATATTGCAGTTATTCTATTGTCTGTTCTTCATTCTAACACATTGCCTGTTCACTATATTTCTGATATTTAGTTATCTTGAATTATTTTCTATTATCTGTTATATATGCTCGATTATGTATTTGAAACCGCTTTCAGAGGTATGTACTTTGCACCAATCTCAATTAGATATATTTTTTAAATAATTGGCTTGTGGACCAATATCCTACATACTACGGGCTGCAAGACGGCATACCATTAGAGGATACTCCTTTAGAGCAGGAGGATATAGTACTAGAGGTTGAGGAGGCTTAGATTATTTGTTTAGAGTTTTATAGACTTATTGCGATTTTTGGCATGTATATATTATTTTGAACTTGTGGATGTATTGTGACTTTCTTCCTTCATTATCCCATCTCATGCTTTATCTTTCTTAGTTTGCATTATGATTGAGTATAGTTTATTATTATCATATACCATATTATTTCTTCGTTTGGAGTTGAGATGGCATTGACAAGTACTTTATACATATGCGTGAGATATTAGATAGTATGGTTGACTAGACAGCATTTTACTGCCAATACAACGGCATAGGCTGGACATTTCTCATTACTCGTGCCCTTATTCTGGGTGTAGGTCGTGACACGTTACAAAAAGCTGATTCAAACGGTGCTCTGATGCTGCTATTGGATCTGGCCATGCAAAAATAGTGGGGTCAGACCCTCAAATAGCAAGTACCAAAAAGGAAGTCAATCAAGGAACTTAAACCAACAACACAAGCAATACAAATACTTAAGGTAAAGACTGAAATTAAATAATCTCAGGATAATAAAGGAATACTGTAAACCTGCAATGAGACATATCCTGAAATGATAAGCAAATAGAATAGCAAGTGCAAAAAAATAAAGGTATGATCATGTAAAGCCTAGACTGTCCATCATCCATAAATCACGATAAATCATATAAGTAGGACTTGATACTTTAACTAAATAGGGTTATCACAATCCTAATTACTAACAATTATAATGCAACACGATACTAGAGTTCCTTCTCATCGCATGTCCCTGCAGTCTGTCCGGGTTATCCATACGCACAAACCAACACCGGATACTCCTCAAGATACTCCATAATATAAACCAAAGGATACTCCACAAGATAACTGTATGAATAACCTGGACAGTATGCAATTTAGAAAAATCTTAAGCCATGTACTAAGTGAATATATAGTTATTAACCTCTAGCAGTTTATTGTATAAATTCGGGTGTGGCATTTCGCAGAATCCAACTTAGATATGATACAACAAAATAAGTTCTAATAATAATAAAATAAGTTTTAATATACATTGCACAAACAGACTCATGTAAGCCACGACAACAACCAAGCCATGTAAAACCAAGTGAAGCCAGGTAAAGCCATGTGAAGCCAGGTAAAGCCATGTATAACCATGTGAAGCCAAGTGAAACCAAGTCAAGCTATGTCCGATGAAGCCATGTAAGTCATGCCAAGTCAAGTCCAGTCAATCATGTCATCACGTGTAGCCGGTTGAAAGCGAGTAAAGCCAAGCCAAGTCAAGTCAAGTCATCTGAAGCCATGTAAGTTCATGTCTATTTTGGTCAAGTTATTGTGTGTCCAAACAAAAGCCAGAAGAATCAAAAAAATCACAAAAAACCATAAATTCCTAAAAAAGTGCACGATCAGTATACCGTCGGTACAGTCCAGTACACCGTTGGTATACCAGTCAAGAGATAGAAAAACACAACAAGTTCTGTATTTTAACAAATCGGTATACCATCGGTACATTGTAGTATATTGTTGGTATGCCATTCTAAGTAGTCAAGAATGGTTCTAGAAAATAAAGTTCCACAAATCGGTATATCGTCGGTATATTATAGTATACCGTTGGTATTCAGGTCAAAAAAAATATCCTGAATTCGGTTAACAATGCCGGTAATGATCTATATACCGTTGGTACATTATAGTATACCATTGGTATGATGATAAGGTTTACAGAAAATATCAAGAAATCTAAGTCGGTCAAAATGGTTATACTATCGGTAAACTGTAGTATACCGTTGGTATGCCGGTTTCCAAAAATAAACATGGTTAAAGTCAAGTCTGATTTCTGGGACCCAAATCAAACCTCAAAAATTATCGGAACCAAGTCTAACAGGAAGTCAAGTCTAGGATAAGTCTCATATCATAATATGGACTAAATCTCACGGTCACAATTTTGGTAAAGTTTTTATTATCGAGTTACCAAAAAAGGACATAACAAGATTCTACTAGAAATCAAAACCAAAATGATCACTAGGCTAGAAATCACGATATAAACAACTATAGTAAAGCAAGTCTAAGCTAAAAAGCAATACCCAAGCTCCAGGAAAGTAAAATGACAAAAAGTAAAAGAAGTTCACGAAATCGTCAAGGTGTACTTTCCTAAAACGAGTTCCCATCATAAACCTTCTTGTCCACCACCACGAAGGGGGTCAGAAACCACACTCCAGGTCTCAAGACCAAGCTCCAAGCCCGAGAGAAAATGAAGAAGAGAAAAAAGAGAAAGAGAAAGAGAAAGAAAGAAAGAAATAAAATAACTCAAGTATAATTTATAGAGAAATATCTCAAAAATATCTCGAAAAGTAAAATAAATATCTGCCGAGCAGTATACCGTCGAAAAATTGTAGTATACCATCGGTATACCGGTCAGGTAGTAAAGTTATAATTTTAAGACTTTTTGAGCTTCCTCGAGAACCAATAAAATACAATAAAAAGCACAAAAATACGTATAAAAAATGAATACTGTGAGATGAGTCCCACAACTCTCCCCTACTTAGAAAATTTTCGTTCTCGGAATTTCCATAAGGATCCAAGATCAACTAACAAGAAAATCTAAGAAAGTAAGCACGAAACCGATAATAAGCAGGAAACTCATGTAAGAATAAATTTTTTGGGGCAACAACAAAAAATCAGAAAGAAACAATAACAGACATAATAGATAAACTATCAATCAATCACATTCATAAGCTAAGATATGACATAGGTTTACGAATAAGTATACCTTCTAAGTCAAAGAGAAATGGATAACAGTATGCATATCGTCATCGCGCTCCCACGTCGACTCGCCCAGTGAGGGATGCCCACAAGAAACATGAACTATTTTGATAGTCCAGTTCTTAAGAACCTTCTTCCTCTAGTCTAAAATAAACACGGGCCTCTCCTCATATGATAGGTTAGGACCAACGACCAACTTAGAATGATCTAGGATATGGCTTGGGTATGGAATATACCAGCGGAACTGAGATACGTAAAAAATGTCATGTACATCATGAAGCGATGGTGGAAGAGCTAGACGATAAAATACGTCTCCAACTTACTCGAGAATATCGAATGGGCCTATATATCTGGGACTAAGCTATCCTCGTACTCCAAATCTGATAATTTTACATGTAGGCAAAATCCTCAGAAATATATGGTCATCGACAAAAAACTCCAGATGACGACGGTGCTGATCTGCCCAATAACGCTGGCAATCCTGAGCCACTCTGAGATGCTTTCTGCCCAACTGACTGAGCAATCATCTCTGGACCAAGCATTTGCCTCTTGCCAATATAATCCCAAGCTAACTGTGATCTTATTCTCCTTCCATACAAAACCTCGAATGGTGCCATCTGAATGCTCGCCTGGAGAACTATACTTAGTGCAAGTGATCCTACTATGATCCACCGAAGTCAAGTGTACAAGCTCGGAGCATATCCTCTGAATTCTGAATAGTATGCTTTGAATCCCGTCTGTCTGTGATGGTAGGCTGAACTGAGCTTTAACCTCGTACCCAGACTCTGTTACAGACTCTGCGAAAAATGAGACATAAATCACGAATCTCTATTTGAGACTATCCTAACTGGTACAACATGCAATCGGACTATCTGTCTCATGTACATCTTAGCTAGCTTCTTTGTAGACTGGCCCACTCTGAAAGGAAGAAAGTGAGTATCCTTTGTGAATTGATCAACTATAACCCATATAGCATCTCTGCCAGACGGGGATCTATAAAGACAGGTCACAAAGTCTATAGTAATATGGTCCCACTTCCACTCCTGAATCGGTAAAGGCTGAAGTAGTCCGGCCGGTCTCTGATGCTCAGCCTTGACCTACTGACAAACTAAACACCGAGAAATGAACCGAGCTATCTCTCTCTTTGTACCATTCTACTAGAAGTACTGACGAATATTCTAATACATCTTCATCATTCATGGATGTACCGAGTACTGGGAACTGTGGGCCTCTGACATAAGCTCCTATCGGATATCTCCTTTCGGTACACAAAGTTGACTTCCAAACCTGAGAGTCCCATCCTCATGAATGCTCAATTATGGTCTACGTCCTAACTCACACTCTACTCTGAGCCGTTGAAACCTAACATCACCAGTCTGCTCTGCTCTGATCCTCTTAACTATAGATGACTGGATCGGCAGTCTCGCCATAAAACTGATATCATCACCAGGTAATACTACCTCGATACCCATCTCCTACAGATCCTCTAAAATTTGACGCTATTCTATTAAGAAGTAAGCTCCTACTCTTCTACTTAAAGCATTTGCTTCGACATTGTCCTTCCCTGGATGATACTGATGGTCAACATCATAGTCTGTCAATAACTCGAGCCACCTCCTATATCGTATATTGAGTTCCTTTTGTGTAAATACATACCTCAAGCTCTTATGGTCTATGAAGATCTCTACACGATCACCATATAGATAATGCCTCCAGATCTTAAATACAAACAGTACTGCTGCCAACTCAAGGTCATGCTTCAGATAACTCTTCTCATGGTCTCGAAGCTGCCGAGACGCATAAACTATCACACTACCATGTTATATAAGGAAATATCCAAGTCCTACCCCTGAGGCTTCATAATACACTGAGAACCCACCTGGTCCCCCTGGAAGTGTTAAAATATGAGCCAAAATCAAACTCGCTTGAGCTTCTCGAAAGAAGTCTGACAAGCAGTTGACCAATCAAAGCATACATCCATACACGTCAGTCATGTTAAGGGTGCGGAGATCCTAGCAAAGTCTGCCTCAAATCGCCTGTAGTAGCCTGCTAGACCAAGGAAATTACGCACATCTGATGTTGTACGGGGTACTAAAGAACTCTAAATAGCCTCTACCTTCTTGGGATCTACCTCGACTCCTCTAACAGAAATGATATATCCCAAGAATGAGATACGATCAAGCCAAAACTCATACTTGTTGAACATCGCGTACAACTTCTGCTCTCAAAGAATCTGAAAAACTACACAAAGATAATGTTCATGCTCTTCCTCACTCTGACTATAGACTAAGATATCATCAATAAACACTATCAAAACTGGTCTAGGTAAGGCAAGAAGATGCTATTCATAAAAGACATGAATATAAATGGTACATTGGTCACTCCAAATAGCATAACTAGAAACTCCCAATGACCATATATGGATCTGAATACTGTCTTGGTTATGTCCTGCTCTCTAACTCTGATATGATGATACCAAGATTGTAAATCGATCTTAGAAAATATAGCTGGCCCACTGAAATGATCAAACAAGTCATCTATCCTAGACAAGGGATACTTGTTTTTAATGGTTGCCGCATTTAGTGTACTATAATCAATAACTAAACACGATTAATCGTTCTTTATTTTAACAAAAAGTAACGAGGTTCCCCAAGGCGATGCACTTGGTTTAATAAATCTCTTGGCTCTGAACTCCTCAATCATTTGGTACAAGATCTCCAACTAAGATGGTGATATCCTATAAATCCTCTCCGATACTAACTCTGCTCCTGGGATCAAATTAAAGTAGAACTCCAAATCTTTAACATATGGTACACCTGGTAGCTCATCGAAAAATATGTCAGGAAACTCATAAACTACTATAGAAAATTGTGCCTCCTTAGTATCTGCCATCATCAATGTAACCTTCAGTGACACTAATGCACCTCTCAAGAATGAGAACTCCTCCTCACTAGGTACACGAAAGATAACCTTGCTACTATAGCAAATTATCATTGCGTGTCTCGCACTCAACCAATCTATCCTAAGAATGACACCATAAACGCCCATAGAAAACTCTATCTGCCTCACGAGAAACTCTCTACCGCATACTATAACTCTATACGAGGGATATACACTATCTACTCCCACCAGACTATTACCAATAAGTATATTCAACCTTATAGGTAATGACTCAGACTCCCATCTAACTCGTATCATAAAGCATATAAATATAAATAAATGCAATGCACGAGAATCAAATAAAATTAAAGCTGAATGAAAGTGGATGAGAATGGTACCTGCTACCATCTCTCATGCTACCAAAGCCTCCTCTATCTGTAGAAAGAAGGCTCAACCCTGCCCTCTGGGTACTGGTCCCTTCTGTTACTGGCCTCTAGGTCTCATATTTGTCTGGACCTGCGCATACAGCTGCGGCCTCTGCTGGAATGCCTGAGACTTTGGAGGCAAAGGCCTCTGAATTTGCGGCTGTTGCACTGTTACTGGTGCCCTGTAATTTGGTGCTGTTGGCCTTACTGCTGACTGGGCTGATGATGATCCAGTTTGGTTTCTCCTAGGACATGCTTCGACCATGTAGTTTGATGCCCCTCACACCAAGCACAATCTTTGTGCCCTACGACACTCTGATACTATATGACGAGGTTTTCCGTAATTGAAACAACTATAAAAATAAGAAGATGACTGCCTCTGCTGAGGGAGCGTCTGGAAAGACTATTGAGATGATATTATCCTCCTCGAGGATCCAATCGCCAGGGCTCAAACTATTGGAGCTGGTGCTAATGACTGGTATGTTGATCCTCCTGAAATATTGGGCCTCTTCTGGATCCCAATTTAATCTTCAATCCTCTGCGATATGTATTCATACCTCCTGGCTGCCCGTATTATAGCATCAAAGGTCTAAAACTCATGTTGCTCCATCGCCAAGATAATCTCTAAATGGAGTCCCTGTTGGAACCTCCTCGCCCTCTCTAACTCGGTCGCTACTAAAGTAGGAGCAAACCGACTAAGTCTCGCAAACTCTGCCGTATAACCATCGATGGTCCTGCTCTCCTGCTTTAGATGGTTAAACCATTGCTAAATCTCGTAATGCTCCACAGCATCAAAATACCTTGCCTGAAACCTCTCATAAAAATCGTCCATAGAATTGGTGTTGTGAGAGAAACCTTCTGCCCTGCCCACCATTCACGAGCCATGTCCAACAACTGTAGCCCCACTACTACTACTACACCCTCCCTAGCCAAAGTTACTGTTGCCTCTAAGATGACCTCAGTATCTTGTAGCCAAGCATCAGAAAAAATTGCGTCTTCAGTACCATTGAAGTACGGAGGACTCAGACACCTGAAGCTGGTCGCAGAATTATGGATCTGAGAACCACCTCGCTCCAACGCAATCTGGACCGAGTGAGTACATCACTCTGGTATTGTAAGGTCATCATAAAACCTTGAAGGACATCCATCAGGGCTCGGGCAATACCCTCTGGCTGCTCGGGATAAACTAGGTGCATAGGTTCTCCCTGCTGGTCCGGTATTGTCGACTGATCTCCCTCGGGATCTACTCTAGACTCTGTCCCTGAATACTTAGGCCGATCTTCAGGAATATGTTGGGCTCCCAAATGCTGACCCTCCTCTAGCTACACTCGATCTATCTGGCCGATGGTAACAGAAATAGTGCCCCTGAAAGTTAAAGCCACAAGAGTCAATCAAAGAACATGATAGATTAACGAATAAGAAGATATCAGATAAAGAATCAGGGATGGAGAAAAATAACTAGAGATTAAGGGGAATAGTTTAGGATTGAGACATCTAGCAACTGCAACACCCCCCACATATCAGTAAAAACTAGATCAAATATGCTCAGACAGACCTACATGGGCCACCACTAAAACTATGTCACGCCCCAAAACCAGAATACTCGAGAGCATGGCTGACAAGGCCTGCTATGTATACTTAGAGCACACTGGTACTCCGTATATATGGTTAAAATGTAAAATATGAGGGGTCACTAATATAAACCAACAGTCTACCCTATGTCCAATAAAATCTAGTATCTCAATCACAAGAAGAACAGGAATAATAAAAAGATGTAAAATTAGCTGCAACATAATATTAAGTGTTCCATACTATAATATACAAATGATCATGATGTTAGTAAACACAAAATGAATAAACTAGCCAGAATCTGAGTCATACATGATCAACCCTAGGATATATCAATCACGCTATTGCCCGTAGGCTAACTGATCAAACCAAAACACGAGCTAAACACGTGCTCGGTGGCTAAACGCCAATAAAAGTAGAATGTATATCAGAGTAGGAAAGTAAAAAAATTCACTCAAGCGGTCTGGTGCTCCTGGTCGCCACCATCCTCAAGAAAGTATGGAAGATCCTCCGATGCTGCTAATGGATCTAACAATACAAAACCAGTAGGGTCAGACCCCCAAATAGCAAGTACCATAAAGGAAGCCAATCTAGGAACTTAAACCAATAACACAAGCAATACAAATACTTAAGGTAAAGACTGAAAGTAAATAATCTCAGGATAATAAAGGAATACTATAAAGCTACAATAAGATATATCCTGAACTAATAAGCAAATAAAATAGCGAGGGCAGAAAAATAAAGGTGTGATCATATAAAGCCAATCTTGGTTAGTTTTTTACTAATAGTTATACATAATGCCTAGGTTTTACACAAGTTTTATTATGTATATAGTATTATGCTAGGGAATATTTTTATGCCATGCTAGGGTGGAACACTTGTTTGGGAATATATTGTGTATATGTGTAAGATGAAAAATATAAGTTATCATGATAGTCGGCCATTCTAAGAATAAGTTTAGATTTGAGTATTGCTTGTGTGCACTTGATGTTGGTTGTGCAAGTGCATATTTGTTAAAGTTTTAGTGATATTATGTTAGAGGGTTGGTTGTAGTGTTTATATATAAAGAAGGAAACCCTAACCTTTTAATGAATGCACATGTTTAAGGTTGCATAAGTAATATGGGATAAAGATAATTAGAGCATATAGTTAAGCTAATGTGATACTTGATGGGTGTAGGACCGTAGGGAAACTCTAGATGGAGGTGTGAATAGAGTTTAGTGGAAATAATCACCAAATAAAAGTTCTAAGTCTAAGGCCAACTTATAAACTGTAGTAACATATATTAGAAATAGTATAAGTAATGTTTAGAAGAGCAAACTCAAGCATAGAGAATTTATCCTAGTTTTTCTCATGGAGGACTAGTCCAGGCCTGAGAACTCTTGCTAAGAGTTAATCCACTATTCATGAAATCGTGTACACACACACCTTTGATTCGAAGAGCATGCCAACTTCTTATAACATGTGCATTAATCCAAAGAACTTGCGACTTCTTACAACCATAAGCTTTTGATCCGAAGAGCTTGCCGACTTTAGACTTGGATGAAAGATAAACTTTTAAACCAAGCTTTATAACTCGATCAAACTTCTAAATCAAAATCGTATTAGTACTAGAAGGCTGGAAGTTCATCTTGGGAATAGAAGGTTTATATCTCAGGAATAGAGTAGAAAAGTAAAATTCTTTGAGTGAATGACTTGATTAAAATGGTATGGAATTCTACTCTATTTATTAGGATTTTTTGAACCTGAGTTTGGGCAGAGTTCGGATACGTTAGAGCCTGGTCATCCGGAAGAGGAGTTTGACTAGGGATTCAATTTTGAGTAACCGAGTTCGGGCAGAACTCGTACCGAGTTCGGTCATAACTTGTCCTAAGTTCGGTTGGTCAGAAACCAGACTATTTTAGGTTCATTTGACTTACTTTTGAGTGGGTTTGGGTTTAGACTCGAACACAAGAGTGATTCTGGTTTGGATAGTCGTATGTTTTAGTGGACTAGGTTCAGGTTTAGATTGGTTTAAGCTTCCTAGTGCCAACATGACCCAATATATATTTTGTTCTATAAACAAAATAAAAAATACATAACAAATACGTAAACCAAGAGAATGCGTCAATCGTCTGAAACATCCGCTGATTGAAGACGCATTTTTTCTTCATGACAGTTGTCCTAAGATTGATAGCGGAAACCCTTAGTATGAGTCTCCGGATAATTCATAGGCAGTTTAGTAAAATCCTTTAGTATAACGTCATCTTTGGCTCATCGTTATTTCTTCATAACATATATCAATTACTTTTCTGCAATTCCATGTTAGACGAACAAGCACTATACATAAGCAATATATGATAACATTTACACATATATGAATAATGTTTAGTTTAAGGAGAAATTATTACAGTAATTGATTAATTTTCGTAAAGCTAAACTTAATAGATTAACGATACTCAAATACTCAATATAAATATTGGGCCAACAATCTCCCCATTTTTTATCGTGGCAAATCAATTAAGTTTAAGATAGATATAATTGATGCATATATTAAAAATAATAGGCACAAATCACTATAAGAATACTACTGAAATATATACTTACATACTTAAACTTCTCCCCCGTTGACATGATCAAAAAGAAGCTCCCACGTAATAAGAGATATTACCCAAGCTTCCACATGTGTATAAGTTCCCCTGTAGTACATAAGACATTGGCGAATATTCACATATGTAACATATTTTACCTTTTTTGTCAAAATAGCTAGTTTATAGCTCCCTCGTAAACAAAGAATATATCATGAAGTCACGGTGAGTGACATAAAGCATATGATATGATCACATGATAAATGAAGAGTAAGTAGCTAGAATATCACCAATGACTATAAGTAGTGAATTGCATATCATAACCAACTAGATGAAGACATATTCAATACATTGCTATAAAAATATTGGATAACAATAATACAAGAGAAGCATAAATGGATATTTAGTCATATACAATAGACAATTAAACAACTTCTCACAGATATTCCAATCTCAATATTAAACTATATATCATAATCTGACATCGAATCATGTAGTAAAAAAAAATGCATATCATTGCACGTAGCCAAAATCCAAACTAAGTGACATAGTTCAAAAATAATTAGAAATATCCATGGTGACTAGTAGAGCTTTTAAAAAATAGTGCCACCATCGATACTAAAAGTTATCAACTTTAAGTCAAAAGTAGGGCTCAGATTTACTGTTGTATTCTGGAAACAATTATAAATAGACATTAATAACTTATTATTAAATAAATTATTTATCATCTTGGATTAGTTTTAGGACCGGATACCAGCTAGCGGTGGTCACGAAGACACTTAATTACCCTGCCGCTTTGGCTACTTTGGCTATTTATGTCTTTTTGACAGAAGGGCCCTTTTGACTTATAACCAAAAGTAATCTTACCTTTAAAGAACATAGATTTAACAGGTATATATGTTAATTATAATATCATATAACATTGTAATCCGGAATCATAATTCTTGACGAATAAAGTTTACTAAAATATATAAAGCATGCACAGACAATTGTATCATATTGATAGAAAATAATTGATTCCATAGTGTGAACTAATCAATAAATATCCATGAACTAAAAGATAATTAAGCTAATCATGCTAGTTTTCATATATCTCATATTAATTTAACTAAATACCAATTAAAGGAAATCAATAAGAGATAGTAACAGAATATTGATTAAAAATATGTTATATTCTATAATTTTAGCCATTTAGAAAGAATCAATTAGCACGTTACCAAAGTGACTCAAGTGACCATATTTATGTTCGTGCAATTGGTTTGGAAGATGACCTTTGTAGCTTTGCAATCACCAATGTTATCCATGGTGATAAATTCTGACATAAAGCGTTATACCTGCATTAGTAGGTAGAGACATTGGTATCCAAGATTTGGATCCACATTGGTTTGCTTTCGGAATCCACTCATACTTATTCATATCAACTAATTTTCTAATTCTACACTGTCTAGATATATGACCTTTATTACCACAATAACGACATATAGAAGTAGTATTAGTTCTTGATGTAGCAGTATCTGTATGTGAAGTGGTGTGTTGGATCTTTCTTGGATATTTGTAATAAAATACGTGATTGTGAGAAGCGGTTTGTTTGCTTGCTGGTGTCTTGTTGTGAGTTCTCTTTTGTTTAGCCACGTATCTCGTATAGACTGAGTAGTAGGTTATACGACTTATTTTTTAATCTATTCTCTAACTTTTAGAGGTGGCATATAAATCATCATATTTAGTACTAAGATCATCAATTCTAATATTTTTTCTTTTTTGATTCTAAGTCCTCCTTAAGTTTAGCATTTTCTTGAGTACTTTTTTTGACACAATTGAGTGTTTCATGTAGGCTAAGCTTAAGTTTGGATATTTCATCAGAATCATCATAAGTGGAAGTATTCTTCACATCACTTAATAGACAAGTAAGCTTTTCATTTTTAATCATATAAGGTTGAATTTCTTTTCTAGCATGTTTATACTTATCTCTAAGCTTCTTGTGATCATTCAATAAGTCAGTAAATGCATCAGATAATTCATCAAAGCAAAATTCTTTATAAAAAGGATTAGAAGATACTTGATTGAATGCCATTACACTTACATTTGCATTATTATGAGATTTTTCTTCTTTCTCTAAGTCGCTAGCTTCACTTTCGTACCAGATACTTGTATTTGTACATTTGCGAGATGATGATCCTCCTTTGTTTGATCGTTCATATCTTTTCTCCTTTTTTCTTTGGAGCAATCTTTCATCATGTGGCCTATTCTTCTACAGTTGTAGCAAATTAGATCTTTTTCAAGATCTTTCTTCTTTCGGTTTGATTTATCAAACTTCAAGAATCGTCTGAATTTCTTAGACATTTGGATCAGCTTCTCATCGTCTGAATTATCATCTATTTCGTCATATTTAGAAGCATTGTCATAAGCTCTTCTATGATATGCCTTAAATGTGATGGCCTTCTCTTTGGGAGTTGACACTTCAGTGCCTATGAGATATAGCTCATGAGTCATCATCTTTTCCATGAGCGTCTCGATGGACATTATGGTAAGGTCATTTCCTTTAATAATTGTTATATCCTTGGGGTTCCAGTTTTTGGTGAGTAACCGAAGGACTTTCCAAATCTTCTCATGGTTATTGTATTCTTTAAAAAGATGACAAAGTATTTACAATGTCAAGGAAACGAGTGAACATTTTCATAATGGTCTTGTTTGGTTTCATCTTAAAGGCTTTATACTTTTGTATAAACCGACTGATCTTTGATTCTTTGACTTGTGAGGTTCCTTCATGTGTGACTTCAAGTAGCTTCCATACTTTATGTGACATCGTGCAAATTGATACAATGTTGAATTATGTCTTGTCTACAGCATAAAATAGAGCATTAATAGCACGGACATCTATAATAGCTTGTTTTTTCTCGTGATTAGTGTACTTGTCATGTAACTTATCTACAAGTGCACCATCTACAAAATTTTTGGTGGCTTTTTATAGCTGTCAATAATAATTGACCATAGATCAAAATCAAGTGATTTCAAGTAAGTATAAATCGTACCATCAAATAAGGGTGGCCAATACATGGACTGGCCTTCACTATTGTTGGTATATATGGATCTAGTGGTTGCTATATCGATACTCTTAGGAGGTTAGTGCAAATAAGCGCCTTTGCTATGATACCAATTGTAGGACTGTAGTGCAACTCTAGAGGGGAGTGAATAGAGTTTAGTAGAAATAATTACCAAATAAAAATTCTAAGTCTACGGCCAACTTATAAAATGTAGTAACATATATTAGAAAGAGTATAAGTAAAGTTTAGAAGAGAAACTCAAACACAAAGAATTTTATCTTGGTTTTTCTCATGCAGTACTGATCCAGGCTCGAGAACTCTTGGTCGGAGTGTAGAATCTTGAAAAATTATGCAGGCCGTATAAAGATCATGCCCCCTCAAAAGAACGAAACTAGGCCATAGAGGAGCTATATGCGGCCTTACCAACCAAGCCGGAGAGAAGTCACATCCGGCCTGATCAACCAAAGATCTAGAAACCTCATAATACACTCTATGCGGACTAACCGACCATAGAGCATGGAGCCATATAAGACCCCTTGACATAGCATTCGATGTCTGTTGTCAGACTCTCTGACCCATCACTCACCCCCCTGAGATGCTTCGAGACTCGTGAAGGCAACACTCAGGAAAAGACGAAAAGTTATATCAACTTATTGATAGTCTCGACGGACGTGCCATGCCACGTGCTCACTCATATGCGGCTATATACCCATGCGGCATCACCATCATGCAGCCAGAGTGTTCATCCGACCAAAGGCAAATGAGAGCACATATTCAGCAATATACCCATGAGGCCTCGTCATCATGAGGCCATATTTTCTATCCGACCAAAGCCAAATGAGAGCATGTATGCTGCAACATAACCCTGCATCCTCATTATCATACAGCTAGAGTGTCCATCTGACCAAGGCCAAACGAGAGCACGTATGCGATCATAATGTCATACGGCCAGATTTTTCACCCGACAAAGGTCAAGCGAATACACATATGCGGCCACAACGCTATGCGACCATGATATTATGCGGCTCTTGATCTTTTTGTTCAAACTGAAGAAGATTTCTCGCACGATTAGTCCTGACTAAGTATCTAGCTGACCAAGTCACACACTCAACGGATTAAAAATAACCCAAAGATCTCATCAATCTCATCAACAGAAGATCCCAACCGAAGCCACGTGGCAGCCAGCCCATGGCATGTGACGACAGTTGTAACCTCATTCTGTTGAAGGAGCCCCATACAACCACCAAACAGAAGCATATGCGATACCTAGAATCCATCAATATAATAGATATAAATAGGAATAACTTGGACGTTTGAAGGGGCTGGATTTTTTGTTTCAAAGACCATACCCCTATTGAGCTACGTACGTGCATACAAGCCCAGGAGAGAGAAGAAAAAAGAGCATCCTTATTCCCTCGTCAAACCATCAACTGTGTAAAGGAGCCGCTACAGCGCTCTATCTTCATCGTCACACCACCCAGATTAAATATTGTACGTAGATCTTCTGCTTAGGATTTTTTTTTATGTTTATTTATTATTAAACGAAAGTGTACCTAAACTCACTTATAATGGCAAACAAGATACCGACTTTGCTGGGGATATTCTTCTCCTCTAATGAGAAGATAATGACATAGTATGATGCAGCCAAACTGGGATCCACCGAGAGGATGCTGGTGGTACGCTTCGACCAACAAGTATTCGAGAAAATACTCTCCGAGGACAATGCGAGTCCTTCTCCAAGGCTAGAATAGATTAAGAAGACCCGCAGGACATAAGTTACAAAGGTCGTTGTGCCTCACCCAACTGCGAACCACGCGCTTCCCGTCACTCTCTGCCTCAGGGACCGCACACTATGCGGGCACTGCTTATTCGGCGCCCCTTTTAACAAGATGGATGCTTAATATCAAAATACCCATGGGACATGGGTTGTAAGGGCTGTTGTGCCTCACCCAACTATGGAGCATGCTCTCTATGTCACTTTATCGGCCATAGGGACTGCACATCAAGCGCCCAACTATCATACGACAGCCTCCTCGAATATGGAATATGCTCAACGCTTAAACTCTGACAAAGAAAATTACTACAATGCCAGAAGTTTGGTACGGAGGCATGTTCCATGAGGCCACAGTAGAAGCCTCATAAGTTATCAGCTACAAGGAAAAGTCCAAATGCGGGACCGATCGTCAATCACAAGCAAATGTCTATATGCGGTCAGGACAGCCACATAAGTTCTATCTTCGATCGAATTTCATGCAACGCCGATGTAACCCCCTCAGTTTGGAATATGGATAATTTAGTAATTTATAATTATTTTTATTATTTTGTTTAATTATATATATTTACAAAATTAATTTCTATTTTTTTAATATATATGACACTTTGCCCATGGCTTGGATATTTTGAGCAATGCACGACCTTTTTCTATCCAACCGAATTCACATTATTGACTTTGACTGTACCTAGTATATTTGGGATATGGGTGTTTTATTAATTTGATCTCCTCCATGCTCCAAAAATATTGACAAACATCTTTAACCATTGATATTGTAAAACTACCCTTATTTGGCTAGTTGAACCCAACTGAGCCCAAATACCCTATTGGGCTCTCAACCCAATTCTCATAAGATAAGTACACTAACCCACACTCATCCTTCATTATTTATATATAGTTATTTATATACTTAAATACTCGCACATGCACAATATCCCAATAACGCAATAAACGACTTAATTGAAGTATCGTTAGTGAACCTTCTTGTGCACTTGCACTCAAACTAAACCAATACCTATACAACTAGACCTAAGTACACCCAAATCCTTAATAATGGCTAAACCAAATCCCTTAGTCTGAACCAAAGGTTAAAGAACATCAAAATCCTACTGTGGGCCCAGGAAACATATATATAAGGTCTCTTCCTCACAAACCCTAACCCTAACATCTACTTTCCTCTTTGTAGATGCCCCTATAGCCTCCTTCCTCTCTTACATGACCACTTAAGCCTCTCCCTCTCCTTCTCTACTTTGTTTCTACTGCTTTCCAACATCAACTTTATTCTCTACAAGCTGACAAGCCCTAGAGCAAGAGATTAGCCACCCCTAGAGGCCGACTACTTGCTGCTGGTTGCAGTTGCTTTCTATCCAATCAAATCTCTCAAAACCACCTTTAAACTAAATATTTAACTTCTATATGAATCCCCCAAGCAACACCTCAAGTTTTGTGGAGGTTGGAGTCTATTTGGTGCTCCGAAGGGTCCGTATCGCAAGAAAGGACCACTTCGTAATCACATACGGGTAAGTCTTCCAACTTAATTGTGTAAACCCATGATAATATTAGATTATGAGTAGGAATAAATCCATACATAAGAAACACATATTTCTATGTAGAAACTATTCCAAGAAAATTGAACAATCAAGACACGGACACGACGCACCAATGATAGACAAGGTTCATTGAGTATTGCCAAGATAAATATATATAAAATAATTCCAGAAAACTATATGTTATTAATTTATAATATAAATATTATAATTATATAAGTAATCATATTTTATACCGATGGAAAGATTTGATGCAAAGACTACTTGGCCAAGTTGCAAGGAGATAGCATAGTTGAGATGGTTGCATGAATGATGTGATATAATTATTTATATATATAATTATTATTAAATTCAAGAATATTAAATAATATAATTTTATATTAAAAATACTTTATTACTCAAGTTGGTAATATTATATGTACAAACTAGTATCAAATTGTCAGAATACCTAGTCGACGCGCAACATGACTTTGTGATACGATTCTTGGAGGGTTTGATCGTAATTCCTAAAAATAAATTTATATGTGTTTAAATTCTGGAAATAAAATATTTTAAATTTATATTTATGGTATTTGCATATAAAAACTGAACCCTAAAAATATGGACCCTTAGACAAGGTTCTTGGATGAATTTATGGCATATTTTGGCTAATAACAAGGGACTAATTTTGGTTAAAAAGGGATATTATTTTTTGAGTTTAATCATAATTTAATATAAATTATTATGTATTTTTATCAATCTAGGTCATGATTAGGGATTTGTGACATTTCGAACAAGTTTCGAACAAAACTAGTAGACCTATTATGGCCATAACCATAAAATATGCTAAAAATTCTAAATCTAGAATTTAGAATTTAAAAATAGTACAAATCCTGTTTAAATTATGATTATAAGTTTTTTAAATTATTTATATTCATATTTTTTAATTGGAGACTTAATTGTGAATTTTGGAAGTCGGAAACCATAAAATTAGGTTCCGATACTTCATAAAAACATATGAGTTATTGGGTCAACAATTCACATGATATGATGATATTGGACTTGGTTATAAATGGTTTATAATAATTTAGACATTAAATTTGTTGGTACAAGATTCTTGATTAGAAACTTAAAGTAGTAAATTTATTATTTAGGTTAATTAGATTCCGGAGGAGTGGATGCGGGACCATCTTTGCAACAACATACTACAGACCCAGGCAAGTGTACCTTGCCAAGATATTCACAGTTCTTATTTATTTTTAATGCTTTAGTTATTATATGTATATGCATTCTTGATATATCTGCTTACCATAGGCTCGGTTTATGGTACTTTGTGCCGAACGAGATTCGGGTGCCGACAACCTCCGCGGAGTCGAGTATCATAGTTAAAGAGTCAGTATTTGAACCCATGTCTTATGTATATATTATTTGCTCATTCGACCATAGGACACTTGACACGTTATTCATGTAACAAAGTATTTCTTAACATGTTCGTGGTAATTGGACTCTGGATAGGATTACATGATGCATGACATTTAGTATTTCCAATTATATATAAGGTCCATGACTTGTGATGGTAGTTAAAGGTCATGATCATGCGTGTCTTGATTGATTTGTGAGGTTACATTAGGAGAGGAGAGTCTTCATCGTGCTCTAAAATATTCTACTTAGTACTTATCTATTTGTTTATTAGGCTTTGGGTCCCCTATATATATATATACTAGCCTTCTCTGGATTTCCCATACGGAGCCTCGAGGGTACTGTCTACAATACGGATGAGTCTGTGAGTACCAGCCGGGGGTACGAGTCCATACTCTCATTTGTATATCACATAGTTGGTTATATTAGTTTCTCATGTATTATAGTATTATATTGTAACTTTGGCATATTATTTCTTGTACATTGTTACGTCTCTAGGAGGATCTGGTCCCTTGCCAGTTTTGCAGTATAGACGATTGTGGAGATTTCTAGAGCTGTTGATGTTTATCGCCTCGTCATACAGGCATTGGACTAAGGTATTATTATCATTTCTATCGCAGTTATATTTATTATTTTTTGTTACTTATCTTTGTTGATATAGTCTAGTTTTATAGACTATATTCCTTTCTCGAGTCTATTCGAGCTTGTGTGTTACTAGCGACCGACTTTAGCATATGTATCTCATTCTTGAGATTTGTGTTCTTGTAGAATGAGACTTAGAGATTTATCATATTATTTAGGTGATACAGCTTAAGTGCACTCTAACGGGTCCATTAAATTAGATTTGTCCATTGGAGTTGTGCTGCTAGTCATTGCCACGTAGCTAGTCCAACAATATTTTCGGACTAGGACATGGCAAGGTTTTTATGGTGGCCGATGCAGGTTAGAGCATATCATTTCGGTTAAGTTATTGTGCCGAGCGAGCCTGCAGTTAGGATAAGGTTGTTAGGATCTCAATCCACAATTGCTATTGGAACTTTTTTGATTTCTAATATCGTCCTTGAATCTCAAAATTATAATCATTCATACTTTTTTTGAACTCTTATTCTTTGGTTCTCATTTTTTTCTATCTCGAAGATATGAACACTCGTGCGCGATGATCTCCACATGAAAAGATTTTCGTCAAGACGAAGAAGACATAATTGATAGATTATTTGTAAGTAGATGGTTACTTGAGTAGTAAAGATTATGGTAGATGATTTCTAAATATTAGAGTGAGAATAGATTAAGACAATACCAGTAGGAACATAAAATAAAAGGTACTCTATCAACTGCCTAGATTAGAAGTGATGGATTACTATTAGATAAACCTTTTAGTTGTATGTGATTGAGTTATGTTAGGATATAATATTGTGTTTTGATAAGATGGTTTGATCTAAGGTAGGTAGGCCTCTCGACTAGCGAATTGGTATAGAGGTTAATCAATTGATGAAGATAAAATTATAAAATTTTGGTGCTTTGAGGCTTAAACATCTATGTGATTTAAAAAAGGGGGTTTATCATTTTGAAGTGAGAAAAAATAATAAGATAAGGAGCAAGTAATTTATTTAATTATAAATTTTAAGGCGATTATGATGTAATATATTTTAAATTTTAAAATAAAATATTTTGGATGAATTTAAATTTTGTGGAGTTTAAATTTGAAAGATAAACATTAATTTAAATAAAGAGTTGAGAATTTGATATGACAGCATTGAAGATTTTGCTAAACCATAAATTTTTGAAGATTATGATATGATTGAATTTGTATTTAAATTTAAAAAAGATTATGTGATGTATTTAAATTTAGATTTGAAGTATCTTGAAGTATTTAAATTTTATAGAATTTAAATTTGAAAACTTTGATAAGATTTGACTTGGAATCTAATTTGAGAATTTTAGGATATGAAGAGGCGGCACATTGGTGAATATCAATTTAAAGATTTCGTAATTATTTTATTGTTTGAGTATTGTATGGAAAATAAAAATATAAAGGAAAAGATCGAGAGGATAGTTTCAAATTCAAATTTTGTGGATGAGAACTTGAATTAAAATTTATTTAATAGAATATGCAATGGTTGGATTTAAATTAGAGGATTGGATTTAAACTTGAATTATTAAGATTGAGTTATTAAATAAAGTTTTGAGATATTTGATTTAAATTAGGAATTTTAAATGATAGAATTTAAACTTTTAAAACTTTGAGAAGAGTTTGATAAAATATGTTTATATTTCCTTGAGAAAATTTTAGAGGTTAAATAATACTTGGTAAATTTAAGTAAGTTTTGCGAAAATTATTGAATTGAAGGTAAGTAGAAATTATGGTACAAAATTTGTGGTTGATTATATAAAGAAAAAAATATAGAGGAGTAAATTTTGATGGAACAATTTTTGGAATTAAAAAAATTAGATGAGATTTTTTTTTAAATTTGTGATAGGATTTAAATTTTGAAAAATAGATGAAATTAAATTAAGTTTTAAGATTTGAGGAGATAAAGCTATATTGTATTAAAGATTAAAACTTTGAGAATTTTAATTGATCTTAGAATGTTGGTTAGAATTAGATACAACATATATGAATTATTTTTTTGGGTAGCTTTATGATTGCTAGGTTTAATGATGTTATAGATGGTAAAAATGATTAAGTTACATGTATTATCGTTTTGAGAAAAAAAATATTAATAAATTTGAGGAATTAAGGAGAAGACTATTTGAGAATTGAATTTCAAAAAGGTGAAATGAGACAACTTTGAGAATGGAATTTAAAGGTATTATATGGAAAGATTAAATTTTAAATTCTGGAAAGGCCATGATATACTGGATTTGATTTCTCTTTAATTTTGAAGGGCTTAAATCATAGAGTTTAAATTTTAGAATTTAAATTTGGAGAATAGAATTTTGGAGATTGGATTTAAAATTTTGAGTATTGGGTTAATAGATTTAAACTTTGAGAAAATTAAGAAGATTAACATCATAGATAGTGGACTACAAGATATGGATTCAAATTATGTTTTAAAGGTTGAAATTAAATTCAAGTTTAAGAATTTGAGACTTTGGATCTTATGGATTTAATTTGAGGATTTTAAAAAAATTAGAATGAGTAGAATAATAATAAATTTTAAAGGTCAGAATTGAGTTTAATTTAAATTTGCAGAATTTAAAACTTGAATTGGTTAAATTTTAAATTTTAAATTTTAAAATTTAATTTTAAATTTTTTTAGAAGTTTAAGATAAAATTCAAGGTATTTAAGGATAATATTGAGTATTTTGATTGTTAGGAGTTCAATATAATATTGATAATTTATTTATGGGATGGATTATACCAAAGGAATAACAATATAAAGATTAACTTTATCACTTATAGAATTAACTTTTAAGGACTTAATTTGAATTCAAAATTTGAAGAATTTTTTTTTCGAGAGATACGTTTGATGTTGAGACATTGAATTTTAATTTTGATGATGAGACTCTGAATTTTAAAATTCAAATTTTGATGATGAGACTTTGAATTTTAAAATTTATTCATAAGATATAGATTAGTAGGTTTTAAATTGAGGATTGTTTTAACTTTTCAATTTTTAGGATTGACTGATGTTTGAGGATGACCATTAATTAAATACCAAAAATTGGTGTATACGTAATGACAATGATGAGAAGACAAATTATGGCTATAAGAACAAATCAAATTATTAGAAAATTTTAGGAAATAACTAAAATATGAGATACAAATTTTCAAGGATGGAATTAAAATTTTTTTTAATTTCAATATTGGATTAGATTTTTTAAGTTTGGATATGGAATTAAATTCGAAGGATTGGATTATTAAATTTTTGAAGACTTTTATAAATGAGATTTAAATTTTGAGGAAATAATGTTAGATTATATTTAAGAGTTATGACTTGAGAATCAAATTGAAAAAAAATATTTTATTCGATTTTTAAATTTTGACGATAAATTTGAATTTCAAAGATTTACTTTAAATTTTAAGTTGTAAGGATGAAGTAAATTTTGAGGACTTTGTTAAATAGCAAAAGCAATTTGACTTCATAATTATATTGCTTGAATTTTGATACAGAAAAAAATTATATATATATATATATATATATATATATATATATATATATATATATATATATATATATATATATATATATATTATTGAAGATCTAAAATTTCGAGGACAAAATTCTTTTAAGATAAGTAGATTGTAAGTACCCTCATTTTGGAATATGGATAATTTGGTAATTTATAATTATTTTTATTATTTTGTTTAATTATATACATTTAAAGAATTAATTTCTAAAATTCTTTTTAATATATATGACACTTTGCGATGGCTTAGATATTTTGAGCAAAGAACAACCTTTTTTCCTTTCAACCGAATTCACATTATTGGCCTTGATTGTACCTAGTACATTTGGTATATGGGTGTTGCATTAATTTGATCTCCCACATGTTCAAAAAATATTGGCAAACATCTAAAAATATTCATATTGCAAAACTATCCTTATTTGGCCAGTCGAACCCAACTTACCACAAATACCCTACTCGTGCTCTCAAACCAATTCCCATGAGACATGTACACTACCCCAACCTCAGCCCACATTATATATATATATATATATATATATATATATATATATATATATTTCTACACTTAAACCCTCGCACATGCACAACAACCCAATAACGTAACAAACGACTTAATTGAAGTACCGTTAGTGAACCTTCTTGTGAACTTGCACTCAAACAAAACCAATACCCATACAACTAGACCCAAGTGCACACAAAGCCTTAATAAGGGCAAAAACAAATCCCTTAGGTGTCACCCACACTTTTTTCAACTAAGGGTTGTTTGGTAATTTGGCATGGGTATTTGTATTTTTAGGAATATAATATTAAATATTGTGCATGGGTAAATATTTATTTATTGTACTATTTATTTCTTGTAGATGTTAGATTTATTTTTGACTTGTGTAGTGGACCTAACTAGTTTAGTTTAGATCTATGGACCAACATTTGATTCTAGTTAGAATTAAGCCCAGTAATAAGCTCATTCATCAGGAGGATGAATTAATTAGTGAAACCAATTAGACTAGAATCTTCTCTCCTTAATTATTTCTTTACGACAAGCCCCAAGGGGTATTTTGGACTTTTCATAGTAGCTTGGAGGAGGGGCAAGGGGTCGGCTACCATAGGGAGGAGAGAGACTCTATTTCTTCTCATTTGTTATTCCAAATCTAGATCTTGTATTTTCTCTCTTCCAAATTCTTCATTTCCACACCAATCCCTACTTAAATTTCTTTCCAATTCCTTCATAATTCTTTATTGGAAGCTAGTAGAAAAATGATCTATAAGAAGAAAGCAAGGATCTACAAGGAGGAGCAAGGATCTACAAGTTGGAGGCTCTTTTCACTCAATTTGGGAATTTTATTGGAAATCCATCTCCCAATAGTTATAATACAGTTTTTCTCTCTAATTAGACTATAAATCTGTGATTTAATCATAAGGAACCACCCCATATGCTAAGTCTATCCATAGGAATTGGAATTTGATTCATAGGAGGCTATGGATAAAGTTATGTAGTATTTTGTGTCAATTTTGGAAAAAATTTAAGATTGGCACATCTTGTGTTTGTCAATAGGTCAATTAGACCAAATTAATATGCGTTTAATTGTGTATGACTAGTATTGTATCCACAATTTGATATGTGTAGACCGTATTATGATAATTTTGAGATACGGGTTGATTTGCTGGTTTTCTTTCGACACGGGAGTTTGAGCATGTCATATCTTGACATGGACACGTAGTTGAGTAGTTAATTCTTCGTATTATTCATAATTATGATTTTAGTCTTGCTCGTGTCCTTCGGGGTACGTTGGGTTGTGTGGTGGAGCTGTATCGCAAGCGTATCATAGAATGAGTGTGATACGGATGCGGTGTACTCCACGTATTTGCTTTATTGTATTTCAATTTAATTTGCCATGGTAATAGTTATTAGAATAATATATTTATAATAATTGTATGATATATATGTATATATGTATGTATATTTATGGAGATGATCATGTTGTATTTAGAGGTGTTGGTGGCCATGATAATAGTTATTAGAATGATATATTTACTAGTATAGTAGTTATGGATATACTTAGTGATTATAAATATATAGATAAATATATATGTATGTATGTGATTATACATATATTCATAGATAGATATATATGTATGTGAGTATGTTATATATGTATATAAGTATGTGTTTGTATATATATGTATATATATCTACATGTATAGATGTGTATATATATTTACATAGACTGTGAGAGAGTGTTGTGAAGTGAGAGGGGGTCGGACAGTAGCTCAACTGGAATGCAACTACAGTAGCCAACTGCACAGCAACCTGCAGTAACTAATTACTCAACAACTTGCAGTAGCATTCTGCAGCAAAGCATAGCAACCAACAACCCCTGTAGCAAGCTAGCTATACTGTGCATCAACACTACAACAAGCTAGCCAACTGCACAATATTTAGCACCCTCAGCAAACTACAGCTGCAGCAACAACAACCTACAGCATCCAGCAGCCTGCAACAGTAACTGTGCAAGCCAGTAGCAGCAATGCATTCAGCAATGCAGCAACAACATCAATGCACAATAACAGCAGAGGTAGCAGCAAGGTTAGGTAGTTAGTTCATTGATAGTTAGTGTATTTAGTTAGTTAGTTTGTTACATTATCTAGTAGTTATATCTATATATACATGTTGTTAGACTAGTAGTTAGATATATACTATTGATTACTAGTAGTTGTATGCATGTATGTATATACATGTATTGGTAAGTTAGTAGGTAGTTAGTATGGTATAATCTAAGTAGTTTAATGCATGTTAGTTATAGTTTAGTGTATTGGGTAGTTAATTATATACTAGAATTTGAATTACCTTGTGATACCAAGGTATTGGTGGATACTTAAGGTATTGGGTTGGAATATCATGATGAGAGTGTATGTGGTGAGATACGCATTTGTTCAAAGCCAAGGTATCTACCTTGTTAGCTAAGAGTATTATATGTATTATCTTGTATATATATATAAATTAGTATTTTCATATCTAAAATTTGTGTATCCTATGATACGGTGCTTTGTTTATATCCGTGTATCTTAGCATAACTATTATGGCCTAGTTACATAGTACATGGACCTAATATCCTAGAGATGGACTCATACCACCTAGAAATAGCCAGTTTGACCAAGTTTGACTAGTTTGACCTAGAGTTGATCTAGTTTGACTGTTTTGACTTAGAAATGACTTTATGACCTAGAATTGAACTAGTTTAACTTATTTTTATTCCAAAATCTTGTATTGATGTAATATACCATATATAGGTCTGTGTGATACTAGCTTGGGCATCGAGAGACACACCTTGCTCAGGACCTCAGGCGAGTACATTTCTCTGTTAGTTTTTATTTCATAATAGTATATATATATCATGTTCTAGAACTGTATACTTGATTTTGACACAGTAGTTTCACGGACTGGTACAACATGGATTATGTCAGGAGATGTTATCCCCTATGGTGTTCAGCTGGTACTCCTTCATATATGTTTTATCATGTGTATTGGGTATTAATTTATTAAATTTTGTGTTGACATACTGCTCGTGTTCAGTGCACTTATTTGTGTACACACACTGCTCATGTTCAGTGTGCCCATATTCGTATTCGTAACATGTCGTGATTGGATCCATTGGTATTAGTTGGGGATGGGGGAGTAGGAATTGATTATGTGATCAAAGTCCCAGTGTATTTGTGTACATATCGATTACATACCACAGTTATAATCGTGTTACCTTATTATATTCATGTTCAACCTAAACCGATCATATAATGAACTTGTATTCTGAGGCACAGTAGTTAGATTTCAGTTATTCCTTTATATTATAGATATTCATATTGCTTGTTCTTCATTCCAGTATATTACCTATTCACTCTAGTTTATTTCATTCTGTTGATTAGTTATCTTGTATTGTTTTTTATTATCTATTTTATATGCTCGATTATGTATTTGAAACTTCTTTCAGAGGTATGTACTTCGATCCAATCCTGACTGGATATATTTTTCTAGATGATTGGCTCATAGATCAGTATCCTATATTCTATGAGCCGCAGAAGGGCTTACCACTATAGCATACTATTGTAGACCAGGAGGACTTAGTTTTAGAGCCTGAGGAGATTTAGTTTATTTTAGTGGTTTTGTATTAGATTGTTATTGAGACTTGGCATGTATATTATTTCAGACTTATGGATTATATCTTGATTCTTTTCTTTGTTATTCCATTCATGCTTTATCTTTCTTAGTTTGCGTTATGATTGAGTATATTACATTTGTGAGATACCATATTATTTCTCCTTTTGGAGTTGAGATTATTGACAGGTACCATATATATTGTGTGAGATATTTCACTACCAGAAAAAGTCAAATTAGTGACGCCCAAAAACGTCGCTAAATGACAAAAAAATATCGCTAAACATGTTTAGCAACGTAATTAGCGACATTTTACAGAAGTCGGTAATAATAACGTCGCTGAAATAAAAAATGTCACTAAACGTCGCTATACCGACATTTTTTAGCGACTTAGAACGTGTCGCTAACTTAGCGACGTTTAGCGACTCTCAGTCACTAATTAGAGACGTAATTAAATGTCGCTAAACGTCGCTAATTAGCGACTTATATAGCGACGTAACAGCGACGTCTTTAATGACCTGACAGTACTGCCATGTCAATATTTTGCGACGTACACGAACGTATTTAGCGACGTTTAGCGATGTCATTAGAGACAGCTTTTGACGTCGCTAAGTAGCGACTTATTTACCGACGTATAAAAAATGTCGCTAGGCGTCGCTAAATACGTCACTAAATTTACAAAAAAAATAAAAATAAAACTTAATTGTTCCAAACTGCAATTTATAAATTTCTAATTAAAAATAGACCCGGAGCAACCCTTCGTTGAATTCTCTAGGTTCGCCGACCCCTTCGGTGGAACACTCAACACCGGATTAACAACATTTAATATGAATAAAAGTATCACAGTCATACAATTAATACACACAAATATCACAGTCATACAATTAATACACACAAATATTACAGTCACACAATACATAATATATAATTATCACAGTATCACATGGCATAAACAACGTCACAAAATGTATATTATCACAGTCATAAAAAATGCATAATATATAAGTATACGAAATATCACAGTATCAATCTCGAGGATATCTAATATGCTAGGGCAGATACCAGTCCCTCAAATACTGCGCATAAACATCGTTTATGTTATCAATCTCCGCTATGGGTGCTGGGTGACTGGAACTCCCCGTCTGAGATACAACCGCTATAGGTGCTGGATGATTGGAACTTCCCGTCTGAGATACAGCAGGTGGTATCTCTTCCTTCTTAACAGTAGGAGGCATCACTTCCTCCTTAACAGAAGGAGGCATCACTTCCTCCTTAACAGTAGGAGGTATCACTCTCTTGGGTGCTATCTAGTAAGATAGATGAAAACAAAGAATATAATTGATAACAAATATTACTTAAGACATATCCTTAATAATACGGAATGGAAGAATTAGATGACTCACAAAGAATTAGCTGTTTGCTGCAGTATAATAATGATACCATAATATCTATTGCTTAACATTTTGTCCTAACAATAAAAACACTATAAGATGTATCTAGTCAACCAACGGATACAAATCTATTAGTAGTGTTGATGATGGAGATGATAATACGAATGATGATGATTATTAGGGTTTTGTCAAGTCTTCTATTTTATTAGCCCAACTTATAACACTATTCCACATTGCTATTCTAACTGATATCAACTTCTCTTAACCAATATCTTACTATCTAACCTATCTTAACCAATTACCTATCTACCTTGGCACTCAACACTTAACTGTTACTTACCTCTCTAGTACTATCCTTATTCACTTGCATACACCTGAACTCACACAACACATGGACACCTGCACTCATATTTGCAGTGCCCTCTCAGACACATATCAAATCAACCCTCAATACCTTAGAATTATACACATACTACCCCTCCACATATCAAAAGAACTAGAGGAGAGTTAGCCTTAACAACTCAAAATCTTTCTCTAAAGGCTAGTATGTAACCTTTATCCAAAAGTTGGGTCTTGATATCCATAAAAATAAGATAAGTATGAAGTATCATAGTTTTTGTATCATAAGTATCACCCAAATATGAAAGTACTATTCAACAAGATAATATCATTCAGTAGGATAAGACAAGATAACAAAAAATTGTATAATATTGTTTTGAAAATAGGTTATTTATTAGAACCTATGCATAAAGTGTTAGGTAGAGTTGAAGATATATGATTGAGTGAGTGTGTATCATTTAGGACTGATACCAGGTTGTATCAGTAGGTGGGGAGTGAGTGGGGTCAAGTGATTAAGTATCAAAGTTAGAATGAGAGGTTTGAGTTTAAAAGTATTTTGGGACTCGAGTACCATATACCAGGGTTCTATTTGTAGTGTTGGAAGGTCTGATATGGTTTCAGTCCTAGAGAGAGTGTGGGTTCAAATATTGTAATGGGTGTCAGAGATTAGTTTGGTGTGGTATGAGTGTGAGATATTTTGAGTAAGATAAGTGTAGATATTGAATGTGTTATACAAGGTAGTATGCTCTTATACACTAAACAAAAGAGCTTGGTATTAGACTAGGTTATAAGTGTTGGTATCTATATCATAGGAGGTTGGGTGTTGAGTGGTAATATAGTAAGAAAGGAGAACTCTTGTATTGGAGTAGTCTAAAATCAGACCTGGGTATGAGATGTTCATCTCATGTAGAGGAGCATCATGGTTGTGTGTTAGTGTCATGTTAAGAGTTGGTTGTGTGTGTAGTATAAAACTCTTACTACCAAAGTTGATAGGGATGAGGTATTAGTGTGTGCTAGGTGCAGTATAGGTTTAAGGGGATATTCAAGGTCAAGTGTTCAATTATAGTCCAAGAACAGTGAATATTGAGTGTAAGGATGGGAAAAGTACTCACTTTGTGTTGTGATATCCTAGTATACCAGTAAGAGTTGTGGCAGTGTACTTGAGTATAGGTATCATGGTAAATGTCAAGTTAAGTGCTATGGAATATAGGACAAGGTATACAATAGGTAATTGTGATACAAGGATATAGGTATTGAATACTTGGGTGAAAATAGAGTATTCACCCAAATACTCTATATGAAAGTATTAAGAAATTGATATTGAATAGTAAAAATTGATAACCCTAACCCTAACCCCTGATCAAAAAACCTAAGCCTAACCCTAAACCTAACCCTAACCCCTGATCAAAAACCCTAATCCTAACCCTAACCAGGTCAAAAAACCTAACCCTAACCCTAACCCCTGATCAAAAACCCTAAACCTAACCCTAACCCTAACCCCAAGTCAAAAAACCTAACCCTAACCCTAAGTGTCATGTGTGTCTATCAGTGTGTGTGTGTGTGTGTGCGTGTGTGTGTGTGTGTGTGCGTCTGTGTGTGTGTGTGTCGTGTGTGTCTGTCAGTGTCTGTGTGTGTGTGTCATGTCTGTCAAGTGTGTGTCAGTGTCACATGTGTGTGAGAGAGAGAGAGAGTTAGGGTTTACCTAGAGCTCGAGGAGGAGGAGGGGGATACCGGAGTAGCCGCAGCCGTGGACAGCCGTGGAGAGCCGGTCGCCGGAGAGGGGGGGTGGGAGAATTCGAAAGGTTTTAAAAACTTTCAAAATTTTCGCAGATGGGGGAAAAGAAAACTGAGACTTAATTAACCAAAATTTAGCGATGTTTAACGACGTAAAAAAATAGCGCTAAATAAAAATTTAGCGACGTCATACACGTCGCTAAATACGTTGCTAAATATTTTTAATATATACGTCGCTAATTACGACGCTAAACGTCGCTAAATTATACATATTAGTGACGTTTAGCGACCTTAATCAAACTTATAGCGACTAATATTTTTAAATCTTAATAAAAGTTGCTAAACGTTGCTAAATGTCGCCATTCAGCGACGTCTAGCGACATTTTTTACGGATTCGCTAATTTAGCGCCGTTTTTAAATAGAGTCGCTAAAATGCGTCGCTAATCCCACTTTTTCCAGTAGTGTTTAGATAATAGAATTGACCCAGACAGAGTTCTACCGTCAATGCTGCGGCGTAGGCTAGGCGTACCCACGTACTTGTGCCCGAATATTCGGGTGTGGGTCATGACACATTTTTATTTGTGGCCCATGCATGTCTAGAGTCGCAAGTAGAGCGATATCCTAGTGATGCTCACCTAGAGTACTTGTCACACCCCAGTCCCAAATATACGGAACCAGGCCACGTGGCAATAGCCAGCTGTCACATCTTCGAGGATGTCCCAATTTAATAGATCCTAACGAAGAGTGCTACACTGTCCTAAATACTATCATGTCCCATATGAATCAACAACAAGTAATCTAATCTCATCCATAATATAAAACAGTAAGAATGTACGCATAATAAATGCTGGAAGATAAACGCCAGTCTCAATATCATAGTACAACCAAGAATGTCTGGTAGGGACAAACCTACTACTATGACGAAATATAATACGAAAATGATAGATAAAAGATAATGACCAGGGCATTGGCTGAGTAGATAATGATGCTCCCAATCCTAGGCAGAAGGCCTACCAAGTGATCACGGGTACTCCGAAGGTAGAACCTCTAGCTCCTTTGCGGTAGCGAATCTCATCTTCTGTCCTGGGCCATATACTGTGGGGTAATATGTCTCGTCCAAATCTGAAAAGGTCAGGTCCTCAGAGGGACGTAACAAGATACATAAAAACATGCCATATATAAATACTGAATAAAATAAATATAATAAAAGTTGTGCTAACCATCTAAGTGAATTCAATGTGAGGACAACGCTGGTACGTATGGGTAGGTGTAGGCATAACGTCCATACTCCGAAGAGAGTGGCATCAGTACAGTATATCATCCATATCGCTCCAAAGAATATGGCATCAATATAGTATATCGTCCATATCGCTCCGAAGAACGTGGCATCAGTGTAAAGAAAGTCATTGGACCCGTGGTTTCTCTGAAATCACAGCTCCAATGTATGTACCCCATACGCCTACTAGTTGTCCTCTCCGCCCAATATAAATACACTAGTCGAATACTTGACGTGCATACCACGTATCTATATGCCAGTCTCTACAAATAATATATCCTGAGTTACGTACTAACCGTGATGCATGTCACACGCACCGATAGCTAGTCGAATATGCGGACCCGCATCCCAGTATGAATGTCACAGTGAATACGTGTAAGTGTCAGGTCTTGGAAGATATCAACGTATCCTCCTAACTGGAGTGAATATGCTAACAACTAGGTCAAGTATACAAATTATCGACGCAACCGTCGACTACACCCGAGTCAATCTCGGACGCACACAGTCATATGAAATAAAACAACGAGAATCATACAACATATGCATAATTTAAATTTAACAGTAAATATGGCAAGGTATCTTTCCTGAGTCCTCAAGATGTGAATGCCAATAGCCTGCTCCTACAGTGTCCCCTGGCTGATCCAATGACCCTAAACATACCATATAATATAAAAATTCTACATCAGATACTAACGTAAATACATATACAATTTACGATGCTCCTCTTAGGTACTATCGTAAGATCACTGCTGATCGAATACAGCATCACGTGTGCACGTAGCTAGGGTGTACACTCATTCTGTCCTTGGTTAACGTGCATTTTGATACAATAATTCTATGTTATCGGTTTACGAAACTACGTTATACCTTGTTGAATTACACACCATTTATTTCCATGTTAATTGCACTAGGTAACTGTCCACGTTTCTGGTGAATTATAAGTGCTAGTAACAAGTGCAACTATTAAGGTAATTATTTTCTATTAATTATTTTTTAAATCGAATTAACATACGTACTCATCTCTAGGGTTCCACATAATTGGTTTGTGTCCACGTACGATGCGCGACACAACTTGACGATACGACGACATGATCGTATGATGACATGATACAAGGAAATGAGGCTGGTGGTCGAGTACCTGGTCGACAGGACGAAGGGGGTCTATCTGCTAGTTGGCCGTCCTTCGGTGAGGGGAACTCTGACGTCGTCGGCGGTAAGCAGCAGCGACAGCGGTAGTACATAACTGCAGTAGCCGCAGCAGCAGCCGCAGTCCTGGGCGGTGGCGGTCGTCGGGTCGAGGCGGAGCGGGGGTGGCCGTCGGGTCATGAGGCAGTGCGGGGGTGGCCGTCGGGTCACAAGGAAAGGCAGTGCTCCGCCTGGCAGCGGTGATCGGGTGCTAGAGTGGGGGGCCGGGGCAGTCGGGTTTGGATGGTCGGTCGGTGGTGGTGCAGGCGGTCTGATGGGGAGAGTCCGGGGTCAGGTAAGATGAGGCGGTGGTCGGGCTTATGAAGTCGGAGGAGGCGAGACTAGGGTTTGGTTAGACGGCTAGAGTATGAATAGGTGATGGTGATCTAGGGTTTCCCATGGAAGAATATGTGTGTTTATATATATAGGGATTTGTGGATTGCTATTGGGACTTGGGCCTGTCCGACCTTGTTAGGGTGGGGCTGGTCCACGTAGCAAAGTGCGTGTGGGCTTGGTTAGGTTTGTTTGAGGTAAAATTGGCTTGAATTTAATTAAATTAATAAATACAAGGCATTCTCTTAAGGAATATTGTGTAGCTAAGATGAGACACCATAACGAGTATCTAAGGTTGCACAATGGTCAGAGGGATAGTCTGGCATGTCTAAAAGATATTCGTGAATTCGGGTGGAAGATACTAATAGTGGGGTGCTCCAACCTCGAAACAACGGTAAGGTGTATTATGATGTAAAATTGACGCACATTAATCCTAATAAATTCCAAATTAATCCTGGTCTCTTGATTTAATTACAATTAACCCTGAATTGGTCGAGGGGGTTTACAATATACCCTCCTTAGAGCATTTCGTCCACGAAATTAAAACATACGCATGGTAAGAAATCCTAACTGAAATTAAAATGCTAATACGTACCTATTCCTTAGAAGAGGTGGGGATAGCGCTGTCTAATATCCTCCTCGTATTCCCAAGTCGACTCTCCTAGTGCATGATGTCTCCATGCGACGCGGATTAGGGGGATAGTCTGACCTCGCAGTACCTTCTCGCTCCTGTCTAGGATCTCAACAGGCTCCTCTTGGTATGATAAACTCGGCCCAGCTGTGATCTCTGAATGGTCAAGTATATGACTCGAATCTGGTATGTACCTTCTCAGCTGAGATACATGGAAGACGTCATGGAATCCTTCCAAAGTCTGCGGCAAGGCTAATCTGTAAGCAACCTCTCCGACGCGTTCTAACATATTGAATGGTCCGATGTACCTCGGACTCAGATTCCCTCTGCCTCCAAATATGATCGTCCCTCGAGTAGGTAAAATCTTTAGAAATATGTGTTCTCCAACCTGGAACTCTAAGGGTCGTCAATGTGTATTCGTCCAATGCTTCTGTCGGTCCTGTGCTGCTCGTAGGTGCCCTTGGATCTTCTTCACCTTCTCTACTGTACGAACAACCAACTCGGGGCCAAGAATCTGTCTCTCGCCTATATCGCTCTAAAATACGGGGGAACGACACTTCCTGCCATACAATGTTTCATAGGGAGCCATCTGGGTGCTCGCTTGATAGCTGTTGTTGTAGGAAAACTCAACCAAATGCAAATGGTCCTTCCATGATCCTCCGAAGTCAAGCATGCATGCTCTTAACATATCTTCCAAAGTCTGAATGGTGCACTCCGACTGGCCATCTGTTTGTGGGTGATACGCTATGCTAAACTACAGGCGAGTACCGAGACTATCTTGTATACTCCGCCAGAAGTAAAATGTGAACCTCGTATCCCTGTCAAACACTATGCTAACTGGTACCCCATATAGTCGCACAACGTCCTTCATGTACATATCTGCTAGGACCTCAGTGGATTGCCCAACTCTGAAGGGTAGAAAGTGTGCGGACTTGGTGAGTCTATCTACAATTACCCATACTGTATTGCGACCACTAAGACTCCTCGGAAAGCCCGTAACAAAGTCCATAGTGATATGCTCCCATTTCCACTCTGGTATAGGGAGAGGTTGAAGCAATCCTGCATATCTCTGATGTTCAGCCTTGACATGCTGACACACCAGGCACTTGGCCACAAAGCGTGCTATCTCTCTCTCCATTCCATGCAACCAGTAATACTGTCTCAAGTCTCTGTACATCTTCGTGTCTCTTGGATGAATAGAGTAGGTTGAACTGTGTGCTTCTGTCATCAACTCCGGACGAAGTTCTCCATTTAGAACATAGAGACGATCTCCACATCTTAAAGTTCCATCTTCATGTATACACAGTCCTGTCTGTATTACAGCCTTTGTCCTCTGTCTAAGCCTCTGAAATCTGGCGTCTGTTGGCAAAGAATTCTTGATCCTTTCCACTAATGTCGATTTCAACTGAAAACTCAACAACTGTCCATCTACTTCGGGCATGACACCTCTATACCCATCTGCTCTAGATCTCTCAGTAGATGTTGTTGGGTAGTCAAGAAGAATGCCATGGGTCTTCTGCTCAACGCGTCAGCTACTACGTTGGCCTTTCCCGGGTGGTACTGCAGCTCAATCTCGAAGTCTGTCATTACCTCGAGCCAACGTCTCTGCCTCTGATTAAGGTCCTTCTTGGTGTAGACGTACTTCAGGCTCTTATGATCAGTGAATATTTCTACTCTTTCTCCATATAGGTAGTGCCTCCAAAGCTTCAAAGAAAAAATTACTACGGCAAGCTCCAAGTCGTGGGTGGGATAGTTCTTCTCATGGGTCCTCAACTGTCTAGAAGCAGAGGCTACAACCTTCCCATGCTGCATCAAGATGCATCCTAGTCCTTTTCTGGATGCATCGCTATAGATTACAAATTCTCCAGTTCCAAATGGTATGGTCAAGATAGGTGCTATAGTCAAACGCTTCTTCAGCTCATCGAATGCCTTCTGACACTCCTCTGTCCAAGTGAACTCCTGCTCCTTATGGGTCAAGCGGGTCATCGGTTCTGCGATCCTCGCGAAGTTCTCCACGAACCTCCGGTAATACCCGACAAGTCCGAGAAAACTCTTTACTTCTGAGACATTGGTAGGGGTTGGCCATGTCTCTACCGATGAAATCTTTGCCGAATATACTGAAATACCATCTCCTGAGATGACGTGTCCAAGAAAAGTGACACGATCTAGAAGAAACTCACACTTGTTCAGCTTAGCATAAAGTCTCTCTCTCCTCAGTGTCTCTAACACTAGTCTCAAGTGCTCCTCGTGCTCCTCATGGCTCTTTGAATACACCAAGATGTCGTCGATGAAGACTACCATGAACCGGTCCATGTATTGGTGGAATACTCTGTTCATCAAGTTCATAAAAATAGCAGGTGCATTCGTCAGTCCAAAATGCATCACTAAGAACTCGTAGTGACCATAACGAGTCCTGAATGCTGTCTTTTGAATATTTTCTCTTTGCACCTTCACTTGATGATAACCCAATCTCAAGTCAATCTTTGTGAATACCACTTTCCTGTCAACTGGTCGAAGAAATCATCAATCCGCGGCAGGTGGTACTTGTTCTTGATAGTAAAAGCATTAAGGGCTCTGTAATCAATGTACATGCGCACTATCCCATCTTTCTAAGGTACAAACAATATTAGTGCTCCCCAGGGTGATACACTAGGATGGATAAATCCCTTACTCTGTAACTCCTCTAATTGTTGCTTCAGCTCATCTAACTCCTTCTTCGCCAATCGGTATATATTAGAAGATACCGGTGCTGCTCCAGATACTAGCTCAATAGTGAACTCTACGTCTCTATCTGGCGGTAAGCCTGACAATTCTTCAGAAAAAACATCCTCAAATTCTTTAACTATTGGTGGGGGTACCATATCCATAGCCATGTACGCTTCAGCTATCTGTCCTACTCCTTGTTCGACGGTCCCTCGTATATACTCGAATTTTGGTTGATCTGGCGGTCTAAAAGTGACGCTATATTTCCGGCAGTTCAGTATGGCATTATACTGGCTTAACCAGTCTATGCCTAGCACAACATCAAAGTACGGCATGGGTAATACCAAGAACCGCGCTCTCATCTCTTTTCCACATACGACTACCGAGCACGTTCTGATAGTGCTGATAACCGGCATGATGCCTCCCCCGGTAAGAATCTTCCAACTCTTAGGTAAGGGAGAAGTCGCTACTATATGCATTGCTACGAATCTACTAGATATGAATGATAATGTAGCTCCAGAATCAAACAATGCAGTTGCAGGTAATGATGCAATAAAATGGTACATGTGATAGCTTCCCCTTCTGTTTCCTCCTCCGTAGCTGCTAATGCAAAGGCCTGTCCGTGCCTCTGTCCTCATGTCTGCTGTCGGGCCCGATCAAACTATGTCTGCTGTGGGGCCAAAGGTGGTCCCCTCTGAAATCCTCTAGGTACCGGTGGACGCTGACCTCCTGGTGGGGTAGTATCCTTGGAACTGGTGCTGCTGGCCTCTGTCCGGTCTGCGGTGCTTCCTCCCTGCGCTGTGGGCAATCTCTGACAAGGTGTTGGCTTGCTCCACAAATCATGCATGTTTCCAGTCTCTTTCGACAATCCTTCTCGAAGTGGCCTCTCTTACCACAAAAGTGGCAAGTTGGGAGTTCCTGGTGTGGGTATGGTGTTATCCTCTATTGTATCAGTGCTCCGGGACGACGGATCGGTCCTTCTGCTCTGGGCTGGACTGGCTGGCGTGGTCGTGCTGGAATGTCTAGCTCCTCTGATGATGGCCTCTTGGATCCTCGCCTCTGCTAGAACCTCGTCATAAGAGATCCTCGCCTGTGTGGTGGTATACCCCTGTAGCTCGAAGGTTAGGCCGTGATGGAATCTCTGAGCCTTCTCTAAATCGTTGGGTATTAGGACGACACTTAATCTGCTAAGGCGGCTAAAATTTGCGTTATAGGTGTTAACAGTCATATTCCCCTGTTCTAGATGTCGAAACTAGGAGTATAGGACATTTCTGACTATAGTTGGGAAATATTTCGCATTGAAGTACTCTAAGAACTGTTCCCAAGTCTGGTTCTTGTCTACACTGTGCTTATTAGAATCCTACCAGTGATGGGCATTGCCTTTTAGTTGGGCCCTCACTGCGGTCATCCAAAGGTCTGGATGTTGTTGTGAAGCCTCTAGTAACATCTCCGTGTTGGCGACCCAATCGGAGATCTTCTTTACTATCTTATTGCCCGAGAAAGTATCCGGTCTCATCTGTCAGAACCATCTTACAATGCCACCTGTCTAGGCTGGTGCAGGTGCTGGTATTGGTGCTGTGACAGGCATCCTCTCTAGTACTGCCATCAAACTCTGTCTCAACGTCTCAGTCTGATGTCACGGTGCTTGCATCATAGTCTAGAAGAAATGAAACATCTGTGGCTGTCCATTTAGCTGTGGCATCTGGGGTGTATAAGGTGGAGGTGGTGGTAATGGAACCTCTGGTTGAGCGGTAGGTGTCTCCTCAGATGTCAACCTCTCGGTCTGCGGCATCGGTGTAGATCCTGAAGTTTGGCCCTCAAAATGCTGTATGGGGATCGTTTGTGAAGTCTGTCCCTCGGCTGCTGCTGGGTAGGATTGCCCTGAGAAGTCTTGTGCCAATGTATCAGCGGGGCCTGTGGCGGTGGTTGCCCTCCAGGTTGCCCCTGGGGTACCTCCTCCCCTTGGGTGGTGTTGTCTGGCACCACAGCACTGGGTGCTCCTCGTCCACTGTGTAAGTTTATCTTGCTGCAAGAGGTAGGATTTCATAAAAAGAGTATGGAATCAAGCAACAGAATGCAGATATTTAGAAGTAATATGTAGGAAATTCAAAGACGAAATCAAAGTGGATGAGACATAGAAATTTCTATCCTATTGCAGGCTCGCTGGGCATGTTTTCATACCACAAGCGATAAAGTTGACCTGCATAGGCCACCACTAAAACCATGACACGCCCCAGTCCCAAATACACGGGACCAGGCCACATGGCAATAGCCAGCTGTCACGTCTCCGAGGATGTCCCAATTTAATGGATCCTAACGAAGAGTGCTACGCTGTCCTAAATACTAACATGTCCCATGTGAATCAACAACAAGTAATCTAATCTCATCCATAATATAAAATAGTAAGAATGTACTCATAATAAATACTGGAAGATAAACGCCAGTCTCAATATCATAGTACAACCAAGAATGTCTGGTAGGGACAAACCTACTACTATGACGAAATAAAATACGAAAATGATAGATAAAAGATAATGACCGGAGCATCGGCTGACTAGATAATGATGCTCCCAATCCTAGGCAGATGGCCTACCAAGTGATCACGAGAACTCCGAAGGTAGAACCTCTAGCTCCTCTACGGTAGAGAATCTCGTCTCCTGTCCTGGGCCGTATACTGTGGGGTAAAATACCTCGTCCAAATCTGGAAAGGTACCAGGTCCTCAAAGGGACGTAACAAGATACATAGAAATATGCCATATATAAATACTGAATAAAATAAATACAATAAAGGGAGTGCTAACCATCTAAGTGAATTTAATGTGAGGACAACGCTGGTACGTATGGGTAGGTGTAGGCATAACGTCCATACTCCGAAGAGAGTGGCATCAGTACAGTATATTATCTATATTGCTCCGAAGAATGTGGCATCAATATAGTATATCGTCCATATCGCTCCGAAGAACATGGCATCAGTGTAAAGGAAGTCATTGGACTCGTGGTTTCTTCGAAATCACAGCTCCAATGTGTGTACCCCATACGCCTACTAGTTGTCCTCCCCGCCCAATGTAAATACACTAGTCGAATACTCGACGTACATAACACGTATCTATATGCCAGTCTCTACAAATAATATATCCTGAGTTACGTACTAACCGTGATACATGTCACACGTACCGATAGCTAGTCGAATATGCGGACCCACATCCTAATATGAATGTCACAGTGAATACGTGTAAGTGTTAGGTCTTGGAAGATATCAACGTATCCTCCTAACTGTGTGAGTCTGCTGCACCCGAGTCAATCTCGGACGCACACAGTCATATGAAATAAAACAACGAGAATCATACAACATATGCATAATTTAAATTTAACAATAAATATGGCAAGGTATCTTGCCTGAGTCATCAAGATGTGAATGCCAATAGCCTGCTCCTGTAGTGTCCCCTAGCTGATCCAATAACCCTAAATATACCATATAATATTGAAATTCTACATCATATACTAACGTAAATACATACATAATTTACGACGCTGCTCTTACGTACTGTCGCAAGATCACTGCTAATCGAATACAGCGTCACGTGTGCACGTAGCTAGGGTGTACACGAGTTTTGTCCTTGATTAACATGCGTCTTGAGACAATAATTCTATGTTATCGGTTTACGAAACTGCATTACGCCTTATTGAATTACACACCATTTATTTCCATGTTAATTGTACTAGGTAACTGTCCACGTTTCTGGTGAATTATAAGTGCTAGTAACAAGTGCGACTATTAGGGTAATTATTTTCTATTAATTACTATTTTAAATCGAATTAGCATACGTACTCATATCTAGGGTTCCACATAATTGGTTTGTGTCCACGTACGACGTGCGACACAACTTGACGATACGATAAGTATGATGACCTGATACAAGGAAAGGAGGCTAGTGGTCGAGTACCTGGTCGACAGGACGAAGGGGGTCTATCTGCTGGTTGGCCGTCCTCCGGTGAGGGGAACTCCGGCGTCGTCAGCGGTGAGCGGTAGTACAGCACTGCAGTAGCCGCAGCAGCAGCCGCAGTCCTGGGCGGCGGCGGTCGTCGGGTCGAGGCGGCGCGGGGGTGGCCGTCGGGTCGTGAGAAAAGGCAGCGTTCCGCCTGGCAGTGGTGATCGGGTGCTGGAGTGGGGGGGGCGGGGCACCAATAAATTGACCACTGCTGATTTTCCGCAGCCCCAAATAAATCAACAACTCGCCACATCGAAGTAGGGTCAACAGAAGGTCCATCTTCAACGCGTCCAATATAATGAGCAAAGTGAAGAATTTCACCCACTGCAAATTGCATGAACCAATCTCTCTATCCATCTAATATAGCACAATTCCAAAGAATCAGGAGGGCAATCATATATGGTGTACAAGTGTAGACGTTCCTAATAACTATGCATTTTGTCCCTTACAATATTAAGTGTAGAGCATATAGCGGGCATAAGCATCTACAAAAATAACAACCATTAGCTTTTAATCTGATGTAGTCGGTCCAACAATCAGAAGAAACAATCGTTCACAAGGTTTGATGGCATCAATCTCTAAGAAAAATCGTTGTTCATAAAATTAAAATATATAAAAGGACATAAAACTAGCTTAGCATTTACATGGTAAGGAAAGAGTAAAAAGCTCACAAATAATGTTAAGAGGATGCAGTCCAATTACTGAAATAAAGAGAAAAAGCTGATCGTATCCTTGAGAGAGTGAATAAATGAATCTACTTCTTTCTTTGTATTGTTGAAATGAAGGCTTGCTCGAGCACTAGCATTAATACCCAGGTAGCGATAGAGAGGTTGAGCGCAATGATGGCCCGATCGAATAGCAACTCCATGCTAAAGAAGAAGATTATGTGAACAGCTATAATTCTTGTATGAAAAAGAGAGTGATGCTTGACACCAGACAATATATGTTCAGTAAGATAGCTAAAAATATTGTTGTAAATGATCTTGCAACCAAAGAAATCATAAGACTTCAAAGGGCTTTCTGCATACTGTCGCTTAAATCTATCATATTTTTTAAATAAGTCCCTCAAATCTTGTTATTTGCTAAGAAGTCCCTCAAGTAACTGATAATTGAGTTATGAGTCTCCCCTTCACCTCTTTTAGTAAAAAATTAACCCAAGACTTAAAGGTCTATTTTACCTTCTCAATTTTCTTCCTCCCCCTTCTTCCACCTCCCTTCTTCACATTGAAACACATTCCCCAATTTATTTCTCCTTCCACTCCTCCCAAATCTAGACCATTAAAACCAACTTCTCCACCCTCTACATTCACTCAACAGTTTGCACTCCCCCTTTGGCCTTCACTCATCCTCCCCAACTCCACCATTTTCCTCCAAAAGACTCGCTTGTGTATGTGTGTGTGTGTATATATATAATGTTTTAAAATGAGAGTAAAATCCATTAAAGGAGAAACGAGAAGTTAATGGGTGAAAAAGGAAAGGGACAAAACTCTCAGATAAATTAAATACATGTAAGGCCATAACTCAATTGTTAGTAGTTTGGGGAACTTTTAAGCAAATGACAAGATTTGAAAACTTAATGTAAAAATAAGCCTGATTTAAGGGACTTACATGTGAAAACCCCAACTTCAAAAGTTCATTAGTCTAGAATTATTGTTATATCAATTCTACCATTTTATTTCTTTAATTTTTTATTAAAAAATTATTTTTAGAATTTCAGTACTCAATGCCAAACTGACAATTATATCATAAAACTTCTAAACTTGATTAATTAAAATTTTCTGTGCTTAGCATTAGTCTTTTTTGCAACTTTAGCACTCATACTGATCTAAAAAGTGCCCTACTCATTAGGAAAATCCAATTGCTCTTTATACAATAAGTAGAATATTTCCACTTAAGATGCCAGATATTTTAAGTTAGCAATAAATATATGATGGTATCAAGAAACTGCAACAGTCATAATATAAAAGAGCTGATGTTGTGCATGTAGGTGATTCAAATGCAAACATACCTGACAGATCTATATAACCCCTTACAGGACAAACATGCAGGGACAGTCCGTTAAATTATTGATTGCATCTAAGCCTAAGATCATGTTCTTGTTAAAATGTTGACTTACATAAAGAGAACATGCAGGCTAATGAAGCACTACTTCGAGGTCAATGCAATCAGTTCAAACTGTCAACGAATTTCTTATCAAAGAGATTTTTTTTTTTTGCAAACCCTCATATACACTAAGATACATACACTCTAATAACAAACACTAATATATATATATATATATATATATATATACCCCACTGTGCTTCACTTGGCACCTCTTCCTGGATTCAGTCACTTGACTGATACCAAGTGCCCATCCTTATCGGCTATTAACCAAGTTACCACTCTATTGACTAACCATACTAACCCACATGACACACAAAACACATCCCTAGTGCCATAGCTGCAACACCTTGGCCATCAGTAAGGATTTGTGCACACTAGACTGCTCACAGGGAACCCGACCTCTCCATCAACTGTGCTGCACTCGATTTGAGAATCATTGTACAACTAATACTGCACTCCCCATATACACATGTAAAACAATCCCTCACATACAATCACTCACACTGCCACTTGACAGTCAACCATTTAACTGATACTCTTTAAGATTGATACCTTGGTATCAGTCCAGACGTCTAATGCAGTGCACCAACATCTGACATCAACACACACCCTACCCCGATTGTAACACATCCCTAATCCTGCACCCTGTAGGAGCATGAAAAATACGCTGAGGAATTATACGCGTAAAGCCCTCAAACATGCAGGAAGCCGCGTAAAACAGAGCTCCAGCACTGGGTAGCGTAAGATATGACTTCAGAGCCACTGGCGTACAACAGAGCTTCAACGCTATTCAGCGTAAAATATAGCTCCAGAACGACCCGCGTAATACAGTATTTCCAGACTGCTTTGGCGTAAAAAGGTTACTACATCGCCACTTTGGCGTAAAACCTATCTGCTTTTAATGCAGCGGGAAGTTGTATGAGAAACTCTTCGTATTCCTCGAATGAACCTGTCAGATCATTCAGTGAACCTGACTTCTGACAAAGAGTACTGCACAGCGATCGAGAGGACGACTGTAATGATGATTCGGCACAGAGTCCCAGACTATCGTCTAGTGACATAACCCTTGATATAAGACGTTGTTTACGCATTCAAGGAATACACTAGCTAGTTTTACACAGGCAAACATAAGCTTTTACGCTCAGGATGAGACGAAACCAACCGCTACGTCAAAAGCTGCTCTTCGTACAGAACTCGAGGCACGTCTCAGCATTTAATGCGCGTGATGGGGGCAGATCTCTGCATTTAATGCACGAGATTTGGTTCTACTTTTAACGACTGGATGAGCCATAATTATGGCTAATATGTCCACATCACCACCCCTGCATATTATGCCATCAGGCTATTTTTAGCTATAGGAGCACGTTGTTGTAGAAGCATGAAAAATACGCTGGATAGCTATACGCAACATGGTGATACAGGGCAGCGTAAGCAGGGGACCTCAAGGCCATTAAGAGTGCAACGGAGCTTTTCCACTGAGCACGACGTAAAATATGATGGGGCCATCCGCGTAAATGCAGTATGTCCAGGCTGCTTCAGCGTAGACGGGGTGCTTCATCGCCTCCATGGCGTAAAACTTAAACACTTTCATAGCAGCGTTAAAGCGTACGAGGAACGCTTCGTCTTCCCTGAAATGAACCTGTCAAGTCACGCAATGAACCTGATATCTGACTCTTGACAAAAAGTGCTGCACGGCTACCTAGACGACGGCTGGAAAGATGGCAGACCACTCGGAACACGCCCCACAGTATGATGGCGGATCTCTGCATTTAATGCAGATGATTTGATTAAATATTATCGAACCGTCGTTTACTGACATCCCCTCAACGGAGACTGCTTTTACGCGTACAAGGGGATACGCTGCCTTGTTTTACACAGGCAGACGTGAACTATTTATGCTCCGCGGAAGACAAACAGACTGCCACGTCAAAAGCTGCTCTTCGTACAGGGCTCGAGGCACGTCTCTGCACCTAATGTTCAGAACGGTGGCAGGCCTTAAGAACACGTCTCTGCAATTAATGATGATGGCGGATCTCGACATTTAATGCAAGAGATTTGATTATATCCCCAAGAGCCGTGATTTCGGCTAAAAAACATCCACATCACCTCGGCTTCTACATTCAGCTTTTGTGACTGCTCGGCCTCTACGACCACTCTGGCACATTACGCAGCGGCTTCTACGCCCATTCAGCTTCTGTACCCGCTCGACTTCTACGCCCATTCAGCTTCTATGCTCGTTCAGCTTTTATGCTCATTCGGCCTTCTGTGCTTATTCGGCTTCTATGCCATCAGGCTTCTACGCCTACTCGGCTTCTATGCCTACTTGGCTTCTACGCCATGGTGACAGACATTGGCTTCCACGCCAACCTTTTCTACACGGGGGATACCTACCTACGTGGCTTCTACGCCATGATCTTCGTAGCGATTATACGCGTTTTGTCCCTTAGTTGGACCCGCGTCACACGCTCATTCAAAAGGTCATCTATACGCAGGCTTTGGTTATTTTAACCGTTGTGTAAAAGGGTACTATACTTACCATTACTCGATTTCCATACCGATTGAGTGGTCACTGTCACCAAAACTCTATAAATAGAGACCTCTATCAACAGAGGAACAGGTCAAGATTTTAAAGACTGGAAAATATGGAGACTTTAAAAATCGAACAAGGTCGAACCTCCAAAGAGATCGAACCACGGGTCAAAACATTGGAGATTGAGGAGAGATCGGAGAGTCTTTGAGAGAGAGAGAGAGAAGCATCCAGAGCTCAGGCAAAGAGTAGCGATCGACGATATTGGCCTCGTGCATCCATCCTCTTTCGCCACCTACGAAGCTGCTTTCCGTCTTCCACGGCACTTCTTCACCATCGTGTAGTCCAAGGGCTAAAGTGATCGACTGCAGATCAGACACCTATAGCAATCATCTACCCAGATTAAATAAATTGTACTCCCACATCCTCGTATAGGATCAAATTGTACAAGTTTGTGTGTAAACCAAAGAAGGCGGGTTTCGTACAAACCTCGTATTATATACATTTCGTTCTTTCATTTAATACCACAAACAAGATGGCGACTCTGATGGGGACATCTTTCTCTTCTGATGAGGAAGCGATTGCTCAACATGATACGGTATCTGTGGGATCCGTAAAGAAGACACTGGTCGTCCAGTTCGACCAGTCTGCCTACGAAGACATACTTCGGACGGGGGGTAGCTCTCACTCTCTCTCTGTACAAAACAACAGGAAGCTGCGCAAGTTCTGGATGCCCAATACATCCTCTACCATTTCTGTGGACTCTCCGATCTCTCTGATCTCTCCAACCAATGAGGTTGTAGCATTGCTCCCTCCATGCCCTGCACATAAAAATCAGTCTCCTGCTACGGGCGGTACAGAAAAAACTTTGGGCAAAGCCTCAGCGCTAACCCAAAAGTATCCTCTGCGCTTTACGCGTAGAAACCAGTCTCCCACTACGCACGATACAGACAAAACTTTATGCAAAGCCTCAGCGCTAACCCAGAAGTATCTACTATGCTCTACGCGTAGAAACTAGTCTCCCGTCCGTGGCAGAATAGATAAAACTTCTGATGATGCCTCGGCGCCAAATCGGAAGTACAAAGCATGCTCCGCGCGTAAGACAACATCTGAACTCTACAGGGAACCAGATGACACCTGTGATCTCTGTAAGGGAAAGCAAGCGGCGAGCTACTTAACTTCTCGGCATTCACGCCAGCAAGGGAACAATCTACCCGCCCTCCAAATTATGCGAGAAGCTGACGACCGCCTGAGGACATCCTCAGCCTTACGCCAACCAGAGCGAGGCTCAAAATTACGCCAGTCGAAGTCCCTAAGCGTACAGAAGGCTCGATTGACGGAAAGATGCGCTCCTCGGAGATTATCCACCACCCAGATGGTCAATCTATTGTATACGAGTGGTACAAGGAAGACTATGGTCCCCATCATCCGCATGCCTACCAATAGGAGCGAGAAGAACGAGCAGTCTTCTTCTTCTTCTGCAACTTCTCCTGACCTGCGCAAATATCTAATCCAAAAACGCAAGGGGAGGGGATCTTCCAGCATGGCTATTACGCCTCCTAGCGAGCACTGTTGTGATGGTCACAGGATTGTGGTTAATTGCTGCTATTCTAAAGCAAAACGGCCAGTTTTCGACCGACTGAGCTACTCTCCATCTTTCCTAGAAGAAGAGCCCACGCATGCATCTGTGAACATGGCTTCACATATACCTGGAGGAAGCTCAGGCTCAAGACGTCCGTCCTCTAGAACTCTGAGCCGAAGGAGATCCAACATGCTCCTCAGAGATACTGAAGATGGGGTATTCCAGAACACTCGTTCGAGGTCACAACAACTGACTTCATACTCCTCTGATTCCGACGCTGGGGGTCGCCATTCTTCCGAATCAAATATTGAGAGTATAGAGTCGACTTCTGCAGCGACCTATACGCATCCTTCGACGATGCCTAGGGAAATAGGAGTATACGCCATTGGAGATGAATATGAGGAAGCTTCGCCATCAGGAAGCGAGGAACAGCGCATCACTACACTGGAGACGTCTCTGAAACAAATGCAATCCATGATGGAAAATATGTACCAGATGATGCTAACTCAATAGGCGGCTACTATGGCTCAAACATCAGTCCCGCCAGCACAGATACGTGTGGGGGTGGACTTGCCACCATCCAACACGGTCCAAGAACCTGCTCTATATCAAGAGTCAGCTGGTCCTCCACTTCCTCACTCAGAGAATGTATTGCCTCCTGCGGGAGTCGCGATACAACCGACTCCGCACTAATCCGTGGTCTCGCTACCGGCTGAAAATCTGATACAAGCAGTACGGGAGTTGAAAGCCTAATTCGATGCCTTGAAGCACAAAGAGCAGCTCAAGAAATTGGAAATCAACCAGCCTTACCCGGCTATCTGGGGAGAGGTCCCTTTCCCTCCAAGATACAAACCTCAGACTATGGCTCTGTTCGAGGGGAAAACATCGCCAAGTCAGTACATGAACTATTTTAGTATAATGACGGTGTTGCTACAAGGGAATGATGCCCTCCTCACTCGGGTGTTCAAGGGCTGTCTCTTAGGAGTGGCTTACCAGTGGTACCGCAGCCTGGCGGACAACTGCATTACTTCCTTCGAAGACTTCAAGACTTTATTCTTCACACAATTCTACGATGGAGGAATGGACATGTCTATGTCCTCTCTCATCGAAGTCAAGCAGAGGAAAAAAGAGGACGTTCGTACCATCATCGAATGTTTTCGTCAGGCCATGCTACAGATGCCTCCAGGAGTTCCAGACTCTGCGTTGGTGGACATTTGCAGGAAGAACCTCCTTTCCGTGATCTCGGTGTTCACAGGACCATATCAGTTCCACGACTGGCCCTCGTTCATCATCTCAGCAGTGGCCGCCGATGACAACAGTCGCAAGGCTTGCGACAATGGCATTATGATCTCTACCTCCGACTGTCACTACCACTTTTCCATATAAGGGCATTTGTGTAATTTAACTATTTTAAAATAATTATGTATTAAATTATTTGCTGAGTTTTATAACTATTATATATTGTTAATAATATTTAGTTTTAGGTCTAACCCTAGAAATCCATTAGGACAACCCTAATGAGTAAACCCTAGTTAGAAAACCCTATTCTAGCAAAACCCTAGAATTTAAAATTAGGGTGAACCCTCAAAACCCTAGACTGACTTAACCTGAGTCTATTAGGTTCTACATGAGAGGGCCAAGGGGTTTAACCTAAAAAACTAGGCATAGAAACCCTAAACCTAGGTTTAATATAAAAAGAAGCCTCTCACAAAGCCATCATTCATGTAAACAGGAGAAACCCTAGCCTCCACTAGAGAAATCCATCTCCCCACTCCAAAAATTCGAAACCCTAACCCTAGGTTCCATTTTCTCCACCTCCAAGCAAGAGAAGCAAAGAACGTGGGTCAGGGAGCCTTGGAGAAGAAGAGCCTCGTTGAAGAAACCTTCCCCTGCAGGTAAAACCCTAGTTCTACTCATTTAAATTCTGTGTACAGATGATAAGGGCCATTAGGAACCCCAAATCTGTGTGTAATTCGATGCTAGGGCTTTGGATTAGGTTTTGGTGACCCACATGGGGTTTTCCCCAATTATTAAGAACCCTAACCCTAGATGTTGGTATGTGGACTGATTTCATCTCCTCTGTGTAAGTTGAACCCGAATTTGTAGGGTTTTTGGATTAGGAATTCATGGGTTGTATGTATATTGGTTTCTTGCACTGCATGTGTTCGATGGAATGTTCATTTAGGGTTCATCCATCTAAGGTAGTTGATGTATGCATATCTTGGTTTATAGACTATATATATATATAATACCATTGCCGTGTTCTAGTTATTTGTTGGTTTTCATGTGTTTAGAAGAAATTCTGAGCACAGGGTGTTGAGACTCCTGTGCATAGTCGGGTAGGTAATATTTTTCAGAGGTGGTGTGGTGCAGTGCCAGTGTGTATGTGTATCAGGATGGAGAGGTCAGTGTGTATCCTAGGGATATCTAGGTGTAGATGTGTGTGTGGTTGAAGAAGGAAAAACTGGATGTTCAGTCGAGTATGTACAGGCCTGTGTGGGTGTCTTGGGTTCATTGTGTATCGGGTTTGAGAGATTTCTGTGCACAGGGGTTGATTTCCTTGCTGTGCATCTGTGTGTGAGATAATGTGGTGTAGAGTGTTTTAGAACTGTGCTGTGCTGTGTATTTCTGTAGGATGATGTGTATTTCTGTAGGGTGAGCTCAAGTGATTTTGTGTACATCAGTATCTTATTTGTGGGTGTAGTGAACATATAGGGACTGTATTTTTACATCAGTGTGCATTGGGGTTTGGTTAGGGCCAGATTTCAGTGGGTGCCTGTGAGAATGAGTACCTCTATATGTATGAGTGTGTGTATCTACTGTCAGTTTAGTGTGTCTAGTGTGTAGGATCAGGGGATCAGAGACTTGGGGGGAAATACATGTGTTGCTGTGCAGAGTTAGTGAAGTGTTGGCTGTGTATTTCTGTGAGTTAATTGTGTCCCGGTTAGAAATCTGTAGGTGAAGGTATAGAGTGTGTCCATGTGTAATCAGCATACATAGTGTATCAGTCACCCATTGCATATTGTGTGAGGGTTGTGTTTATTCCTTGCTGTGCAGATTTCAGTTGGTGTACTGTGTGTTTCAGTATAGATTTCAGCCTGTGTTATCAGTGTGAAGGATTTTTCTTGTATCCAGACATGTGTGTGTGTGGTTGGGTATTATGTATCAGATTTGCAGGTCCAGTGTGTGTATACTGTAGTTTATATGCCTGTAGGTGTAGATGGGGTGTGAAATTCTGTGAGAGAGTTAGAGAGGGGAACTGTGTGCAGTGGCTGTGCTGTGTACCTACTGGTATCAGGGAAACAGAAACATATATATGTGAGTAGCAGTGTCTCAGTGTTAAATTCTTGTATGTTCCTTGTAGTATCAGCTGTGTAAGCAATGTGAGAACTAGGTAGCCTGGATAGTTCCAATCTGTTAAACTCTGTGTGTTGGGTTAGGATATAGTGTGTGTCTCAGTGTTATGTATTTGTGTCTGTGCATAGGTCTAGTATCAGTGAACCTGTGTCCATATGTAATTAGCATGTGCTGTGTATCAGTAGGTAGGAATCTGTGTGTGTGTGTGTTTTGTGGGAGAGATTTTTCCTGTGTTCTTAGACTGAGTTCAGTGAGGGAGTACACAGTATCAGTCCAAACTGAACTGTGGCTACCTTATCCTTGTACACTGTGTACCAATAACTGTGTGTTTAGTATTGGGTACAGTGTATTACTGGGTTGGTGTTGTGAGAGGGGTTTTCTGTGAGTGTAGTCCCAGTGCACTGCCTGTGTACCAATGAGCTAGTGGTGCAGAGTGTATTATAGGGTCTGTGTAAGTATCAGACTTTATCTGATACTCAGTGTCAGGATGGATGAGGGGAGTGTTTTACCTGTGTATTTTGGGGGAGAGTTGGAGAGGCCTGTGTGTGTGTGTCTGATGATGGGATATGCTAGTGGGTAAGGTAAGGGTATACTAAGGTAGTTTAAGTAGTAACTAGTATTAACTAGTATATACTAAAATCACTAAACCATTTAGTATAACCAATAAATAGTGAGTATAACAAATAATAACTACTTTAGTTAGATATTGTCTAATGTAGACTATTATGGTATAGATAAGACCTAGTTAACCTAGTTGGACCTAGCTAAGACCTAGAATAGCTAGTTAGTAGCAAAAATTTGACCAATTGACTCAGTTGGACCTAGTATTGACCAGCAAACCCTAGACATGACCTAGAAACCTCGTTTTTAAATTGTTAAGCATGTTATTCTTTTAATTCATTAATTAACATTGAATTTCCATAAATAGGTCATTGTGATTCCATTTTGGACCTCGCTCCTCACATTCTGCTCAGGACCACAGGCGAGTACATTCTCTGACAGTTTTCATGGTTGATTACTTCTATAAATTGTGGTGTATTTCATACTTGATTCCGACACTATGGATACACGGGTTAGCACCCTAGATCCCCATCACAAGGAGTCATGGTTGGAATCCATCGTGCTAGCTGGGGGATGGGGAACTATTAGTAGATTATGTGATCATATCCAAACATTTATATGCACCATAGCTCACCCCACTTCTCACGTCGGGTGCAGCCTGACCACTTATATGCTCCATAGCTGTTATATATGATTAGCCTGACCACTATATGCACCATAGCTAACCATGCGGTTAGCCTGACCTAAAAGAATCATAGCTAATCATATATAACCAGCCTGATCCAGTCCCAAGCCGATCACATAATAAACTGATATTTCAAACACTTAGCTAGATGTTTTATCTTTATTCAGATTTACTTGTTCTAGCATTTACTACTTATTGCTCATTGCTAGATGCCCTATTGTCTATTACATTTTCTCCAGTACTTCACATGTTCAGCTTTTATTTCCATCTTGTATCTCTTACACTGTTTATAGATTTTGTCAATTTAATGAAACTGCTGTTAGTGCTTGTGCTTCGCTCCAATCCTGACTGGATAACAACATTTTCAGAGAACCTGGAGGACTTTTGCCCTACTCATTACGGTCCAGGAATAGAGGAGGATTTCACCCCAGAAATCCCAGAGGAGGTGCCTATCCTAGAGGAGAACTTGCCTGCCCATGCTTAGATTATTTTTCTGCATTTATTGCTTTAGACTGAGACTGAGACTGAGATGTATTATTTTTAGTTGTGACTTTGTGAGGTCATTTAGACCCAGGTTTTGAGTTGGACTTATTGTGGATGGTTTTATTAGAACTCTTTTCAATTCCCATCGTGCCATTATTCTTATAGCTGTGATTGAGTATATTATAGAACTGTGGTTTATTTTATCATTGTCCTCCGTACGGAGTTGAGACTATTGACAGGATATGCTATGTTTGTGACCTAGACAGCGTTCTACCGTCGATGCTGCTGCGTAGGCTGGACGTACCCACGACTCATGCCCAAATTCCGGGTGCGGGTCGTGACACCGACAGAGGCAAAAGGTCATCCCCCAACGGTGACCATCCTCGCAGTTCCAAAGGAAAAGAAGCTCTGGCAATCAATACGTCCAGACAAAAGACTGTGGCAACCACGCAGACGAAACCTGGGACTTCCAGGTCCGTCGAAGTGTACTCTTTCGACAACGACGATATTTTGAGTATATTCGAGTGTCTCGTCAAGAGTGGCAAGATCACCCTTCCAGAGGAGAAGCGGCCTAATGAAGTCGGTAGTGCCAACAACCCCAAGTACTGTATCTTCCACAGATACGTATACCACCCGACCAAGGTGTGTTACATACTGAAAAGGAAGATCCAGGGGCTGATCGATGCTAAGGCCATCACTCTGCATAACACCGAGAAGACGGTCACGGCCAATATGATCTCCCTGTAATTTGGCAATCTGCCTCCCCAGGAATTCCCGGACGGTGTGACACCTATTTCCCGGACAACGATGAACATCGTCAATCTCCCTCCGGCTAGGGGTCAAAATCATGACCTGGTACCCTTAACCACCCGGCGGGGCGAGATCATGTGGGTTCATCCGGATTTAGTATCGAAACTCGAGAAAGAGACTAATGCTGCTAAGGCTAAGTCTAGGAAGAACTCCAAATGCAAACCATGCCATATGGTTGCAACTTCTTCGCCATTAGACGAAGATGAGGCATTGGCCGCAACCCATTCAGGGAAAGCTTACCTCAAGGACTACGGAGCGAGTCCGAAAGATGCACCGGCCAATACACCAGCCAGGTTGTCCATCTTCGAGCTACTCAGTCTCTCCCAAGACACTCGTCTAGCCCTGAGTGAAGCACTGATACAGGCGGAAGCATACTTGACCCAGCTCAAGTCCCCTGACGAGGAACCAGTGGCATGCCCTCAATGCCACAGTGTGATGGAGGTGGTCCCGAATATCACTTTCACACAAGATGACATGCTATTAAAACATAACAGGCATGACAGACCCCTCTATTACACCGAATACGTTGGTTCCATGGAGGTCGATCGGATCCACATAGATCCGGGATCATCAATTAGCATCATTCCTCATAGTCTGCTCAGACCGCTGAGGATTCCTACCAGCGAATTGGCTTATACCACCACTACAATCGTGGGTTTCAATGCCGGAAGAAGTAAGCCGTTGGGGAAAATTCGCCTGAGGATCCAGATTGGCAACCTCCGATCAGTGGCTATATGCTATGTCATCGATTCAGAGGTATCCTACAATATTTTGCTGGGTGGACCGTGGATCCACGACCACAACATCGTTCCTTCAACTCTACATCAATGCCTTAAATATGTAGACCCCCAAGGAACAGTACAAACGGAGGTTGCTGACCTAAACCCATTCAAAGGAATAGAATCCTACTATTCCGATGCCATGTTGTACTCTCAAGACTACGCGGAGGAGGTGTCAGCCAAAGCAGAGAAGGAATCCCACCGGGAGCCTGAAGGACCCTCTGCCGAACAACCACTGTCAATCAGAGTGAAAGGGCGAACTACTCATCCAAAAGCCATGGAGCCTATGGCTATCCACCTGAACAAAACCGGGTCAGGAAAAGGGGGTGATCCTCTAGTGATCACTTTGAACCAGAAGCCTCCACCCTTGGTCATCAAACTTTGGTGCAACAGGCAGCCGACTGATGTAAATGCAACCAGGAACGGAGTTCCAGATGATAATAAACATCCTCTTTTCCAGTATATCGATGCTCGGATTCTAAATCTGGAATCCTCTCCCCATGACGATATAGAACCTATAGCGCAAAAATTCTTGGAAGCTATAGATTCCTATCATCTATACATATGGGAAGTAGCATCATCATCCAATGTCGTCACAACATATGGACCACATGAGGACAATATCTTCATTGTTCCGCCTGCCCGCAGCAGTCAGCATTCAATAGTCTTCGGCCGAACGTGCAACGAATCGACTATACGAGAAGATTCCTTCAATGACGATGCTGGTGAAATACAAGTTCACAGGTACAGCCCACAAGCCTTAAAGATCATGCAAAATATGGGTTATGACTTGAAACTGAAGCCAGGTCTCAACTATGGGAAAGGAAGACGAATACCGCTGCACGTCAATCCCCACTATCAACAAACTCGTTTCGGGTTAGGGTATGCCACCTTCCTTACGACTTCCAAGTCAGATGAGGACACCTTTTCTCCTTTTCAAGACAGCTCGTCGCCCTCCAACTTATTTCGTGCTCTCAAGCAAACATTACCAGTAAATATGGTAGTGATGGATCCCTTCGAATCAGACGAACAAGAATCCGAACTATTCGAGAATGACGCTTGGGCTCAGCAAATGGATACACAGTGGGAATTCTGCTTCGAGCAGAGAGAACCTCCCACCAAAGATGAAGTTATCCAGATTAATGTTGGGGATAAACTTTCACGAAAGCCGATATTTATCAGTAACAATCTTTCCCCAGCTGAAAGGGAAGAAGTCATTCAACTGATAAGAGAATACATTGACGTCTTTGCGTGGAATTATGAGGATATGCCAGGACTTGATCCAAAGGCGGCTACTCATAAACTCAACATATTGCCCGATTCAAAGCCTGTAAAGTAGCACCAACGCCGGTTTTACCCGGATATGATGGACGCCATTGAAGCTGAAGTCAAGAAGTTGATAGCCTGCAGTTTCATCCGGGAGGAACAACATCCCGACTGGGTCGCCAATGTTGTCCCAGTCATGAAGAAGAATGGGAAAGTGCGAGTCTGCATCGATTACCAAGATCTGAATGCAGCCTACCGCAAGGACGAGTTTCCTTTTCCCATCACAGACGTCGTGATCGACAATACCTGTGGTTTCGAACGTATGTCTTTCATTGACGGATTCTCAGGATACAATCAAATCAAGATGCATCCTGAAGATGAGAAGCATACTGCCTTTCGGACACCACTGGGGGTATATTGCTATACGGTCATGCCCTTCGGGTTGAAGAACGTCGGAGCTACTTACCAACGGGCTATGAGTAACATATTCCACAAGCATTTACGCAAAACAGTGGAATATTACGTAGACGATATAGTTGTCAAAAGCCGCCTCAGTGTCAATCACATCCAAGACTTAAAGACGGTATTTGAGCTGATGTGCCAACATTAACTCAAAATAAATCCTACAAAGTCCTTTCTGGGTGTATCTAGTGGCAAATTTCTGGGATTCGTCATTATCGCCAAAGACATTCAAGTGGACCCTGATAAAGTCAAAGCCATCTTGGAAATGCGACCACCCCGTAATCTGAGGAAACTCAGGGGGTTTCAAGGTCGTCTGGCCTATATCCAGAGATTCATATCCAACCTCTCTGGAAGATGCCAGCCTTTTTCTCGTTATGAAGAAAGGTTTATCTTTCAAATAGGACGAAGCCTGTCAGCAAGCGTTCGGGGATATCAAGCGCTACCTCACTAGTCCGCCAGTTCTGGTGCCTCCCATCGTAGGAAGACCATTCTTCCTATATGTTCGAGCGATGGACCATTCTCTGGGAGCTCTTCTCGCGTAGAAGAACGATACGAGACATGAACAGGCTATCTACTATCTAAGTAGAATGATGATCGGAGCTGAGCACCGGTACAATCCGGTAGAAAAAGAATATTTGGCTCTGATGTTCGCTATCCAGAAGACGCGGCACTATGTCACCGGCCAGACTATTCACATCATCTCCAAGATCAATCCTCTTCGGGTATTGATGATCAAGCCAAGTGTTCTTAACTCCCGACTCGCAACTTGGGCGATGTTATTGACACCATATGACATGGTGTACGTCCCTCAGAAGTCCATCAAAGGCCAAGCATTGGCTGACTTCCTAGCTGCTCATCCGATCCCGGAGGCCTCCAAATTATACGAGGACATTTCCAACAAAGTTGCAGAATGTAGTTCCGCAATGGAAAGTGATGCATGGCAACTGTTCTTCGACGGCGCCTCCAGGACTGGTCCCAAAGAAAATGTGGTTTCAGGGGTAGGAATTATCCTGGTTACTCCCGATAAACTCGTCATCTATCGACCATACTCTCTTAACGAGCCCTGTTCCAACAATGTGGCAGAGTACAACGCTCTACTAATCGGGCTCCAAGTCGCTAAAGAGCTGGGGGTCGAATCTCTGGAAGCTTTTGGTGATTCTCTGCTTATCGTCAATCAAGTCAGGGGAATATATGAAGTCCGGAATCCAGACCTCATCCCCTATCACCAAGCAACGGTCGAGATAGCCGTAATGTTCAAGGGATTCTTCCTAGAGCACGTACCTCGATCTCAGAATTTGGAAGCCGATGCCCTAGCCAGTCTAGCTGCAGATTTAGCTACTCCTATAAGAAGGCAGAATTCGGTAATCCTTCTTAACAGAGACCTATTTTGTGTGAAGAACAAAGCTCACATCGAACGCAGTTACGCTATGAACACCGATCCTCCTACGAGAGATTGGAGAAGTCCCTTTATAGATTTTGTGGCATATGAAATCTTGCCAGATGACCCTAAAGAAGCAGCATCCGTCAAAAGACGATCATTACGCTTCTACTTCAATGCATCTTCACAATGCCTATATCGCCGGACCTACGATGGACTGCTATTGAGATGTCTCTCTAATGACGAAGCATAGCAGATTATCCGCGAAGCTCACGACGGCGTATGCGGGGCGCATCAACCCGGTCCTAAGCTACAGGATCGTATCAGAAGAATGTGCTATTACTGGCCCACTATGATCGCAGACGCAATCAAGTATGCCAAACGATGCAAGGCCTGTCAGGTCCATGCAGACTTCATACACCAGCCGTCTGAACATCTACATCCTACGGTTGTATCCTGACCTTTCGAAGCATGGGGTATGGACATCATTGGTCCTATTCACCCGTCTTCTTCCAGAGGTCACCAGTTCATACTGGCCATCACAGATTACTTCTCCAAATAGGCGGAGGCGATCCCTCTCACCGAGGTAAAACATCCAATGTGATTAGCTTCATCAAGCATTACGTCATTTATCGCTTTGGGATTCCCCGAAGGATAATCCATGACAATGGGCCTAGTTTATCAGCCAAGCGTTTCATCGATTTGGCGATAAAAATCGAATACAAAATATCGCCTCTATGGCATATTATTCAGCTGCTAATGGTTTGGCGGAAGCCTTCAATAAAACCATTATCAAACTCTTAAAAAAGTTCGTCTCTTCGAACAAAAGAGATTGGAACGAGAAACTGGGAGAATGTCCCTGGGCATACCGCACGACGGTCCGAGCACCGACAGGTTGCACCCCGTTCTCAATGGTCTACGGAAGCGAAGCAGTTCTTCCCATCGAAATTCAAATCCTGTCACTCAGGATAGCAGTCGCCAATGAGTTAACCCGGGAAAAGAATGACCTTTTAAGGCTTCAGGAGCTAGAAGGATTAGACAAGAAACGCCTTCAAGCTCAACAGAGCATCGCGTTCTATCAAGCGCGCATTTCCAGAGCTTTTAGTCAAAAAGTAAAGGAAAGGGTGTTCAAAGTTGGCGAGCTATTCTTAGCTGTAAGAAGGCCGATGATTCTCACTCACAGGAGCGAGGGCAAATTTCAGCCCAAATGGGAAGGCTCCTACGTGATTGAGACAACGTTCTCGAACGGTGCTTACAGGTTAGCCCATCCTAATAGAGACCTACTAATGGCTCCTATCAATGGCAAATTCCTGAAAAGGTACTATGCTTAACGTCCTCTGCTCAAGTGGAATAAAGGCAAAAATCTCATTCTGACAAAACTACTTCCAAAACGAAACTAGTTGGATCGTACTCTATCATGTCCATATGACCCCTGAATAGATGCGCCCTGCTAAAGTTTACCGAGAGACTATCACGTCCATACTACCTCTGATATTACTCTCACCCAAACCTGTTATTTATATTCCGAAATAACGGGTCCACAAAGTCAGATGAAAAGCTTCTTTATTATTCCCCAAAAAAGAGCGGAAGTACATTAAAAAGCAAAAACAAAAGTACATCATGAAGGAGGAGCGGTCAAATCGTGAATCTGCTACGCCAGTCTGGCCATCTTCGCATTCCTGGAGTCCAAAATGGCAGCTCGAGCTCGCTCCCATCTCGTCTCCTCATCATTCAAGTCGGATAAATCAGACAGAGAATGTGTAAGAGCGGCGTGCATGGCACTCGCATGTGCCAAGTTCTATTGAGCTTCTTCCATCTGGCTGTGTAACACATGCACACCGGCGGCTGAAGCACGAGACCACTCCTTCGCTAAAGCAAGCTCAGCCTCCAACTTACGGACCCTCGCTTCATTTTTCTCATGTTCGGCTTTACACTTGGCCAACTGGGGAACAACACACTCTAAGAGGGTGTGCTCATCGCTCATCTCCTGCTGCCGCATCTCGAGGGACCTGCTCAGAGCTTCCAACTCTCCCAGCCTTGCAGTCAGCGAGTCGTATTCATCTTGGACCAGATCGTCAACACTGCATTGGGATAGCTGCGAGTATTCGTTAATAGGTTGCTCCAAACCATTAACTACCTCCGCCAGGGCGTCAGCTAAACCAGTATCGCCAAGGTCCCTGATCGCCTCTATCGAAAACCGAGAGGACCGCTTCAGGCGCTCAAAGTTCAGATTCTTCTCCAACACCATTGATATTAGCGTTTCCAAAGTGTTGTAGAAGATACTGGTATACTGCTCGGTCAGCGCAGCTAGGCCCGAATGCACGCTAGGAGTGGCTACAATATTGTCAAATCGCGCTCCAGAGGCGACCACAATCGACGTGGCCACAGTCCTCGTCTCGACAGGGGGTGTGACAAAAGAGGAAGCGCCAACACCAGACAAAGTAACCAGCATACTCGAAGGAGGCATTGTCGCAACGACAGAGTCGCCCTCTTGAGGCATCGAAACCTTGTCGGCAGGCGAGCCGGCACCCGAGGATGCTTCCTCTTCAAGATCAGGCACCTCCGTATCAGCGCCATAACCTGACATGGAGCCGAAGGGCGCATATGCATTACCCTCCCCGAAGAGGTCGTCCCCTGTGAAGAAGACAAGAGGAAGTTAATGTCAAACATGATGTTAATTTTCCTAAAAGAAAAGGCACGAAAAGACGACAGTGATGCTAGGCAAGTTGTCATACCTGGAGACAAGGGCCTGCTAACTAACACTGGCAAATACTCTTCCAGGTCTTCGCCGAGATCCACTTGAGGCTCATCAACTGAAATCTCGCTAGAAGCGCTGACGGGCACGGCAGGGGCCTCTCCCAATGCTGATCCGGACAAAGGTATATGGAGTCTTATAACCATCCTCGAAGGCGACTTCGTTCCACTACCTGAAGCAGTAGCAGCGGTAGCAGCCTCCAGCTGAGATTCTCCGACGCCACTGGCCGAGGCTGTAGAAGGTTCCTCTCAAAAAGGCGAGGAACCCCCAATCAAAGAATCATCCCCGACATAGGGAGAAGCAGGCTCACTTCCAGGAGCCTCAATGCCAGGAATTTGGAGAGGACGAGCAACCATCCTCTTCGACCTCTTACGAGGGGAAGCCTCCTTCAGAACGGAAGCCCTTCGTTTCCCGGAGACTACCAACGCCCCTGCAGGCGGAGGTATTTTACCCCTCGGTACCGATATGAGAGGCTCATCCGGAGTAGCGGACTCGTCACCCTCGTCAGAAGAAATCGAGGGTACTTCAACCCTTCCCCCAGGTTTGGAAGAGGGCACCCTAAAACTTCCACCTATATCAAAATTGCGATGGGAGGTGTTCGTTGCCATATAGAACTGGGCATACGAATGCAGGATGTGCAGCTCCGTGGAAGGTGTGACGAAGGGCATAATATAAATTGTCCCCGTGCAGCCCAAGATAAAATATCGCCATCCCCGTGCTCCATCGATGAGTCCACCTCTGGACCTGAAGCTGGTAACGGCATTGCCCACATGCAACTGATCATACCCAAACGGCCTGGCAAACCGACTAGGCAGGTAGGATTCGAAGAAGCAGTGATCTTCACTTTTGTACAGCAGATGGGAAGGTCTAATGCAGACCAACCAATTGAAGGCTTCAGGAGAAAGAGTGGTCCTATCTCTACCTGAGTCCTTAAGCCTAATCCCCGATTGGTTGCGATGAACAGAGGGGACACTGCAAAGGAGCTTCCAGCTGTGACCGTAGTGCAGCACCCGCTGATAGTCTAAAACTGTGAGCACATTCCAAGAGGATTTCTTGTAATTCATCAAGAAACTCCCCCCCAAGCTACTGCCGGAACCAGAAGACATCACCCGAGGGTTATGGAGAATTAACCATCCCATCGAATACAGGTATGGTAATTCCATCCGGGGAAAGCTTTCACGCCGAGCTTCATCGGCGAGCAGCGCCTCAGTCATCGCCCTCAAGCCAGCTTGTATGAGGCACACCATAGCAGGGAGCAAGCCCAGTCTCGCCCCAAACACCAGACGCACTGCAGGCCACAAGATTTTGTGGTGAATACGATCCGCAGATGCGATGCCGGGTACCACGAGTCGGCGCAGCCATATGGAGAGGAAGCCAGCCAGTTGAGCTTCCTTGGATAGAGCCCTGCGGCAATGCCTCAGATAGCTGTGGGACTTAGTACGTGCAGGATATTTTCCTATCCCTTCGACGAGGATCTGATCCGGAGCCCTAACATCCTCCAGGAGATCGTCGACTTCCTGAGCAGTCAGCATGCTCAGAGGATTCACAGGCTCATCCTTGACTTCCAAGACTTTCTCCGGCTGAGCAGCCCTAGCCCGGTGAAAAAAGAGATAGGACGTCCATTTACTGGTGTGATCCAAATCTGAAGGCTCAGCATAGAAGGCGGTGCAAGCAAGGTAGTGGCACATCAGCTCCTGATATACTTCCACTACCCGAGGGTCTGAATCCCCTAACTCCCTGTTCGTGGGAACATACTCTTCGTATGGAGTATCCCCCATCGGCAGTCTCGAGATCTCTGCCATCTCATGAAGGGCCAATCGCAACTCCCCCAGCGGAGTGGCAAAAGTCCCGGTGAGCGGAATGTATCGCTCCATCAGTGCCAAAAACAGGTTAGGGTTAGGAGGTAACCCAACGCTGGTGGCACTCACAACTGCCAACAGACCGATGTTCTCCAACTCGATCCGAAAATGCTCCAGGGCCCAATCAACTAAGCGAGGCCATCGAAGATTTGTTGGGGTCGTCCACCCATTGCATCGAGGATTCGCCTTGGGGTATACTCCTCCGTGCCCCATGAAATCATTGCAGAAAGTCGGCAATTGCACCGGCTGGAGTACCAAGCTGTCTTCACTCGGGACACTGCCCGGGTACAACCCCCTGAACAACGTTACAGGACCGGAAGGGCGGCTGACAAATAGGCCAGATCCTTTCTAATAGAAGATCTTCTCCGGCCTACCGTGAAGATTGGGAGTCAACGTCCACGACATCCTCCTGGGATGTGTAGCATGGAAGAAAGGAGAGATGGGATGATCTCTTGGCATCTTGGGCAGACTCAAGACCAACTTCCCAGCAGGGAAAACCCAGAGTTCTTTTTTTGGCTTCGTCTGGGACTGCTTATCAATCATGTCCCCGAAAAGAAAGGCCAACTTTATATACCGGTCCCCGTCTACATACATCAAAGGCTCTCCATTAATCATGTTCAGCAGCGTTCGCTCGCCCTGAGCCGATATCAGGATTTCCCTTCCTTTGGGATATTGGGGTCCGGAGATAGGAAATACCACATGGGACAGATCCTCTAGATAGTTGGAGTACAGCAGCCCGGCGGCAGAACCCATCACCTCGGCTAGCGGAGACACGCCCAAGTTAACTGCAAGGGTGCAAGAAAAATATGTCAGTTTTATACTAGACGTTACAAATATCGCAGCACATACCAAGAGGCAACGGTCTGAGCTCAACGCCAAGACTGTACAAACTTGATCGTTTACGTCGAAATTGTCATCCAGAAGCGTAAAAATCAAGTCGGCAGTATACTGTCTGTGCTTTACGCCAGACTACCAAGGTTCGAGCTATTATGCCATAACTTTCATCCACAAGCGTAAAAGTTCAAAATTTTACAGTATACACCAAGTTTTCGGCAGTCAAAGATTTTTACGCTCAACTGCGAAAATCTGGAGTTTTTACGCTGACACATTAGAAATGTGGGCATAAAAGATAAAACGTCTCCGTGCATCATCTTCCTCAAAGAGGCTATCAGCACAGAAGATGACCTAGCACGGTCACGTTCAACGTGTGCGAAGGATTTTTCAGTCATTCTCATTCGTCCCAAAAGCTCTACCTATCAGACCGGGTGCACTACTCATCGGCGGGATGCTCAGCTCAGAATGGGGTTCGCCCTGTCCAACCGGAGGCACTCCTGCTTGGGCAGAAGAATGAGAAGAGGAATCAATCTTCTTTCCCTTAGAGGAGGAGGATTGCTTAGAGACCATTACTGGAAATTTTGAAGACTCGGAGAAGAGCTCGAATAGTCAGAGGCTTTTTTTTGCAGAAGACGGATGAAAAGTTTTTCTCTCAGAAAACTTGGGATATATATAGAGTTCGGATGGACTCCTCGGACCCCGAACCAAATCTCCTAATTAAATATTCGGTTATGATTGGGTCCTACGTCAGCCTATTATTCAGAGAAGACGGACAGTCAGCGAATTCGAAAAGTTTTTTCGCGCAAAGCAGGTCAGCAGTTCTTACGCTAAGGAGCTTTCTACGCTCGACAGCAACAGATCTACGGTTTCATGCTCGCAAGCTATAAGTCTATTGTTTTACGCCCGGATGCCTTTGTGCTCGGTAGCTTTTATGCTCGAGAGGCCACAATCCTACGACTTCATGCCAGCAGATAACAAATCGATGATCTCACGCTCGATGGCGCTTAGTTTACGCTCAGAAGCAACAGATCCGCGACTTCACGCTCGAAAAAAAATTTCTTTTCAGAAGCTACAAATCTACAGTTCTACGCTAAGGAGCTTTCTACGCTAAACAGCTACGAATCTATGGCTTTACGTTCGACGACTTCAAGTCGGGTTTTACGCCCAGATGCCTTTGTACTCAGTAGCTTTTATGCTCGAGAGGCTACAAACCTACGACTTTACGCTCAGGAACTACAAGTCTATGATTTCACGCTCGATGGTGTTTAGTTTATGCTCAGAAGCTGCAGACTAATGATTTCATGCTCCACGACTTCCCGCACATCTGAAGGATACGCCGGCCAGATCACGCGTACATCTGAATGGTCCTCAAAAGCGGTTAATTACAAAGAATTCACACAGAGGATACTCGTTCTTGACCTCAAGATATCCCAAGTACCCGAAGCATATAGAGTTCAACATTGAAAAACTACTCTTCTTCATGGGTCAATTCGAAGTTCATCCAGACTCCAGTCTGAATATTTTATCTATCAAGATGGCAACTCAGTTTGACAGCCATTTCTCGACCCTGATCCAAGGGATTTTTGAGAAATCATTCTTGAAGATGATGTCTGAACAAAGAAATTCTGTTCATCAGAAGCAGCAGTTCAGAATTCTACGTGGTTTCTCACTCCTAAAAATAGCAGGACGGTTCGAACACTCGAATGCTAAAGCGGCTTTCTATGCATCTCTAGTTATGCGTAAAAGACAGGACAGGACCTAGCACTCTTTCTAAACAGAGTCGGCGTAAAGAATCAGACGTGTCGAAGCTGCACACATTCAGACTTCACAGCAACGTATGACAAGATGATCATATGAAGAAGAAAGACGATTTTATTAAAAAGAAAGAATCATGATTACATATGAGGGAAATCCAATCTACAAGGGTTTTTTTTATTTTTATGATTACGTCTGAGGTAAACCCCGTCTACAAAGGGCTTCCTCATCATCGTCCGAAGATCGCACCGGGAATCTGTTCTGACAGGTTCTCACATTGCTGATGGTCTTCCTCTTCTTCCAAGAAGATGATCAGTGGAGGAAGGATACAAAACTGGGCATAGACCCATCCTCCAACAGAAGGAAAGTAGGGTAAATCTGCTTCTCTACAGACCAACGCCACTCAAGCCGGGACAGAGCTAGTCTGTCTGACTCTCGTCACCGGAGGTAATGGGAGAAGGCGCCACTTGCAAGCGCCATGGTCTAAAATGACCCTTCCTCTCTCCCGGAGAATTGCCATACAAAGTTGCTGATTATCCCGAGCAAGGGAGGCAATGATATCCTTCCATGATCCATCGTTGCAGATGAGACTTGCTCGAAGACGCAGTCTTTTTTGGCTCCTTACATGCTGGAAGAACATGGTCTTCTTCTTCCTCAGATCGACCCGACGGACTCCGGCGATCATCCTTGTATGGCGAAAGGAATGCGGGAAGAACAGGTTAAACTCCTCGGCCTTTTATAGGCGAGAGAGGTCACACCGGTCCCCAATAAATCCGCCATAAAGTCAGCATCGACCGTTTCAACGCTCCATTCAGAAATGTTTCGAGTTACGAGGAGCGGTTCATGCTTCATTCAAAGCGTTCCAAATTCTGAAAAAATTTGAAAGCTTTGAAGGGGGACTTGCAGAAGCATGAAAAATACACTGGATAGCTCTACGCAACATGGTGATGCAGGGCAGCGTAAGCAGGGGACCTCAAGGCCATCAAGAGTACAACAGAGCTTTTCCACTGAGCACGACGTAAAATATGATTGGACCATCCGCGTAAATACAGTATGTCCAGGCTGCTTCAGCGTAGACGGGGTGCTTCATCGCCTCCATGGCGTAAAACTCATCCGCTTTCATAGCAGCGTTAAAGCGTACGAGGAACGCTTCGTCTTCCCCGAAATAAACTTGTAAAGTCACGCAGTGAACCTGACATCTGACTCCTGACAAAAAGTGCTGTACGGCTACCCAGACGACGGCTGGAAAGATGGCAGACCACTCGGGATGTGCCCCACAATATGATGGCGGATCTCTGCATTTAATGCAGAGAATTTGATTAAATATCACCGAACCGTCATTTACTGACATCCCCTCAGCGGAGATTGCTTTTACGTGTACAAGGGGATACGCTGCCTTATTTTACACAGGCAGAATTGGACTGTTTACGCTCCGCGGAAGACAAACAGACTGCCACGTCAAAAGCTGCTCTTCTTACAGGGCTCGAGGCACGTCTCTGTACCTAATGCTCAGAACGGTGGCAGGCCTTCAGAACACGTCTCTGCATTAATGATGATGGCGGATCTCGGCATTTAATGCGAGAGATTTGATTATATCCCCAAGAGCCGTAATTTCGGCTAAAAAACGTCCATATTACCTCGGCTTGTACATTCAGCTTTTGTGACTGCTCGGCCTCTACGACCACTCTGGCACGTTACGCAGCGGCTTCTACGCCCATTCAGCTTCTGTGCCTGCTCGGCTTCTACGCCCATTCAGCTTCTATGCTCGTTCGGCTTCTATGCTCATTCGGCCTTCTGTGCTTATTCGGCTTCTATGCCATCAGGATTCTACGCCTACTCGGCTTCTATGTCTACTTGGCTTCTACGCCATGGTGACAGACATTGGCTTCCATGCCAACCTCTTCTACACGGGGATACCTACCTACGTGGCTTCTACGCCGTGATCTTTGTAGCAATTATATGCATTTTGTCCCTTAGTTGGACCTGCGTCACACGCTCATTCAAAAGGTCATCTATACGCAGGATTTGGTTATTTTAACCGTTGTGTAAAAGGGTGTTGTACTTTCCACGACTCGGTTTCCACACCGATTGAGTGGTCACTGTCACCAAAACTCTATAAATAGAGACCTCTATCAACAGAGGAACATGTCAAGATTTTGAAGACTGGAAAGAGGTGGAGACTTTAAAAATCGAACAAGGTCGAACCTCCAAAGAGATCGAACCATGGGTCAAAACATTGGAGATTGAGGAGAGATCGGAGAGTCTTTGAGAGAGAGAGAGAGAAGCATCCAGAGCTCAGGCAAAGAGTAGCGATCGACGACATTGGCCTCGTGCATCCATCCTCTTTCGCCACCTACGAAGCTGCTTTCCGTCTTCCACGGCACTTCTTCACCATCGTGTAGTCCAAGGGCTAATGTGATCGACTGCAGATCAGACACCTATAGCAATCATCTACCCAGATTAAATAAATTGTACTCCCACATCCTCGTATAGGATCAAATTGTACAAGTTTGTTTGTAAACCAAAGAAGGCGAGTTTCGTGCAAACCTCGTATTATATACATTTTGTTCTTTTGTTTAATACCACAAACAGCTGTACGCTATCTCCTTGAAATACGCCGACTTGGCTATTTTCAACTATAGGAGTATGCCGTATGCTCTCTCCTCGGAATACGCCAACTCAGGCTATATTTGCAAAGGTGTGTGATAAGGCTATTTGGCCCAGAATACGCTCAAAACCTCAGTCAAGGAAGGATAATTGACTGTCCTTACGCTGGCTACCTATCCATGCAGCATCAGGCTTTCACGCCTACTTGGCTTCTACGCCTACTCAGCTTCTACGCCTACTTGGCTTCTACGCCTACTCGGCTTCTACGCCTACTTGGATTCTACGCCTACTCGGCTTCTATGCCTACTTGGCTTCTACGCCAACATGACTGCTACTCGGCTTTTACGCCATTAGAACAGCTATTTGGCTTTTACGCCTATGAGTCAGTTATTTGGCCTTTATGCCAACCATCTCTACGCAAGGGGTAGTTACCTACGTGGCTTGCATGCCGTGATCTTCGACGAGCAGTTATACGCATTACCTCATAATGGGACATGCGTCACACACCGATTCAGAAGATCATTCATACGTGGGTAGCAGTTATTATAACCGCCGCGTAAAAGGTGCAGCTCTCTCCGCTGTTCAATTTCTACGCCGATTGTATCTGAACTATATAAATAGAGACATCCGGCTACGGAGGTCACGGGGTGGAGGAGAACAGAGGTCAAGGTCAAGAAAGCACCTATAGAGAGTTCAGCCTCTTCTGCAATCTTTGAAGCTTCTTTTTCGTCTTCTACAGCACTTCTTCGTCATCGTGTGGTCCAAGGGACAAAGTGATCGACCGCAGATCAGACTCCTATAGTAATATTTCCCCAGAATCAAATTTTTGTACTTAACATCCTCGTATAGGATTAATTGTACTTATTTTTCTTGTTTGTAAACCAAAGAAAGGGTTTCATATAAACCTGGTTTTAATTTCTTTCGTTTATTATCAAACACAAGATGGCGACTCTGTTGGGGACTACTTTCTCATCTGACGAGAAAGCCATTGCTCAACACGATGTTGTATCTGTGGGATCAACGAAGAAGACCTTGGTCATCTAGTTCGACCAATCAGCTTGCGAAGACATGCTTCGAGCAGGGGGTAGCTCTCATTCCCTCTCTGTCCAAGACAGCAGGAAATTGCGTAAAGTATGGATGCCCCGGACATTCTCAACCCTTCCTGCGGACTCTCTCACTCCGACCAACAAGGTTGTGGCACCGCAACCTCTGCGCCTTGCGCGTAAAACTCTGTCTCCCGTTTGTGACCTGGCAGACAAAGCTTCTGGCAATGCCTTAGTGCCAATCCAGAAGTCTACTCCGTGCCTTGCGCGTAAAACTTTGTCTCCCATCTGTGATGTGGCAGACGAAACCTTTGGCAATGCCTCAGTGCCAATCCAGAAGTCTACTCCACGTCTTGCGTGTAAAACTCTGTCTCCCGTCTGTGACGTAGCAGACAAAACTTCTGGCAATGCCTTAGTGCCAATCCAGAATTCTACTCCGCACCCCACGAGTAAAATTCAGTCTCCCGTCTGTGACGTGGCAGACAAAATTTCTGATAATGCCTCAGTGCCAACTCAAAAATTCCAAACACGCTCCGCGCGTAAAAATATATCTCCCCTCTGTGAAAAGGCAAATGGTCCTTGTAATCACCGCAAGGGAAAACAAGTAGCAGATTTCCAGACCTCTCGGCTTTTACGCCATCAAGAGAAAAATCTGCCCGCTCTTCAGATTACGCGGAATGCCGACGGCCGATTGAGGACTTCCTCAGTTTTACGCCAACCTGTGCAAAGTTTCAGATTACGCCAGGACAAGCCCTTCGGCATAAAAAAGGCCCAGTTTGTGGATAGATATGCTCCTTATGGATCATGTGCTACTCACATGGCTGAACTGTTGTATTCATATGGCAGGGAGAGACTTATGATTCCCAATATTCGCACTCCAACTGATGTAAAAAGGTAGAATAAGCCTTCTTCTTCTTTTGTTAATCCTCCTAACTTGCGTAACCTCCTGATCCAGAAGCGCAAAGATAGGGAATCTTCTAACATGTCTATTACACCTCCTAGGGAGCATTGTTGTAATAGTCATAAAGTTGTAGTTAATTATTGCTGTTCTAAGGCAAAATGGTCAGTTTTCGATCGGTTGAACTACTCTCTGTCTTTACAGGAAGAAGATCCTATATTCGCATCAGTGAACATGGCTTCACACGTTCTAAGAGAAAGGTCAAATTGAAGACGTCATCCCTCTAGAACTCCAAGCCAAAGGAGATTCGACTGACTCCTTGAGAATATTGAAGCTGGTGTATTTTGAAACACCCGTTCGAGGTCACGACAACAGGCTTCATATTCTTCTGATTCCGACACTGGGGTCGCCAATTTCCCGAATCGGATGCTGAAAGTATAGATTCAATCTCTACAGAGCTCTATACTGATCCTTCCATAGCATCCAGAGAAATGGGAGTCTATGCCATTGAAGATGAACGCGAAGAGGCTTCCCCATAAAGAAGTACTAAGCAACGCATCGCTGTATTGGAGACATCACTGAAAGAGATACATTCCATGATGGAGAATATGCACCAGATGATGCTGACTCAACATACAGCAGCTATAGCTCCAGCATCGGTTCCACGGACTCAAATACGTATGAGGGTGGACCTACCACCATCCAATGCAAACCAGGAGCCTGTTCTAAACCAAGAGTCAGCAACTCCTCCACTTCCTAACTCGGAGAATGTATTGCCTCATGTTGGAGTTACGATACAACCGATCTCTCACCACTCTGCGGTCCCTTTACCAGCTGAAGACCCGATGTAGGCAGTACAGGAATTAAAATCACAATTTGATGCCATGAAGCAAAAAGATCAGCTCAAAAAATTAGGAATCAACCAGCCTTACCCAGCTATCTGGGATGAGATCCCTTTCCCTCCCAAATACAAACCATAGGCTATGGCTTTATTTGAGGGAAAGACGTCACCGAGCCAGTACATGAACTACTTTAGCATGATGACGGTGTTGTTGCAAGGGAATGGCGCCCTTCTCACTCGAGTGTTTAAAGGCTGTCTGTCTGGAGTGGCCTATCAGTGGTACCGTAGTCTTGCGGACAACTGCATTACTTCCTTTTAAGATTTTAAGACTCTGTTCTTCGCGTGATTCTACGAAGGAGGGATGGACATGTCTATGTCCTCGCTCATCGAAGTAAAGCAGAAGGAGAAAAAGAGCGTTCGTACTTTCATCGAACATTTTCGTCAGGCCACTTTGCAAATGCCTCCCAGAGTTTCGAATTCAGCCTTGGTGGACATTTGCAGGAAGAACCTTCTTCCACTAATCTCAGTGTTCACAGGACCATATCAGTTCCATGATTGGCCCTCATTTATCATCTCAGCGGTAGCCGCTAAAGACAACAGTCGGAAGGCGCATGACAATGGAATCATGATCTCCACCTCTGACAAAGGGAAACGGTCATCTGTCAATAGCGACCATCTTCGTGGTTCCAAAGGAAAAGAAGCTCTGGCAATCAATACGTCCAAGAAAAATACTCCGGCAACCACACAGACGAAACATGGGACATCCAGGCCCATTGAAGAATATTCTTTTGATGATGACGATATTCTGAGCATATTCGAGTATCTAGTCAAAAGCAGCAAGCTTACTCTCCCCGAGGTAAAGCGGCCTAATGAAGTCGACAGTACCAATAATCCTAAGTACTGCATTTTCCATAGGTACATACATCACCCCACAAAGGCGTGTTATGTACTAAAGAGGAAGATCCAGGAGTTGATCGATGCCAAGGCTATCACTCTACGTAACAGCGAGAAGACGGTTACTGCCAACATGATCTCCCTCCAATTTAGCAATCTGCCTCCTCAAGAAGTTTCGGATGGTGTTGTACCTATTTCCCGAAAAACGATGAACATCGTTAATCTTCCTCCGGCCAGGGGTCAAAATCATGACTTGGTACCCCTAACTACCCAGCATGGTGAGATTATGTGGGTTCATCCTAATCTGGTGTCAGAGATTGAGTAAGAGACTCAAGCTGATAAGGCTAAGTCTAAAAAAGAACTCAGGACATAAACCATGCCATATGGTTGTAATATCCCCGACATCGGAAGAAGAGGCTTTGGCTACCGGAACCCGTTCAGGGAAAGCCTACCTCAAGGACTATGGAGGAAATCAGGAAGAAGCAACGGCAGACACTTCAGCTGCCAAACTTCCAGAGCCTGAACCTGTCATACCAAAGGCAGGTCCTTCTAGACCAACTTCGGCGGACAAGGGCAAGCAAAAAGAAGTTTGTTTTGAAAAACCTTTGAAGAATATTCAAAATAAAGTTTTGGAAAAACTATATAACTTTGATGTTTTGGCTCAATTGGCTAATACTCCAGCCAGATTGTCCATCTTTGAGCTCCTCAGGCTATCAAAAGACACGCGTCAGGCCTTGAGTGAAGCGTTAATGCAAGCAGATGCATGCTTGACTCAGCTCAAGACTCCCGATAAAGAGCCCGTGGCATGTTCTCAATGCCATAGTATGATAGAAGTGGTCCCCAATATCACTTTCACTCAAGATGACATGCTGTTGAAACATAACCGGCATGACAGACCCCTCTATTATACCGGATACATCGGTTCCATGGAGGTAGATCGGATTCACATAGATCCGGGATCGTCGATCAGCATTATCCCTCATAGTCTGCTCAGATCGTTGAGAATTCCTACAAGCGAACTGGCTTACACCACCACTACAATCGTGGGCTTCAACGCCAGGAAAAGTAAGCCGTTGGGGAAGATTCGGCTGAGGATCCAGATAGAAGATCTTAGATCAGTGGCTACATGCTATGTCATTGATTCAGAGGTATCCTACAACATTCTGTTGGGCAGACCATGGATCCATGATTACAATATTGTTTCTTCGACTCTACATCAATGCTTCAAATATGTAGATGCCCAAGGGACAGTAAAAATGGAGTTTGCTGACCTTAACCCGTTCAAGGAAGTAGAGTCCTACTATTCCGATGCTATGTTGTACACCCAAGACTATATGAAAGAGGTGTCAGGCAAGACGGAGAAGGAATCCTACCGCGAGCCAGGAGAACCATCTACTGAGCAACCTTTGTCAATCCAGGTGAAAGGGCGGACTACCCGTCCGAAAGGCATGGAACCCATGGCTATTCACTTGAACAAAACCAAATCAAGAGAAGAAAGCGATCCTCTAGTGATCACTTTGAACCAGAAGCCTCTACCTTTTATCATCAACCTTTCGTGCAGCACGCAGCCGACTGATGTAAATACAACCGAGAACGTGGTTTCTGACAATAATAAAGATTCTCTTTTCCAGTATAGTGACGCTCAATTTCCAAATCAGGAATCCTTCCCCCATAATGATATAAAACCTATAGCACAAAAATTCTTGGAAGTTGTAGACTCCTATCATCTGTATGTTTGGGAAGTCGTGTCAATATCTAATGTCATCACGACATACGGGTCACATGAAGATTCTATCTTTATTATTCTGCCTACTCGCAGTAATCAGCATCCAATAGTCTTCGGTCGCATGCGCAACAGACCGGTTGTACAAGAAGTTGCTCACGAATCAGATGCTGGTACAATGCAGGTTCACAGATATAGCCCCCAAGCTTTGAAGATTATACAAAGTATGGTCATAACCAGGCCTCAACTATAGAAAAGGCAGGCGAATGTCGTTGCATGGTGATCCCTACTGTCAACGAACTCATTTTGGGATAGGGTATACTATGTCTCTTGCAACCTCTGAGTCAAATAAGGATACCTTTTCCTCTTCTCAAGATGACTCGTCGTCCTCAGGCCCATATGCTGATCTCGAACGAGTATTGTCAGCAAATACGATATTGACAGATTCTCTCGAAGCAAAAGTACAGGAATCTCAACTGTTTGAAAATGAGTTCTGGGCACAGCAAATGGATACACAATGGGAACTCCGGTTCGAGCAGAGAGAACCGCCCACTGAAGATAAAGTTATCCAAATTGATGTTGGGGATGAACTTTCGCCAAAACCGATATTTATCAATAACAATCTTTCCAAAGAAAAAAGGGAAGAAATGATCCAGCTGATTAGAGAATATATTGACGTCTTTGCGTGGAATTATGAGGATATGCCAGGCCTTGATCCAAAAATAGCTACTCATAAGCTCAACATATTGCCCAATTCAAAACCTGTAAAGCAGCACCAACGCCGGTTCCGCCCGAATATGATGGATGCCATCGAAGCTGAAATTAAGAAGTTGATAGACTGCGGGTTCATCAGGAAAGAATAACATCCCGATTGGGTCGCCAACGTTGTCTCGGTCATGAAGAAAAGTGGGAAAGATCGCATTTGTATCGATTTTAGAGATCTTAATGCGGTCAGCCCCAAGGATGAGTTCCCTCTTCCCATCACAGACGTCATGATCGATAATACATACGGTTTTGAACGCATGTCCATCATGGACGGATTCTCAGGATACAATCAGATCAAGATGCATCCTGAAGACGAGAAGTATACTGCCTTCCGTACACCTCTGGGGGTATATTGCTACACAGTCATGCCCTTCGGATTGAAGAATGCCGGGGCTACATATCAGCGAGCTATGAGTAACATATTCTATGAGAATTTATGCAAAACAGTAGAATGTTACGTAGATAATATTGGTGTCAAAAACCGTCTCAAGGATAATCACATCGAAGACTTGAAGACAGTATTCGAGTTGATACGCCAACATCAACTCAAAATGAATCCTACAAAGTCCTTTCTTGGTGTATCCAGTGGCAAATTCCTGGGATTTGTCATTACCGCTAAAGGCATTCAAGTGGACCCTGATAAAGTGAAAGCTATCTTAGAAATGTGACCATCCCGTAATCTAAGGGAACTCAGGGGATTTTAAGGTCTGGCTTATATCAGGAGATTCATATACAACCTCTCTGGGAGATGTCAACATTTTTTCTCGCCTGATGAAGAAAGGTGTGTCCTTCGTATGGTACGAAGCCTGTCAGCAAGCGTTTAATGATATCAAATGTTGCCTCACTAATCCTCCAATTCTGGTGCCTCCCGTCATAGGAAGAAAATTTTTGCTATATGTTCGAGCAATGGATCATTCTTTGGGAGCTCTCCTCGCACAGAAGAACAATAAAGGTCGTGAATAGGCTATCTACTATTTAAGCAGGATGATGGTCGGAGCTGAACACCAGTACAATCCAGTAGAAAAAGAATGTTTGGCCCTAATGTTCGCCATTCAGAAGATACGACATTACGTCACAGGCTAAACTATTCATATCATCTCCAGGATCAATTCTCTTCGGGTATTGATGAACAAGCCGAGTGTTCTCAATTCCTGACTCGCGACTTGGGCGATGTTATTAATACCGTATGATATGGTGTACGTCCCGCAGAAGTCCATAAAGGGTCAAGCCTTGGCTGATTTCTTAGCTGCTCATCCAATTCCGAAAACCTCTAAATTGTAGGAGGACATTTTCGACGAAGATGCAGAATTTAATTCTGCAATGGAAAGTGTTACATTGTAGCTATTCTTCGATGGTGCCTCAAGGACTGGTCCTAAGGGAAACGTGGTTTCAGGAGTAGGAATTTTCCTGGTCACTCCTGATAAACTTGTCATCTATCGAGTATATTCTCTTAGCGAACCCTGCTCTAATAATGTGGCAGAGTATAACGCCCTATTAATCGGGCTCCAAGTCGTTAAAGAATTAGATATGGAGTACCTAGAAGCTTTTGGTGATTCTCTGCTAATCATCAATCAGGTCAGAGGAATATATGAAGTCCGCAATCCAGACCTCATTTTTTATCACCAAGCAACGATCGAGATTGCATTATCTTTCAAAGGATTCTTCCTAGAGCATGTACCTCGATCTCAAAATTTGGAAGCTAATGCTCTGGCCAGTCTAGCTGCAGATCTAGATATTCGTATAAGGAGGCAGAATTTGGTGATTCTTCACAACAGATATCTGTTTTGTGTGAAAAATAATTTCCACATGGAACGAAGCTACGCCGTAAACACGGTTCCTCCTAAGAGAGATTGGAGAAGTCCCTTTATAGACTTCGCAGCATACAGAATCTTACCAGAAGATCCCAAAAAAGCAGTATCAGTTAAAAGACGATCACTACGCTTCTATTTTGATGCTTCTTCCCAATGTCTATATCACCGAACATACGATGGACGGCTATTACGCTGTCTCTCCGACGATGATGCAAAACGGGTTATCCGTGAAGCTCACGATGGTGTATGTGGAGCACATCAACCCGGTCCTAAGCTACATGATCGTATCAGGAGCATGGGCTACTACTGGCCTACTATGATCGCAGATGCAGTAAAATATGCAAGACAATGCAAAGCCTGTCAAGTTCATATAAATTTTATACATCAGCCTTCTGAGTATTTATATCCTACCATTGCATCACGGCCCTTCGAAGCATGGGGTATGGACATCATTGGTCCTGTTCACCCGTCATCTTCTAGAGGACATCGGTTCATATTGGCTATCACCGATTATTTCTCTAAATGGGAGGAGGCGATCCCTCTTGCTGAGGTAAAGACATCCAACGTGATCAGCTTTATCAAGCATCATGTCATTTATCGCTTTGGGATACCCCGAAGGATAATTCATGACAACGGGTCTCAATTCATCAGCCAAGCGTTTCATTGATTTTATGATAAGAATCGGATACAAAATATGTCCTCTACGGCATACAATCCAGCTGCTAATGGTTTGGCGGAAGCCTTCAACAAAACCATTATCAAACTCTTGAAAAAGTTCGTCTCTAAGAACAAAAAAGATTGGAATGAGAAGCTGGGAGAGTGCCTTTGGGCATACCGCACAACGGTACGAGCACCGACAGGTTGTACCCCATTCTTATTGGTCTACGGGTGTGAAGCAGTTCTCCCCATTGAAATCCAAATTCCATCACTCAGAATAGTAGTGGCTAATGAGTTGACTCAAGAAAATAATGATCGACTACGGCTTCAAGAGCTAGAAGGATTAGACGAGAAATGCCTTCAAGCTCAGCAGCATATTAAGTTCTACCAGACACGTATTTACAGAGCTTTTAATCGAAAAGTGAAGGAGAAAGTGTTTAAAGTTGGCAAGCTAGTTCTAGCTGTAAGGAGGCCAATGATCATTACCCACAAAAGTAAGGGTAAATTCCAGCCCAAATGGGAGGGCCCATATATGATTGAAACGGCATTTTCAAATGGCACATACAGATTAGCCAAGCCTAATGGAGATCTGATAATGTCTCCTATCAACAGAAAATTCCTGAAGAGGTACTACGCTTAATCTCCCTTGCTTCAAAAGGAGTATGGTGAAGATCATATTCTGACGATACTACGTACAAAGACTAGTTGGAGCATATTCTATCATGTCCATATAACCTCTGAATAAATATATTTAACTAATTTGGAACTTCAAAACCTATCACGTCCATATTACCTCTGATAGTGTTTTGTACACAAATTTAGTTGGAGCATATTCTATCATATCCATATAACCTCTGAATAGATATATCCAGTTGAAGCTTACTGAAGGGATATCACGTCCATATTACCTCTGATATTACTTTCACCCTATCCTGTCATTTATATTCCAAAATGATAGGTCCACAAAGTTAGATAAAGTCTCTTTATTATCTCCGGAAAAAGCAAATTACATAAAGAAGCAAAAAGTACATCATTGGGGAGGAGCAGTCAAATCACGAATCTGCTGCGCCAAGGAAGCCATCCTCTTATTCCTGGAATTCAAGACGTTAGCGCGAGCCCGCTCCAGCCTTGCCTCCTCATTGTTCAAGGAAGATAGTTCGGACAAAGCATGAACAAAACTGGCGCAGGTGACTCCTGCACGTGCCAAGTTCTGCCGAGCTGTATCTAGTCGGCCATTGACCATATCTAGAGGTGCTAATGACTGGAGAGCCCACTCCTTTGCCTGAGCGAGTTTGGCTTCAAGTTTGCGGACCCTCGCTTCATTTCCATCATGTTCGGCCTTATACTTTATTTGAAGAGGAATAACCTCCTCCAAGACGGCTTTTCCTTTATCCATCTCCTGCCGCTGTGTCTGGATGGATTTATTCAAGCTTTCCATCTGTTCAGCAAGCTACGCAGTTAAGGAATCATACTGGCCTGAATCATATCATCGACGTTGCCTCAAGATAATTGCAAATATTCATTAATGGGTTGTTCTAAACCATTAACTATTTTATCCAGCGCATCTGCTCTCCCAGCGTCGTTGAAATTTCTGATCGGCGCTATCGCAAGCTGGGAGGACATCTTCAGAGCCTCAAATACTATATTCTTCTCCAGCACCATTGATATCAGTATTTTTAAAGTGATGTAAAAAATGCTAGTATACTGCTCAACTAGCATGGCAAAATTCGAATGGACGCTGGGAGTGGCTGCGATATCGGTAAATCTTCCTCCAGGAATGACTGCAGAGGAAGTTGATACAGTCGTTGCCTCTACAGATGGCGCTACAAAAGAACAAGCACCAGCAACGGTTGAAGTGGCTGGCGTACTCAACAAAGGAGGCATAGTCGTGATGACAGGCTCATCCTCCTCTGAAAATATCAGGACTGTATTGGGCGAGACAACACCCAAAAATATTGCCTCTCCAAGGTCGAGCACCGCCATTTCATCGGTAGGAGCCACAACAAAGTCAAAGGCTGCGTCGACTCTGCCCTCCCCTGAGATATCTTCCCCTGAAAAGAAGACAAGAGAAAGTTAATATCAACTTGATGTTAATTTTCCTAAAAGAGGCATAAAAGACGACATTTACCCATGGCCGATGGTATATATGTCACGTCCACAACCAGTACAGCTAAATCAGTTCTTAATGAGGCTAAGCAAGCTATCATACCTGGGGAAGAGGGTACACCAACTGACACTGGCGGGTATTCTTCCCAGTCTTTACCAAGATCCAATCGAGGCTCATCAGGTAGAATCTCGCTAGAAATATTTACAAACGAGGTAGGGGTTACCCCCATTATTGGTCTGGATAAAGGTATTCTTAAAATGCTCTGCCTTGTAGGCGATCTCGTAGCACTACCTGAAGCAGTAGTAGCAGCAGCGATCTCGAGCAAAGAATCTCCGGTACTGCCGACCGAAACTGATGATGTTCCCTATCTAAAAGGCGAAGGATCTCTAATCAATAAATCATCCCCGACCGGGGAAACAACGGGCTCGCTCCTAGGAGCCTCCCTGGTAGAAGCCCTTTTCGGACCTCTGGCAATCCTCTTCTTGCGGGGAGAAGGTTCTATCAGAGCAGAAGCCTTCCTTTTATGGGGGATAACGAGAGTCTCTGCAGTCGGAGCTAGTACGCCTCTCGGTATTGTCGTCAAGAATTCGTCTATCCCGGTGGTGTCTTTATTCTTATCCGAGGAAACAGACGGAACATCCTCCCTTCTAGTAGACCTATGGGAGGGCATCCTAAAACTTCTACGTATATCAAAATTATGATGGAAGGTATTGATGGACACATAGAATTGTGCGTACGAGTGAAGCATCCGCAGCTCCATGGAAAAAGAAGTCACAGGCACCGCAAAGGTTGCACCAGTGCAGCCCGCGATGAAGTATCACCACCCTCTGGCCCCATCAATAAGTCCACCTCCGGACTTGAAGCTGGTAATGGCATTTCACACATGCAATTGGTCATACCCAAACTGCATGACGAACTGACTGGGCAGATAAGGCTCCAAGAAGCAATGATCATCACTCCTGTATAGCAAGTGGGAAGGTCTAATATAGACCAACCAAAAGAAGGCTTCAGCAGAAAGAATAGTTCACCCATGACCTTCATCCTTGAGTTTTCTCCCCTGTTGATTGATGTATACGGGGGGAACAATACAGAAGAACTTCCAGTTGTGGGCTACGTTTAACTCCCGTCGGCAATCTGTGACGGTCGCCACGTTACAAGAGGAATTCTTGTAATTCAGCAAGAAATTATATCCTGAACTGCTGGCGGAACCAGGAGACATTACCCGGGCATTGTGAAGAATTAACCATCCCATGAAGTATAGGAATGGTAATTCTACCCTAGGAAAGCTTTCACGCTGCATCTCATCAGCGAGCAACCCATCAGTAAGGGCCCTTAAACCTGCTTGTATTCTACATACCATAGCAGGAAGCAGGCCCAGTCTTGCTCCGAACACTAAACGCACTGCAGGCCACAAGGCGTTGCGATGGATGAGATCTGCAGATGCGATACACGGCACTACCCAGCGGCATAGCCAAACGGAGAGAAAGCCAGCCAATTGAGCTTCCTTTGACAGAGGCTTCCGACAATGCCTCATATAACTGAAGGCTTTTGTGCTGGCAGGATAACCCTCTATCTCCTCGTCAAAGATATGATCCGGAGTCCCTGCGTCTTCAATAAGGTCATCGACCGTGTCAACATTGAGCATGCTCAGGAGGTCCAGAGGCCTATCTTGGCTATCTACCACCTTGTCCGGCTTAGCATTTCTGGCCTGGTGGAAGAAGAGGTATGTTGCCCACTTGTTGATGTAAGCCAAATCAGACGGCTCCTTGTAGAAAGTGGTGCAAGCAAGGTAGTGGCTCATCAGCTCCTGATATACTGCCACCGCCTGAGGGTTTGTATCCCTCAACTCCCTGTTTGTAGGGACGTACTCTTCATAAGGAACGTCCCCCAGTGGCAGTCTTAAAATCTCTGCCATCTCATGAAGGGCTAAGCCCAACTCCCCTACCGGAGTGGCAAAAGTCCCAGTGAGTGAATTGTATCGCTCCATTAAGGCTAAGAACAAGTTAGGGTTGGCAGGCAACCCAACACTTGTGGCACTCACGGCCGTGAACAAGCCAATACTTTCCATCTCTACCTGGAAGTGCTTCAGGGCCCATGCAGTCAAACTGGCCCATCGGAGATTCCCCGGGCTAAGCCATCCACTGGTCCGAGGGTTGACTCTGGGGTACATTCCTCCTTGCCCCATAAAGTCATTGCAGAAGGTCGACATCTGAACCAGCTGGATCAACGAAGTGTCCTCACTCGAAACACTACCCGGCAGTAATCCCCTAAAGGTCATAACAGGGCCCGAAGGACGGCTCATATAGGCCCCCCCGTAGTATTCCTTACTGTATAAGATTTTTCCCGGTCGGCCATAAAGATCGGGAGTCAGCACCCACATCATCTTCCTAGGATGTGTAGCATGAAAGAAGGCCGAGATGGGGTAATCCCTAGGCATCTTCGACAAATACATGACCGTGCCCTCAGCAGTGAATACCCAGTCCTCCTTCTTGGGCTTGGTCTGGGATTGCTTGTCAATAACATCCCCAAATAAGAAACCCGGTTTCTTATACTCCGTCCCGTCTATATATGTCAGGGACTCCCCACTGATCATACTCACAGCATGCGCTCTCCTTTGGACGATATCAGCGTTCCCCTCTCTTCAGGATAATTGGCTCCAGAAATGGGGAATGTCATATGCGACAAATCCTCCAAATAATTCGAGTTCAGCATCCCGGCAGCAGAGCCCATCACCTTAGCCAAAAGAGGGATCTACAAGTCCACTACAAAAAAAATGCAAGAGAACAAGTCAGTTTCTATACTAGACATTACACTCTTGCAGTTTATTCCAAAGATTATCAGTCTGTGCTTTTACGCCAAGACTGCAAAAACTTGAGCTTTTACGTCGGAACCTATTTTCGAGGCATAAAATTCAAGGTTGGCAGTATACGCCAAAACTTAACAGTTTGTGATTTTATGCCAGACTGCCAAAATTTGAGCTTTTACGCCAGAATTTTTATCTAGCGTGTAAAACTCAAAGTTTGTAGTATACGCCAAATTTTGACAGCCTGAGCTTTTTACGCCAGACTGCGAAAATATGGTTTTACGCTGACACATTAGAAATATGGGCGTATTGATTCGCATACACGTACAACGTGTGTGGAAAGTCCTCTATTCTCACTCGAAGTCCTTTTATCTATGACATCCGAAGCATGGCTCGACGGAGGGGCACTGCGTTCCGATCGAGGCTCATTCAGTCTAACAGGAGTTGCTCGTGCTTGAGCAGAGGATCGAGAAGAGGAAGAAACCTTCTTTCCCTTAGCAGTGGAAGCTTGTTTAGGGGCCATGGCAATTCTGAGTTCTCAAAGAAGAAACAAAGAAGAAGGGTTCTTGAAAAGCAAGGGTTTTGTGAAGGCAGATAGAAGTTTTCTCTCTCCAGACCTTGGACTATTTATAGAGTTCGAATAACTCTTCGAATTCCTAACCAAATCCGATATTTAATATTCGGTTATGATTTGGGACCATGTCAGCCTATCATTTAGGGAAGATGGATAGTCAGTGGATCCAGAATTTATGTGCAGAGTAGATCTATGATTTTACGCTCAGAAGTTTTTACGCTCAAAGGCTACAAATCTACGGTTTTACGCTCAGAGGCTATAAGTCTATGGTTTTACGCCCAAATGCTTTTATGCTCAGTAGCTTTTACACTCGAGAGGCTATAAACCTACGACTTCACGCTCAGAGGCTATAAATCTATGATTTCACGCTCAGAAGCTTTTTACGCTCGGAGGCTACAAATCTACGATTCTACGCTCGAAAGCTACAGACGGCCAATTTCAAGGATTTACGCAAAAAATGCTCCTTCGGCCACAAAACATTCCAAGTACCTAAAACATACAGAGTTCAGCATTGAAGATGACTCTTCTTCTTGGGTCGATTGGAAGTTCATCCAAAGTCCAGTCAGAATCCTTTCTCAAAAGTTCAAGTATGGCCTGTTTTGACGGCCATTTCTCGCCCTATTTCAAGGGATTTTTGGGAAATTATTTTTAAAGATGATAGTCTGAACAAGAGTTCTCCGCATCAGAGAAGTGACAGTTCAGAAATTCTACACGACTCCTCGTTCAAAACAGCATGACAGTTCGGATATTCGACTTAAATGCTAAGCAGCTTTCTACGCGTCTTCTGTTACGCGTAAAAGACAAGACGAGATCAGATATTCTTTTATCAGAGTCGACATAAATTTATCCAAACGTGCTAAAGCTGCACATATTCAGACTTTCTCACAGCAAATATGGCAAATCATCATATGTGTAAAATAAGACAATTTTATTAATCATGCTTACATATGATTGAAATCCAATCGACAAAGGGTTTTTTATCTTCATGATTACATATGATGGAAATCCTTTTTCTACAAAGGGTTTCTCATTTAAGATCACGCCAAAAATCTGTTTTGCTAGGTTCTCGTATTGGTGGAGATCTTTGTTTGTCTTCTACGGCACTACATCGGCTTCTACGGCCGATGAACAAGAAAATGGTGAATGGCGGGAGGATATAAAACTGGGATTGTATAAATTATTCAGGCATGCCTTAGGAATTGTGCTGGGGGTTCAGGCCCAACTAAATATTGGAAGACAGGGCCAGACAGCCAATCCTCGTCCATCGCCATGATGGGAGAGAATACAGCTTGTAAGCTGTGTGGTCCAATATGACCCTTCCTCTCTCCTGGATGAATCGCCATTTGAAATTGCTGATCATCCCGAGCAAAGGAAGCTATGATATCCTTCCATGATCCATCGTTGCAGAGGATATTTGCTCGAAGACGCCTCTTTTTACGGCTCCTTACATGCTGGAAGAATATGATCTTCTTCTTCCTCAAGTCAAAACGACGAAGCTCGGCAACCATCTCTGTGTGGTGGAGGAAGTGTAGGAAAAAATAGGTTAACTCAGTCACCTTTATATAGGCAGAGGAGATCACACCAAATTCCAACAAATTCCTAATATTTGCCGAGAAATCAGCCTCGCGGAACGAGTCAAACTTGACCGTTTCATGCTTCATTCAAAGTGTTTCAAATTACGAGGAATTTGAAAACTTTGAAGGGGGTCTTGTAGAAGCATGAAAAATACGCTGAGAAATTATACGTGTAAAGCCCTCAAACATGCAAGAAGCCGCATAAAACAGAGCTCTAGCACTGGGTGGCGTAAGACATGACTTCAGAGCCACTGTCATACAACAGAGCTTCAACGCTATTCAGCGTAAAATATAGCTCAAGAACTACCCGCGTAATGCAGTATTTCCAGACTGCTTGGGCGTAAAACGGTTACTACATCGCCACTTTGGCGTAAAATCGATCTGCTTTTAATGCAGCGAAAAGTTATACTAGGAACTCTTCGTATTTCTCAAATGAACCTGTCAGATCATGTAGTGAACCTGACTCCTGACAAAGAGTACTGCACAGCGATCGAAAGGACGGCTGTAATGATGATTCGACACAGAGTCCCAGACTGTCGTCTAGTGACATAACCCTTGATATAAGACGTTGTTTACGCATTCAAGGAATACGCTGCCTAGTTTTACACAGGCAGACATGAGCTTTTACGCTCAGGATGAGACGAAACCAACTACCATGTCAAAAGCTGCTCTTCGTACAGAACTCGAGGCACGTCTCAATAGTTAATGCGCGTGATGGGGGCAGATCTCTGCATTTAATGCATGATATTTGGTTCTACTTTTAACGACTGGGTGAGCTATAATTATGGCTAATATATCCACATCACCACCCCTGCCTATTACACCATGAGGCTATTTTCAAGTATAGGAGCATGCTGTACGCTATCTCCTTGAAATACGCCGACTTGGATATTTTCAACTATAGGAGTACGCCGTATGCTATCTTCTCGGAATACGCCAACTCATGTTATATTTGCAAAAGTGCATGATAAGGATATTTGGCCCATAATATGCTCAAAACCTCAGTCAAGGAAGGATAATCGGCTGTCCTTACGCTGGCTACCTATCCATGCAGCATCAGGCTTCTACGCCTACTAGGCTTCTATGCCTACTTGGCTTCTACGCCTACTCAGCTTCTATGCCTACTTGGCTTCTACGCCTACTCGGCTTCTATGCCTACTTGGCTTCTACGCCAACATGACAGCTACTCGGATTTAACGCCATCAGAACAACTATTTGGCTTTTACGCCTATGAGAGAGTTATTTGGCCTTTATGCCAACCATCTCTACGCAAGGGGCAGTTACCAACGTGGCTTGCATGCCGTGATAATGTTACACCCTAATCTCCCGCAAGCTCAAATGTCCCTGCTGAACGTGAATCACCACGTTGCAGCTCTCCCGCAGGACAATCATTTTCATCGGGACGTGATACCGTACGAGCATGGAGTTGCGCTCGTACATGGCAATGTTGTTAAACACCAAAGTTATCATCGAAACAACGAAGTTACAGCGGAAGCCGTTATGTGTACCAAGTACACATCAGTGTAATACGCAGCGAAGCTCACGATAGGGTCGAAATGAAATGCCCCGAAGGCAATGCCACAAAGGCGATGCCACGGAGACGATGAAATACTCTTGCTCTTTTCTCTAGCCCACAAAGGTACTTACAGTTTATACATCTTGTCCCGTATATCCAAGCAGCGCCACTACGCCTGCGTACCTGAAATAATTACCCACAAACGTGGGTCAATACACAGCCGTACGGGTGAGCGGGGTAACCCACTCGTCTAAGCCGACACTAAGTAAAATAGTGAATGCAACCAGTTATATGGTGATCTTTCTAGTTGAATTCTAGATTCGTTTCATGGCATATGAATGACATGTTAAGGAAAGCTATAAAGCAGTTTAAGCATGTAAATATTCAATCTCAAACCAAACGACAAGCATTTATATAACCCGAAGGTAACTAGCACACGACCCGACTTACTCAATGCCATCGCTTGCACGATAACATATCGAACAATCAGTCTTGTCTCAATATCCATCCTCAACCAAAGTTTATATATTCCAATCTCAAGTGCACACTCTTGCCGAGGCAATGTGGCCGCGCCTACATGAAAGCCAAACCAACAAAAGAAAAGCAAGCCAACTTATATACTATATGAAGTCACTGGCTAAAAGCCACGAAGGACATTGATCAGACCAAGATCAATAGGGCAATCCTACCCGATCCAGGGTTGGGCAGCTAGTCCCGCCTGGTGGTATCGGACTGCCTGTATTGCGCCTAATCGTACGATGCCCATTGTTTCCTCCATGGTGGAACGGTCCCGGTGCCCCGGTGCCTCATCCCGTTCCAGGAAACGAAACCCTGTGCCACCCAGGTTGTCCGTGACAATGCAGACACAGTAGGTATGGCGAGAGGATCGAAATATTCTCGCCCTACCAAGCGATCCTAGACTCGTTCAACCGATATCCAACCAAATATCCATAACCATTCTTCCAACATATCCAACCAAGGAATCCAAATCTTGACCTCAAGATATCGCCCAAGGCACCAAAATATCAAGTGTTTCATAGGCACGATGTCTCTTCTCAACACAATATTTTATATTGGATGCAACACCCGAACTCGGGACAAACTCATAGCCAAATGCCCCAACCGTGGCACAATGCCCCAACAGTGGCACCACGCCCTCGCCGATGCAGTTGTTCGGTTTCGAACCACAACTGCTCACTTTGCAAGACAAAGCGACCAAGTGATACATGCGCACGGATGCACGTTCGCTCGCCCGAATTCCCGATATTCCTATTTGCCTCAAATGTACCATTCCAACTCGTCCAAGCATAACCCAAAGTATCCAACCGACTGCCTCAAATGCACAATCCAACTATCGCTCCAACTATACAACTCGTAAATTATTTCAAGCCACAATCCTACCAAGCCAACGACGTACACTATATGCACGCGTCAGTGTAGTATTTCCTAATGTTTCAGCCCAAGTGTTCAAGCCTTCTACGTGGTTCCATATTATTAGGCATGAAGGAGTAGAGGAGAAGGAAAAGAGCCCACTCACAATGTTTGATCCCGTTAGGCATCCTGTCCTGCCGATACGGCCAATTCTTTGAACCCGTGGTCCGATGCAAGCGCGATCTACTCAACTGGTATGACCGTGCGAGCAGGCCGTGCTCTCCAAATCATCCGACCGATCGGACTAAGGAAGACGACATTATCGCTTCCATCCAGCTATTCAGTATTGTTCTGAACGAACACCTGATTTCCAACGAACCCGCTAGCCATCTGCACATTGAAACCAACTCGATTAATCCTTCTTCCCAAAATCCAACATAACAAATGTAACCAGCATTTGATTTATTCAATCCGACTCAGCGTAACGCTCCGAGCGGTTGTGGGACGTTACATAATATACCACTTAAAATCAGGTTCGCCCACGAACCATGCTGGTACTCATTCCTATCACATGCCATAATCCAATTCCATGGATCTACTCTATGCAACTCACATATTCACAATCTTGACTTTGCATCTCGTTCTGCTGAACGCTCTTTCAAATTTCACGAATTCCCACATCCTCCTTGCAGCTCAATACGAATTCTTCATATCGCTTAGTTTTGGATCGTGCACATATTTAAGGCGTCCCTAAAATACATGCATTTCAGCCGAGCTTTGCGATAGTAAATTTGAACAAGTTACAAGGGTATCTTTTATGTTCGAGGCGTCCATTAGCTTTGCTCCCAATTGAACCAAATCACGATTTCCATTCCAACACATTCGATTGAGCACTATTCTCAAATATGATGATTCCCCACCGACTCAATCAGTTTGTGTTCCAACTCAATCCATCCAACTATTTCTGAAATCGTACTAGCAACATCTCCAAATATATCTCGTGCACCGAACGATCATCTCAACTGATACTACCCAAGCTAGGCGACTTACCCAAATATCAAACTTTGCTTAGATCAGTTCAGTCCATCACCTTTCCTGCCATCTCAGATATTTCACTGGGTGATTATCTATATCGAGGTTCGTGTGATCCACGAAGATCTCGCCGCCACACCAAAGGGATAGTGTCGCCACGATTTCAACGTGGACACACTCGCCACAATTCCTAGGTTGCGTATGGAATAGTCCTTCGCGCTGCTTCCACTGTCTCAAAGCATTAGGATATCACCTTTGCCTTCTGAATGAGCACGCTTCCCAGACTAAGTTTCGAGACATCTTGTAAATCTGAGGCACGTCTGTCCCTTCCAGTATTCGCAAGGATTTGATTCGAACGAGCCGTTGCTTTAACTTCACGAGCTAGTTTCACAGTCGTTAATTCATATGAATGCTATTCCCTTCCAGGGCACGATGAGTCAGAGGCGATGCCATCGATAAAAATCTGTGACTCTGAATCTCATCAGTTGACTAGGCTACTTCCACCATCGCTCCGATCTTCCGGCTGCATCTTCAGCTGAAGACTATCCCAAGAGTCTCTCAATTCCAACACTCAGTCGATGAGCTAAATCTCATTGCTCACATCTGCCCTCGACGCATTCCCAAATACGCTGCCTCAAGGGTCGTTCTATGGGTCCACCATATTCATATCCGATTCGACGGGCAGGTCGCTAGGGTCAGCTGTCCCGAAGCTAAGCTCGATAATTATAATCATCACGATGGACAGTTACTATAAACCATGCTATATCTTATCTACAAATCCGAATCAAAATCCAACCATTCCATCCGAGCGAACTTCCGAATTCGAGAGCCACGCTCGTTGAAACTATCTTCCATCAATCCGTCGTTCTGACCTGAATCCATCAAATTTTCGAATTGCATATTCGATTCTCGCATCATCAATTTTAATGATTCTCGAAATTTGAGACTTGCTTAAATTCCTATCCGTTTGTCGCATTCCACAATGCATGTCTAACTTACTCGAGCAGCATAGTGATTTGTTCCGACGTTGCTCCTACATTTAGCTATCTTCAAAGGTCAATCTGCCACAATCTTTTGCCTTCCGTTGTTGCCACAATCCGTCCACGTCTTCCAGAGAATCCGTCTACCATTGTTGCACCATCTTGCCCAAAATTCTATTTCCGCTAAACCTGAGTCAACTTCTCGAGCAACAATATCCAAAATCTTTCAAGTTTGTGTGAATCTATGGCATTGTTCCTCCAAACCAATTCGTGTTTTATTGCTCAACCAACAACATAAATGTGTTGCCCAAAATTATAGTTCGTGCTCGCTATCCTTCCGATAATCCTATCGCTTTGCTCAAGCATAACCCAACTGTTTGTTTCAATCCCGTCCATCTCTTAAGCCCAACGATGCTTTCATTTGCACCAGTCCGTTCTCGATATACTCAACACAATATTCGCTTTGCTTTATTTTCATTCTTTCCAACTCAACCGACTTACACCAACCAACTTGTATTCTCATTACCCGAGTCCGTTAAGGCAATTTCCATTGATGTCCAACCAAAATATTTCAAATGCCTTGCTCACAATGTGGTATTCCATATACCACTCCGAATCGAGTCGCTACTCGCATTACGATTTTCTTGCAGAATCCAAAATCCGTTCAAACCATCCCTTATGTGTGATCATGCCTTTCCCAATTCGAGTTTGACACAAAACTCAGGCAATGCTTGAATTATCCAACTATTTTTATCAATCTCGCTATGCAACTCGTGCTATGTTCCATTCTCAATACTTTCAGCTATTCTCAAACCGATTGCTTCTTTTGCTACACGAGCAACTCGTGCAACGATCTTTTCCAAGTAGTCCAACCCAACATCCAATGTTTCCACATATTTGTTTGTACGAGCAAATCATGCAAACTATTCTGATATTCCCGAGTCAAACTCAAACATGCCCAACCGATGCGCCACAGCCGAAATTCCAACTTATATCCAACACAATCGCTAGACGAGCAACTCGTGCAAGGATTCATTCTTATCGAATGTTTCTACTCAAAATATGCCGCATAACCAAATCTCGTTAGCCCAACCAACTGATCCATTGAGGCAATCAGAAACTCCCCGAACGGTAAGCCAAGCCAACCCAACGAAAGTCCATAACTTGTTACACAAATGCAACAACGCCAACCAACTTGCTGCACGAATGCAACAACGCCTAACGAGGCTAAGCGATCCTACAAAAACCAACCAAGGCAACACAACCAAGAATAACATACAGCGAAAACCAGCAATAAATAGACTTATTGCATGAAATATCCGATGCGGCACTGAGTAGAGTCAAGAGCTAAACGACACACGGAAGCTATTTAGAGTTTGTGATAAAGCGAAGGACCAAGTCCGAGAAAATGAACCGGGCGCTCTGATACCAATCTGTCATGCCCCAATCTCCCGCAAGCTCAAATGTCCCTGCTGAACGTGAATCACCACGTTGTAGCTCTCCCACAGGACAGTCATTCTCATCGGGACGTGATGCCGTACGAGCCTGGAGTTGCGCTCGTACAAGGCGATATTGTTAAACACCAAAGTTATCATCGAAACAACCAAGTTACAGCGAAAGCCGTTATGTGTACCAAGTACACATCAGAGTAATACGCAGTGAAGCTCACGATAGGGTCCAAATAAAATGCCCCGAAGGCAATGCCACAAAGGCGATGCCACGGAGACGATGAAATACTCTTGCTCTTTTCTCTAGCCACAAAGGTACTTACAGTTCATACATCTTATCCCGTATTTCCAAGCAGCGCCACTATGCCTGCGTACCTGAAATAATTGCCCATAAACGTGGATCAGTACACAGCCTTACTGGTGAGCGGGGTAACCCACTCGTCTAAACCGACACTAAGTAAAATAGTGAATACAACCAGTTATATGGTGATCTTTCTAGTTGAATCCTAGATTCGTTTCATGGCATATGAATAACATGTTAAGGAAAGCTGTAAAGCAGTTTAAGCATACAAATATTCAATCTCAAACCAAACGACAAGCATTTATATAACCCGAAGGTAACTAGCACGCGACCTGTCTTACTCAATGCCATCGCTTGCACGATAACATATCGAACCATCAGTCTCGCCTCAATATCCATCCTCAACCAAAGTTTATATATTCCAATCTCAAGTGCACACTCTTGCTGAGGCAAGGTGGCCGCGCCTACACGAAAGCCAAACCAACAAAAGAAAAGCAAGCCAACTTATATACTATATGAAGTCACTGGCTAAAAGCCACGAAGGACATTGATCGGACCAAGATCAATAGGGCAATCATACCCGATCTAGGGTTGGACAGCTACTCCCACCTGGTGGTATCGGACTACCAGTATTGCGCCCAATCGCGCGATGCCCATTGTTTCCTCCATGGTGGAACGGTCCCGGTGCCCCGGTGCCTCATCCCGTTCCAGGAAACAAAACCTTGTGCCACCCAGGTTGTCCATGACAATACAGACACAGTAGGTATGACGAGAGGATCGAAACATTCTTGTCCCACCAAGCGATCCTAGACTCGTTCAACCGATATCCAACCAAATATCCATAACCATTCTTCCAACATATCCAACCAAGGAATCCAAATCTCGACCTCAAGATATCGCCCAAGGCACCAAAATATCAAGTGTTTCATAGGCACGATGCCTCTTCTCAACACAATATTTCATATTGGATGCAATACCCCAACTCGGGACAAACCCATGGCCAAATGCCCCAACCGTGGCACAATACCGCTTTTGTGGCACAATGCCCCAACAGTGGCACCACACCCTCGCCGATGCAGTTGTTCAGTTTTGAACCATAACTGCTCGCTTTGAAAGATAAAGTGACCAAGTGATACACGCGTACGGATGCACGTTCGCTCGCCCGAATTCCCGATATTCCCGATATTTCCATTTGCCTCAAATGTACCATTCCAACTTGTCCAAGCATAATCCCAAGTATCCAACCGACTGCCTCAAATGCATAATCCAACTATCGCTCCAACTATCCAACGCGTAAATCATGTCAAGCCACAATCCTACCAAGCCAACGACGTACACTCTATGCACGCCTCAGTGTAGTGTTTCCTAATATTTTAGCCCAAGTGTTCAAGCCTTTTACTTGTTTCCATATTATTAGACATGAAGGAGTAGAGGAGAAGGGAAAGAGCCAACTCACAATGTTTGATCTCGTTAGGCATCATGTCCTGCCGATACGGCCAATTCCTTGAACTCGTGGTCCGATGCAAGCGCGATCTACTCAACTGGTATGACCGTGCGAGCAGGCTGTGCTCTCCAAATCATCCGACCGATCAAACTAAGGAAGATGACATTATCGCTTCCATCCAGCTATTCAGTACTATTCTGAACGAACACCTAATTTCCATCGAACCCGCTAGCCATCTGCACATTGAAACCAACTCGATTAATCCTTCTTCCCAAAATCCAATATAATAAATGTAACCAGCATTTGATTTATTCAATCCGACTCAGCGTAACACTCCAAGCGGTTGCGGGGCTTTACAATATTTGACGAGCAGTTATACGTATTACCTCATAATAGAACACACGCCACACGCCGATTCAAAAGATCATTCATACGTGGGTAGCAGTTATTATAACCACCGCGTAAGTGCATCTACTATAGAGCCTTAAATGCAGTAACCGTGAAGAATAAATACCCATTGCCACGCATTGGTGACTTATTTGATCAGCTTAGTGGAGCCAAGGTGTTCTCGAAGATAGACTTGAGCTTGGAATATCACCAGGTGAAGGTACAAAAGCAGGACATTCCGAAGACCGTATTCAGAATAAGATATGGACACTATGAGTTTCTGGTCATGCTATTTGGGTTGACCAATGCTCCAGCTATCTTTATGGACTTAATAAATCAAGTATTTCATCAGTATTTGGACCAGTTCGTGATCGTCTTCATAGATGACATAATTGTCAATTCGAAGAGCCACGAGGAGCACGAAAAGCACCTACGGATCGTCCTAGAGACCTTGAGGAGAGAGCAGTTATATGCGAAGCTCAGTAAATGTGAGTTTTTCTTAGACAGAGTCTCATTTCTTGGGCATGTCATTACGGGAGATGGTATTTCTATTGACCCAAAGAAAATCTCGGCAGTCGAGACATGGCCCATTCCTAAATCTGCATCAGATGTGAGGAGTTTTCTTTGACTTGTGGGATATTACCGATGGTTCATGGAGAACTTCTAAAGGATAGCAACGCCTATGACTCGATTGGCGTACAAGGATCAAGAGTTCGTATGGACCGACGAGTGCCAAGCCGCTTTCGAGGAGTTGAAGAAGCTACTTACCACAGCGCCAGTATTGACTATTCTATCAGGATCAGGAGGATATATGATTTATAGTGACGCATCAGGGAAAGGCTTGGGATGCATGTTGATGCAGCATGGCAAGGTGATTGCATATGCATCTAGATAGTTATGAGTACATAAGAAGAATTATCCAACCCATGACTTAGAACTTGCAGCCGTTGTTTTTTTCTGAAACTACGGAGATATTACTTATATGGAGAACGAGTGGAGATCTATACAGACCACAAAACCCTTAAGTATGCCTTCATGCAGAAGAAGCTAAATAGGAGGCAACGGTGGTGGCTTGAGTTGATGAAGGATTTAGAGATAGAGCAACATTATCACCCAGGCAAGGCTAATATAGTAGCAGACGCATTAAGCCGAAAACCAGCACCTTACTTCTTGACGACACAGAGGGAATTATTGGAGGACTTGCAATAACTTGGCATAGAAGTGATATTACCCAGAGCAGATTGGATACTAGCCAACTTGCAAGTACAATCATCACTAGTAGAGAGGATCAAGGCATCTTTGCCTACGGATGCCAGATTCAGGAGATTGAAAGAAAGGACAAAGGTCGGAGAGCAGACGAGATTGCGTATTCATGATGACGGGACATTACGATGTGGTAATCGTCTATATGTTCCCAATGGAGAGATTTGACAGGAGCTGATGGCAGAATCTCATAGTTTGATATATTCTATTCATACTGGAGGCACGAAGATGTATCGTGACTTACGACAACACTTTTGGTGGCATAGAATAAAAAGAGAGATAGCGCGCTTTGTAACCAAATGTCTAGTATGTCAGCAGGTAAAGGCGGAGCATCAGTGTCACTACCACATTCCGAAAACATGGGTAATTTCGACTTTTTACAATAATTAATATTATGGTATTTACAATTAATTAATTGCATAATAGTATATTTGATTTAAATAATTATGTGTGATGTGTAATTAAATATAGTATTAGATGCAGTGTTCATTTTATTTTTAGCTAGCAGACTAGACCTAGAAGCCCAATAGACGAACACCTGTCCGAATTATAGAATTCTGGATTTTATTATTTTATTTAGAATTTAATATTTGGAGATTGTAATTAATTACGGTATTTTATTTAATATTTTTGCGCATTGCCTTTGCTTCGATATTTGGAGCACTACCCTAGCTTTTGTCTTCCAACAAATTTCACCATCTTGCCCTAGACATGCCCGCCTTCAATTCTGCTATTTTTGCAACTCATAATTGTGCTCTTTGTACATTATTTCTGGCCGCACAAAAATTGTCGCGGACGTTTATTTTTAAATTCCTATTTTGTATCGTTGTGCGTTCCAATTGAAATTGGGGACAATCTTGACCTATTTTTCATGCGGCCCAAATTAGGGTAATATTCTGTTCTGAGTCTTCTTCAATATTGGTATTGATGACCTGACCTGATTTTGGCTCCATGTACTCCTAATTAATTGTTGAACACAACTTGCATTTATTTCTATTTAAATTGAGGATACCATTTTATCTGATTTTAAAATCCCAATTTAATTCCAGTGCCCTGCTAATTGAGCTCGTACCAGTCTTACAGCGCCCCCTGACCCTACAAAATACCGGACACCGAATCGCCCGCCAAATTTTTGTCATTTCATGTGTTTGTGCAATTTCCCAAATTTAAGGGGGTTAAATTGCAAATTGGCATTTTGTGCCAACACCCAATTATTTTAAACCAATGAGGGAGCCTATAAATTTTTAATTAAAAACCCTCATCCCTACATGAATTATTTCCTCATGTTTAATCCTAGCCACCCATTCCAGGGATGCATCCTCACCCTCCATCAAAACCCACTCTCCCTATATAATATCATGTCTACATCAAACCCTAATCCCTAGGCAACCTAGAAAACAATCACCCTCCATCAAAAGCCACCTCTCCCTCATACGTATGATATTCTTTTCTTCTCCTCCTTCTTCCTTTCTTCTTCTCATTTCTTTTCTTTTTCTTCTTCTTCCTTTCTTCTTCTCATTCTTTTAGTTGAAGTTGAAATTCGAATTTTAGAAGGGGGGAAACTGGGAACACAAATTCCCTCACTGTGCACCGGCCGACATCTCCCAAGTCGATCCCCGGCGGCCTCTTCAACTCCGGCGTTCAGCCGACTGCTTCCCCCTCCCGAGCATCCTCCTTCGGCGGACCCTGCCCACTCCGGCGGCTTCACGAGCCGAGCTCGACCCCGGCGCTCGGTCGGCCATCAGCCACTCCCCCGAGCCGAGCCGACCCCCGGCGGCCCCGCTCTTCCCATCTGCGCACACCGACCCCTGGCTGCTCCTCCTCCCTGAAGACTCCTCCGCTCGCTGCTGCTCTTCCCCGAGCGTCCGGCCAACCCCCTTGCTCCGGTCCGGCCATCCTCCTCCTCCTGGACCGACGGCGCTGCCGAGTCCCCCTCACGGATTCCTCCCTACCTGCTGTGCCTTCCCCTCCGTCCGGTCGGCCAAGCCCCCAACTCACAGTGAGTTCTTCTCCTCTCTCCCTCTTCCTTCTCTCTCTATACTGCTTTCTGTTTATGAAAAAAAAAAACTCTTAGTATATACTGTTGGGATTCTAAGCCAAGACTTAACAACATATCACATAAGGATTACCACTACAGCAGTTTTATGTACTTCTCAACGCACTAGCTTATTAACTATTTTTAAACCAGCCTCTTTTGAGCTACAGTTTTAGTCTTTAGCAATGCTAGCAGTAGTCTTCTAATATTCATTTTTGTTTTACTCTTCTACCTTAATTTTTACACTATTACTATGTTCATTATTATTGGTTTAGCTTTCTAATGCCAGTCTTATAGTTTATTTTCGCTATAACCTCTACTTACTAACTAGTCTGCTTTCTCATACTTTTATGCTCAATCGTTATATCGCTCTCACTGCTCATATTCACTGCATTTTTATTTCTATGAATTTTTGGTATATAATTGTTTGAACTACCTATTTACTAATTACTTAAGTCTTACACACATTTTTATACAACCATTAACTTAATAGATCTTACTATTTTTTCAATAGTTACTTCAGTATCACATTAATTAATTATATACTGTACTGATCTTATTATTTTTAGCAGCTTTTACAATCACTAACACTAGTTAATTAATGTGTAGGTATATGTGTATAGTATTATTTTAATTAATGTCTAATAGTATATATATTTCGTATATACTTAAAATATTTTTAATAAAATGGATATACATGTATTTCATTTATCTACTTAGCGTATTTCAATATATATTTAAATTGGTATGTATAGTGTATATTTAGTATGTGTATGTATATATAATTAGTGTAAAGTATTTATATATTTAATTAATGTGGAAATTAGTATATATATTTAATTTAATTTGTGTATATATATGTATATATACATAGGTTTATTTTATGACATTTATTTAATAAAAGTATATATTGTAGGTATTTAACCAAGGTGTATGTATTAAATCTAACTAGCATAAATGCATATATTTTTATGTGTATAATTATTTTGATATATATATATGTATGTATATTTGTATAAAACTTTAGCATATTTTTATATATATATATACATGTATTTTGTATATGTATTTAATTTGATATGTATATTGTAAGTACATATGTTAATTAAGATGTGTATAATTATGTATCTATCTACTAGGTGACCCTAGTTGACTAGTGCCCTGCCTGGCATAGCCCTGAGGCCAGTATATTTCTTCTGTGTGTTAGGATAGCATCTGATACAAGTGTTGTAATTGTGATATGTTTATAGGACTGTTGGTTCACCCAGGGAATACTCTGGAACAGGACACCAATAAATACCAGCTAAGGACCAAGGCAAGTACATTCTCTGATAATTTTCAATTCTTTGATAATTTCTATAAATTCAACAATCATGAAATGTTACATCTGAATCTTTGACACTGTGCTACACGGACTAGTATAGCTTTGATCTGCAGTCATGAGATGTTACCTTGATTATCGTATTAACATTGTACACGACATGTATATTAGACATCGTACATGATAGACTTGACTTGCTCGTGTATCGTGACGTGTCATGGTTGGATCCACAGTACTAGTTGGGGGCGGGGAAATTGCTAGTGAGAAATGTGATCAAATACCTATCGTACAAGTTTATATTATTGGTGTTAATCATTCGCCTCACGCATGATTAGCCAGGCCATGTAGCAATCGTACAAGTCCCAAGCCGATCACATTTCAAAACTACAATTTCAAACACTTAGAATAGTTACAGTTCTCTATTTTAGATCATATACTACATCACCCGTATATGATACTGTTCCTTGTTCTTTTCATTTTCATACATGCACTGACTGTATCATATTGCCTATTGCCCGTCTCTTTATATTACCTGTCTCTCTTAAATTGCCATTGCCTTTATTTCACTGTCTTCTCAGTAGCTAGCATGACATGTTTTATTGTATTATAGACATTATCAATTAATGGAACTGTTATTTGAGAGTGTTGCTTTGCTCCTTCCTGACTGGAAATATTTTTCCAGACTATGCCTTAGAGGACCGCTGTCCGACACTTTGTGGACCGTATGGTGAGTAGCTGCAGACTTGGTAGTAGTTGTGATTCTGGAAGGTCTAGCCGGAATTATTATTATTGTTAGTTCTTTAAGTAGACTATTTTGGTACCGGATTTGTCTCCGGCATTTTGATGATTCTTGGATATTGTTGAGTTAGAATATTACTTGTGGACTTGTGTTGTGTTTAATTTTAATTTCTGTTCGAAATCTTATCGTGCTGTAATCTTGTGATTGAGTATGTGTTCATCTTATTTGTGTCATCCGTGCCTCCTAATGGAGATTGGATGCTTGCGTGATATTAGTTAGATAGTATCAAGACCTTGACAGCGTTCTACCGCCGACACTGCGGCGTAGGCTGGACGTACCCACGCACTCGTGCCCCTAAACCGGGTGCGGGTCGTGACAATCAGAGAATAGCTGGGCTACTGTAACCACTTTCGATTCCTGAGTGAAAGTGGAAGCACATCACTATAGACTTCGTTACGAGTTTTTCCAATAGTCCAAGTGGGAGAGATGCAGTATGGGTAATAGTGGATCGACTCACCAAGTCCGCCTATTTCTTACCTTTTAGAGTTGGCCAGTCTACAGAAGCTTTGGCAGACTTATACATGAGACAAATTATGAGGTTACACGGCATTTCAGTCAGTATTGTGTCAAACAGGGACTCGTATTTTATATCTCACTTTTGGAGAAGCATGCAAGAGAGTCTTGGGACTCGTCTGAAGTTCAGTACATCTTATCACCCGCAGACAGATGGACAGTCCGAACGTACTATTCAGACACTGGAGGATATATTGAGGGCATGTATGTTAAACTTTGGAGGATCTTGGGAGGACCACCTACATCTTATGGAGTTTTTTTACAACAATAGCTATCAAGCGAGCATCCAGATGGCTCCGTTTGAAGCATTGTATAGAAGAAAGTGTTGGTCTCCCGTGTGTTGTAGTGACATGGAAGAACGTCAGATTCTGGGACCAGAGTTGGTAGTCAATACCGTAGAGATAGTGAAGAAGATACAAGGGCACTTGCGAGCAGTACAAGATAGGCAGAAGCAGTGGACAGACCTTCACCGTCACCCCTTGGAGTTTAAAGAGGAAGATCATGTCTTCTTAAGGATATCACCTACTAGAGGCACTATTTGATTCGGAGGGAATGGTAAGTTGAGCCCAAGGTATATTGGACCTTTTGACATGCTAGAGAGAGTGGGAGAAGTGGCGTATCGACTTGCACTACCACCTTCACTCGAGGAAGTACATGATGTATTCCACGTGTCACAACTTAGGCGATATATAGCAGATAGCAGTCATGTTCTCGAACACTCTGAGATCACCACTGGGCCGAGCTTGTCATACCAAGAGCAACCCATTGGGATCCTGATCGTCGAGAGAAAGTATTGAGGAACCAGTCTATTCCCTTGGTCCACATATTATGGAAGTATCAAGCGCCAGGAGAATGCACTTGGGAGCGCGAAGACGACATGCGCAAACGTTTTCTATATCAATTCGTAGATCAAGGTATGAATTTATCTTGTTCATTTCTACCATATACCATCATTGATTTCTATCGTGGCTTAGTTTTAATTTTGTGGACGAAATTTTTATAAGTTGGGTAGAATATAAAATTCCCTAATTTTAAAATATTATAATTATCTAATTATTTAAATTTTTTACAGTATTTCTTAGTTAATTATAAAATATAAATTAATTTAATTAATTACTAGGTAAATACTCATATAGAATTATTGAACAAAACTATTATTATTTTTATTTATTTTATTTTAAGAGATCTTGTAGAAGGATGATAGATTTTTTTAGAATGTACTAATAAATTTTCTAGAATTTTTATACCATATATACATATATATAAATAATAGTATTAAAAAAAAATTTAAACCTCATAGCTAAAACATTAAGCTAACTCCTTAATCTATTCCTAATCACCCCACATTAAAAACCCCTAAGCCTAAATCCTAATAAACCTAGCTAAACCCCAACCACACAGGAGCTCACCCCGCGAGCTCTGTGACAACCCGCGGCCCGCGAACAAAATATAGTGACCCCCCTTCTCATTCTCTCATATATATATATATATATATATATGTGTGTGTGTGTGTGTGTGTGTGTGTGTGTGTAAAAAACTAACCTTAAACCTATCGCCCACTCCCCCATGACCCTGCGCCGACCTCGACGACCGTCGGAGCACCCCGCAGCCACCGGAGCACCGCCTGCCACCCCCGCGTCCGCGTAATCGTACGAGCAGTCCGCGCAGAAACTGCAGCGACGTTCCCTACTTCAACCAAAGTTTTTTGTTCCATCTTGTGACTGATTTCTGAAGCGTCTTCACCGGTAAGTTCACAACCTATCCCCCTTCCAACACTGTAAATTAGTTTCCATCGAACAGCGCTTAACACTAGGTAAAAATCGAGGCCAAGTTGGAGAAAAACCATCTTTTAAAAACTGTAGAAAACTGTTTCGAGGATCGAATTTTAGAGGCTGTTATCTCCCACCACAGACATCCAAACTTACATCTACTTTTTGCTATATCAAGTCCATATAATCGAGATTATTCTCTGTTAATTAGAATATTTTATTTTGCGTTAAATTAAGAAATAAACTGGGTTGAAAATTATAAAAAACTTATTTTTAAAATATTAGAATTTGCGATACGGAGCGTGTCCCACAAAATGGGACTGCCCCATCTGTACCAATTGTACCGAAATGCGCGTATGGTATATCTTGATGTGTAGGCTTTCACAAAAACTGATTTGGATGTGTGTGCACGTCGGAATCAACCCGTATCCATAAAAAGTTCCCGTATCGCGACTTTTGCAAAATACTGCACCATTTAGTGTACGCTCAATGGAATGCTATAAAACTTGTGCCTTTGGATTTGTGGTATCACACTGGTCATGTGATCCAAGTTTTACGCAATTCTGAGATAGTTGACCAAGCTGCCTGTCTACGGGTCCCACGGTTGACTTTTAGGGCAAATTTGAGTTTGACTCACCGAAATCCAAAAATTGGACATACCATTGAGTTCGTATTGACGTTTAGAATTTGTTTGACCTGTAATTTGTTTCATTTAGAGACATTTACCCCTGGCACACTTTTTGGTGCAAAATGGGCCACATGTGGACCCGTTTTGAACCAAAAATACCGTTTTGCTCTTGTGCTCAAATTAGACGAAAGGATAGTATTTTATAGCTATCTCATTGATTCTGGGAACATTGGTGATATTTATTTCAGCATCCAGAGACGTTTATTCAAAGGCCTTAGTTTTTGATCATGTGTACTTGACGTCTGGACGCTTACACTATACAGATTGCTTGCCAGGCAAGTATACCGTGCCATTTGTACTGTGATTTATATTCCATATGATGCATGTATTTTATTTTTGTCCATTTAGTTCATATATTTTAACTGTATATAAACTGCACGACTAAGATTAACTTGGGTGCAATGACGGTGGCGTCGTATTCTGTTTTATTTATAATATATGCATGTTGACCTAGTTTATGAGACCACCCCATTATCATGAGGCATTCTTATATTTTATTGGCTATGACACTATTATTACACGATTATGAGTCTCATGTAGGACACGGACTTACGTATTCGGCTGGCCACTGGTACGTATAGGACGTGCGACGGATAGGGATAACTGTTGATAGAAATTGCATGCTAGTAGACCTAGCAGTTATTTACAGGTATCATCATGTCAAGGACGTGACATGCTTAGAGCAAGGGGTGGGGATAACAACAAATAAGGTGTTTGGGATCCTTTGCACTTTCTTTGTGTAACCCGTACGCTCCGTCGGAGATGTGCTGTCATGATGACCACTATATATTATTATTATCAGGCGGCCTCTGAGGTTCAAAAGACGTCATGCTTTTTAGGCCCCTGAATCTCCGAGAGAATCATGCCAATCCTATTTTGGCCAGATAGCCCACTTGTTGGAAAGTTATTCTTAAAATGCATTCACATAGACGGTTAGGCGACCCATAGATGTTTATTTTTAGTACTTTATTGGCATACCTCTATATATCTTGTTACGTCCCTCTGAGGACCTGGTCCCTTTCCAGGTATAGACATACAGGATTATCCACAGGAGTACGGACCTGGACCTGACACTTCATACCAGACTGAGGAGGTCTTACCTTCAGAGTACCTTTGATTCATCGCAGCTGATGGATATTCTAGTTGCTATTTCTTTAATTGACATTTATCTTATATTAGAGTTTGATCCCTTCACTCATTTAGTTTTAGTATAGTTGATTGGCAGTGGATTTATTTTTACCCGACTGTCATTCTTTGATATTTTATATTTGAGATTCAGTTATTTATTCCTATTTTATTATTTATGTTGTGGATGAGATATAGATTGCGTGTGACTTGTGACAAATATATAACACTTGTGAATTATTGTTCATAATACAGCGTACTTATGTGTTATGGTTTCCATATATTGGAGTTGCCATATACATACGGCTGGCATGCTTATGTATTTCTAGTCCTACGTATTTTGGGACAGGGGCGTGACATATTTTAGTGGTGGCCCATGCAGGCCTTCGAATATATTGTCTCGGTTACGTACTGTACCGAACAAGTCTGTGTATAGGAATAGAGTATAGGATCTCATCCATACTTGACTAGAACTCATCTTCCCTTTCAACCTTCCTATTTAAAATGCTTACATCCTGTTTGATTCATGTACTTCTTCTAATCGTTTTCGTCCACCTCTTATAGAGAAATATATTTGCATAGTGGATGTACTGCCACCAGAGGCGACACACTTGCAGGAGTCAAAGGCTAAACTCGATGAGAGGCCTCAACGACTCCTAGACTTTTACCGTCGGATGGACAGACTCATAATACAGTTCCATCTGATCTTTTCGATTCGCCTAATAGGATTTTTTTTAGCTTCATCGACACCACAGGATGGTCAGACACAGCTATTCCAATTTTTCCTAATGATGATGCAGGAACAGAGACAACAAGCGGTCGCACTAGCTGTAGAGCAGAGGCAGCAAGCGGCAGAACAGAGGCAAGAATTTTTGGCTGCACTTGAGAGAATGGTTGTACAGGCACCTGTACCAGCCCAGGCATGAGTTCCAATACCACGAGCTCGAGTTGGTTCAGTCAAGAACTTTGTACAGATGGGTCCCAAGCAGTATAAAGGCACTAAGAGCCCAGAGGAGACCACAAACTGGATTACCCACACCCAAAAGTTATTAGAAGCATTACAGCTACCTACAGATCTATGGATGACAGGCTTAAGGACGTAGCTAGATGGTAACGCTCATCACTGGTCGAAATCAATGGAGCGCTATTTTGGTACGCATCAGACTTGGGAACAATTCTTGGAGTGCTTTAAGAGGAAGTACTTCTCGAACACTATAAGGAATGCATTGTATGATTAGTTCCACCATCTGGAGCAGGGGAACAAGACAGTCAAAGGTATGATAAAGAGTTTAGTCGCTTTAGTAAATATGGCGCTGCCCTGATACCGAATGACTTGGAGAAGGCTAAGAGATTTTATCGCGGACTGACTCAAGACCTCCAATACTACACTAGCTCATAGTCCCGGATCTCTTATGCTAAATTATTGACCGAAGCTATGTTACAAGAGACCATCAGTAAGAAAAAAGGAGGTCAACTGAAGACACATCAGGGACCAGCAAGGATACAGCAAGGAGGGCCTATCAGATGTCCTCTGGCACAACATCAGCACAGAGCATGACCATACCAGAATTCGGAGAAGTCCCACTGCAGTTATTGTGGGAAACGCAGACATATTTCGAGAGACTGTCGGACTCGTTTGGGACAATGTATGAGGTGTTGTTCCGGATAGTATACGGGAAAGACTGTCCAATGCAGCAGGCATTGACGCTTCCACTACCAATACAGAGGCTAGCACTTCTAGCACCAAAGCCAGTTCAACAGATGACTAGACTAGGAGCACCTTAACCCCCAGCAGCAGGAGGATTTCAGCGAGGACCACCGCTACCTACTCAGGAGGATCAGTTCATGAGGGCTAGACATGGAATACCACAGAGGAATGGACAAGATTTTTGTACTAGAAGTGGATGACATGGAACAGGAGATTGATGTTATAGCAGGTATTACTCTTGCTTTTACTTTTCCTGTTGTGACATTATTTGATACGTGAGCCACCCACTCGTTCATATCTTCTAGTTTTACTGCCAAACACAATATTGCCACTACACCTTTTCCTAGTTGTGTTAGAATTCTCACTGGTGGAGGAGTTGAACCTGTTAGTCGGATTTATAGATCGTGTCCTGTAGTAATTCGTGGCAGAGAGATGATTGCCCGACTCTTAGTCCTTCCTATGCCCACTTTTGATATTGTGCTTGGGATGGACTGGCTAAGCAAGTACCACACTTTGTTCGACTATTTTGGAGGAAGTTTTCTTTTTAAGGTACCAAGCCAGCCGGAACTTGAGTTTGCACGGGGATCCACAAAAGCCCTTGATGGTGTGCAACTTGCGATGGACGATGTTATTTAGCACCCCATCATTTCAGAGTTTCAAGATGTCTTTCCAGAGGAATTTCCAGGACTACCTCCGGACAAAGACATAGAATTCTTGATTGAATTGACACCGGGAGCAGCACCCACAGCATCGCATATTTATAGATTGGCGAAGAAGGAGATGGATGAACTGAAGGCACAATTGAAAGAATTAGAGGAAAAATATTTCATCTGGCCAAGTGCATCACCCTGGAGAGCACTAGTATTGTTTGTAGCAAAGAAGGATGGGTCAGTACGTATGTGCATCAACTGTAGAGCCTTAAATGCAGTGACCGTGAAGAATAAATACTTATTGCCATGCATTGATGACTTATTTGATCAGCTTAGTGGAGCCAAGGTATTCTTGAAGATAGACTTGAGGTCGGGATATCACCAGGTGGAGGTACAAAAGCAGGACATCCTGAAGACCGCATTCAGAACAAGATATGGACACTACGAGTTTCTGGTCATGCCATTTGGGTTGACCAATGCTCCAACTATCTTTATGGACTTAATGAATCAAGTATTCTATCAGTATTTGGACCAGTTCATGGTCGTCTTCATAGAAGACATACTTGTCTATTTGAAGAGCCACGAGGAGCACGAGAAGCACCTGCAAATCGTCCTAGAGACCTTGATGAGAGAGCAGTTATATGCGAAGATCAGTAAATATGAGTTTTTCTTGGACAGAGTCTCATTTCCTGGTTATATCGTTACGGTAGATGGTATTTCTGTTGACCCAGAGAAAATTTCGGCAGATGAGACATGGCACATTCCTAAATCAGCATCAGAGGTGAGGAGTTTCCTTGGACTCGTGAGATATTACCGACGGTTCATGGAGAACTTCTCAAGGATAGCAGTGCCTATAACTCAGTTGACGTACAAGGATCAAGAGTTCGTATAGACCGACGAGTGTTAAGCCACTTTCGAGGAGTTGAATAAGCGACTTACCACAGTGCCAGTATTGACTATTCCATCAGAATCAGGAGGATATGTGATTTATAGTGACGCATCAAAGAAAGGCTTGGGATGCGTGTTGGTGTAGCATGACAAGATGATTGCATATGCATCTTGACAGTTATGAGTACATGAGAAGAATTATCCAACCCATGACTTAGAACTTGCAGCCATTGTTTTTGCTCTGAAGCCATGGAGACATTACTTATATGGGGAACGATTGGAGATCTATATAGACCACAAAAGCCTTAAGTATGTCTTCACGTAGAAGGTGCTAAATATGTGGCAACGGTGGTGGCTTGAGTTGATAAAGGATTTTGAGATAGAGCTACATTATCACCCAGGCAAGGCTAACGTAGTAGCAGACGCGTTAAGCAAGAAATCGGCAGCTTACTTCTTAATGACACAGAGGGAATTATTGGAGGACTTGCAAGAACTTTGCATATGAGTGATATTACCTATAGCAGATGGGACACTAGCCAACTTGCAAGTATAGTTATCACTAGTAGAGAGGATCAAGGCAGCTTTGCCTAAGGATGCCAGATTCAGGAGATTGAAAGAAAGGACAGAGGCCGGAGAGCAGATAGGATTGCATATTCATGATGACGGGATATTACGATATGGTAATTGCTTATATGTTCCCAATGGAGAGAATCGACAGGAGCTGATGGCAGAAGCTCATAGTTCAATATATTCTATTCATCCTGAAGGCACGAAGATGTACCGTGACTTACGACAACACTTTTGGTGGAATAGAATAAACAGAGAGATAGCTAGCTTTATAGCCAAATATCTAGTATGTCAGCAGGTGAAGGCGGAGCATCAAAGAACAGCAGGGCTACTGTAACCACTTTTGATTCCTGAGTGGAAGTGGGAGCACATGATTATAGACTTCGTCACGGGTTTTTTCCAGAGTCCAAGTGGGAGAGATGCAGTATGGGTAATAGTGGATCTACTCACCAAGTCCATCCATTTCTTGCCTTTTAGAGTTGGCCAGCCTACAGAAGATTTGGCTGACTTAGAAATAAGGTAAATTATGAGGTTGCACGATATTCCAATCAACATTGAGTCAGACAAGGACTCGCATTTTATATCTCACTTTTGGAGAAGTATGCAAGAGAGTCTTGGGACTCGTCTGAAGTTCAGTACATCTTATCATCTGCGTAGTCTGAACGTATTATTCAGACACTGGAGGATATGTTGAGGGCGTGTATGTTAGACTTTGGAGGATCATGGGAGGACCACCTACATCTTGTGGAGTTTTCTTACAACGATAGCTATCAAGCGATCATCAAGATGGCCCTATTTGAAGCATTGTATGGAAGAAAGTATAGGTCTCCCATGTGTTGGAGTGACATGGGAGAACGTCAGATTTTGGGACCAGAGTTGGTACTCAACACCGTAGAGACAGTGAAGAAGATATAAGGACACTTACGAGCAGCACAAGACAGGCAGAAGCAGTGAGCAGACCTTCACCGTCGTCCCTTGAATTTAAAGAGGGAGAACATGTCTTCTTCAGGATATCACCTACTAGAGGCACTATACGATTCGAAGGGCGTGGCAAGTTGAGCCCAAGGTATATTGGACCATTTGACGTGCTAGAGAGAGTGGGAGAAGTAGCGTATCGACTTGCACTACCACCTTCACTCAAGGGAGTGCAAGATATATTCCACGTGTCATAACTTAGGCGATATGTGGCAGATAGCAGTCATGTTCTCGACCACCCTGAGATCACCATTGGGTCGAGCTTGTCATACTAAGAGCAACCTGTGGGGATCCTTGATCGTTGAGAGAAAGTGTTGAGGAACCAGTCTATTCCCTTGGTCCGCGTGGCATGGAAGAATCACGGGCCAGGAGAATCCACTTGGGAGTGCGAGGACGACATACGCAAACGTTTTCCATATCTGTTCGTAGATCAAGGTATGAATTCACCTTGTTTATTTCTACCATATACCATAATTGATTTCTATCTTGGCTTAGTTTTAAAATTGAGGACAAATTTTTTATAAGTTGGGTAGAATGTAAAATCCCCTAACTTTAAAATATTATAATTATTTAATCATTTAATTTATTTATAGTATTTCTTAGTTAATTAGAAAATATAAATTAATTTAATTAATTACTAGATAAATACTCATGTAGAATAATTGAACAAAACTATTATTATTTTTATTTATTTTAATTTAAGAGATCTTGTAGAAGGATGATAGATTTTTTTAAATGTACTAATAAATTTTCTAGAATTTTTATACCATATATACATATATATGAATAATAGTATTAAAAAAAATTAAACCTCATAGTTAAAACCTTAAGCTAACTCCTTAATCTATTCCTAACCACCCCACATTAAAAACCCCTAAGCCTAAATCATAATAAACCTAGCTAAACCCCAACCCCACAAGAGCTCACTCCGCGAGCTCTGTGACAACCCGCGGCCCGCGAACAAACCACAGTGACCCCCATTCTCATTCTCTCCCTATATATATTTATATATATATATATATATATGTAAATATATATATATATAAAATATTTCATGTGTAAAAACCCTAACCTTAAACCTATCGCCCACTCCCCCACGACCCTACGCCGACCTTGACGACCGCCGAAGCACCCCGCAGCCACCGGAGCACCGCCGGCCAACCCCGCATCCGCGTAACCGCACGAGCAGTCTGCGCAGAAACTGCAGCGACGTACCCTACTTCAAGAAAAGTTTCCTGTTCCATCTTGTGACCGATTTCTGAACCATCTTCATCGATATGTTCATAACCTATCCCCCTTCCAACTCTGTAAATTAGTTTTCATCGAACATCGCTTAACACTAGGTAGAAATCGAGGCCAAGTTAGAAAAAAACAATCTTTTAAAAATGGTAGAAAACTATTTTGAGGACCAATGTTTATAGGCTGTTATCTCCCACCACAGGTATCCAAACTTAAATCTACTTTTTGCTATGTGAAGTCCATAAAACCAAGATTATTCCGTATTAATTAGATTATTTTATTTTGCATTAAATTCAAAAATAAACTGGGTTGAAAATTATAAAAAACTTATTTTTAAAATATTAGAATTTGTGATACGGAGCGTGCCATGCCAAACGGGACTGCCCCATCGCTTACCAATTATACCGAAAGGCGCATATGGTATATCTTGACTTGTGAGCTTTCATGAAAACTGATTTGGACGTGTGTGCATTTCACTACCACATTCCAAAAACAGGGGTATTTTCGAATTTTTACATATTATTAATATTATGGTAGGTATTTTAAATGATTGCATGATAAGTGTATTTAAATTAAATAATTGTATGAGATGTGTATATAAATATGTTATATATATATAGTGTTCATTAATGTTTGAGCCGGTAGACTTGACCTAGAAGCCCACTAGACGAACACCGGATCGAGTTATAGGGTTATGTATAAAATTATATTAATTAGAATTTAATTATTGGAGGTAGAAATTAATTACCGTAAATTTATTTAATTGTTGCGCCTTACCGTTGCTTCTACATTTGGAGCGGTACCCTAGCTTTTGTCTTCCAACAAATTTCACAACCTTGCCCTAGACGTGCCTGCCTTCCATTCTGACATTTTTGCAACTCATAATTATGCTCTCTTGTGCTTCATTTTAGCCGCACAATATTCGTCGCGGACGTTTATTTAATTTTTGAATAAATTCAAACTTTGTATCGTTGTGCGTTCCAATCAAAATTGGAGGCAATCTCGACCCATTTTTCGTACAACCCAAATTAGGGTAATATTCTGTTCTGAGTCTTCTTCACTAATGATATTTGTGTCCCAATCTAATTTTGGCCTTATGTACTCCTAATTAATTTTAGAACACCTCTTGCATTTATTTCTAGTTAAATTGGGGATACCATTTTAACTAATCCCGTTTAATCCCGACTTAATCCAAATACCCCATTAATTAGACCCATACAAAACATACAACACCCCCTCACCCAACAAAACAACAAACACCAAATCGCCCACCAAATTTTCACCATTTTATGTGTCTGTGCAAATACCCAAATTTAAGGGGGCTAATTTGCAAATATTGCATTAGGTGTCAACACCCCATTGGTTCAAACCAAATGGAGAGCCCTAATATTTGACTAGTCAACAACCCTCATCCTTACATGAAGAAATTCCTCTATGTCAAATCCTGACAACCCATTCAAAATGGGTGCATCAACACCACTCATTTCCCACTCACTATCATATTTAATGTCACTTCACACACTCTTCCCAACTATACCTAATCCCCAAATCTAGGGAATCCCCCAACTCCTCCACCTCACTCAACCGTATACATTTCTAATTTTTCCTTTCTTCTTCTCTTCTTCTTCTTCCTTTCTTCTCCTTCTCCTTGTTTTTAAATTTTATAAAGGGGGGATCATCTCCACCTTCCTACTGTTCGTCGAGCACCTCCCCCTCAGCTACGACTGACCCGCCGGAGCATCACGTCGCTCCACCTCTGCACAGCCGGCAACCCTCGACCCGAAACTCCACCCAGTCCGGCCAAGACACCCCGGTCGCCACCACCCTACACCCGGCGAGAACCCAGCTCCCTCTCCTCTCCTCGAACTGCACCCGCTCGACCGCATAACCACCCGACGAGCTCCTCTTCCCCTGCGAGCCACCCCGCACCCCGGCCTGCAACTTCGGCTCTTCCCTGCAACTCCGGCCCAGTGACCCGAAGCTCCTCCCCTCTTCACGAATCCACGACCTATTCAACTACAACCATGACCTATTCCATCACCACCACCCTGCTCATCTCTGACCCGCGTCGAGCCCCCTCCATACCGGAGCCGACCCATCCCGAGCTGCCACTCCGGCCCGCTTCACCGTCGAGACAACCACCGTGACCGCCTCGTCCCACCTCTCGATACCTTCCCCGCTTCCATTGCCACCCTCCTCCAGCCTGTCACCACCACCCTACACCAGAACCAACACCACCACGAACATCTCCTCCACCACCATCAGTAGTCCGACGAGCCTAGTCCAGCATCACCCCCCCTGGCGGCCACCCGAAGCAGCAGCAGCAGCACCATCATCATCAAATGTCACCACCACCACCATCGGAACCACCACCCTCCACCGTGAGCCTCCCTCTCCCTCTCCCTCTTCCTTCCTTCATTAGTGTATATACGTATGTATATATAAATACGTATTTGGGTGTATGTGTGTATGTATGTTTCGTATTTATATGCGTATATATATATATATATATATATATATATATATATGTGAATATATTGTGTATTTCTCTATTTTTATATATACGTATTCAATGGATATATATTAAATTGTCTGTATATATATATGATATATGTAAATGTTCGTATTGGTATATATATACCTATATATATTATAAGTACTATTTTGGTATAAATATATATATATATATATATATGTATTTGTATTGGTATATATATATATACGTATTTGGTATATGTATATACATATATATATATATATATATATATATATATATGTATATATTTTGGTATATATATGTGTTCTTATATACGTATCTAGTATAGGTATATTTTTATTGGTATATAATATATATAATATAGTATAGGTATATTTTATTGGTGTATATATATATAAATATAACATATGTATATTTTCACTAGTATATATATATATTCTTAAATAATGGTTGTTATATATAAATATGTTATGAATATTTTTAACATAATATATATATTTCTATTTTAGTGTATATACACTTATTCAAATTTTGTACGTAATTATTGGTATATACATATATATGTATTATATTTAATGATATATGTCTATTGATAAATATTGTAGGTGACCCGAATATAATTACGGATGCCCCGTATTAACATGGACCTGTAACCCTGTTAATTAATAGAAGGTTGCCATATGTACACTCACGTATTGGCGAGACCCGTATCACCGACTGTCTGGATTCACAGCAATCACAGACGCGACGGTCGTGCAACTTGACGCATCCTGACCCTAGTTGACCAGTGCCATACCTGACATAGCCCTGAGTTCAATGTATTATGATTGTGTTAGTGTAGCATCTGATGCAAATGTTACATTTATGATATGTCTATAGGACTGTTACATCATCCAGGCGATACTCTGGAATAGGATATTGGTATTACCAGCTAAGGACCCAAGGCGAGTACATTCTCTGATAATTTCTAATTCTTAAAAATTTTTATAAGTTCAGTATCTAGAAATATTACATCTGATCCTTGACACTGTGCTACATGGACTAGTATATAGATTGGATCTGCAGTCATGAGATGTTACATTGATTATCGTATTGACATTGTACACGACATTTATATTTAGACCTTGTACATGATAGATTGGATATTGCTCGTGTATCGTGACGTGTCATGGTTGGATCCACTGTATTAGTTGGGGGCGGGGAAGTAGTTAGTAAAAAATATGATCATATCCCTATTATACAAGTATAGAACAATGTAAGTATTAATCATGCTCGTTACATATGATTAGCCAGGCCATATAGCTCTCGTACATGTTCCAAGCCGATCACATATTGAAGCTACTATTTCAATCACTTAGAATATATTACAGTTCTCTATTTTATATCATATACTACATCACCCGTATATGATATTGTACCTTATTCTCTTCGTATATGCACTGACTGTATCATATTGCCTATATTACCTGTCTCTTTATATTGCATATCTCTTTATTTTGCCATTGTATTTATTCACTGTCTTCCCTCAGTATCTAGCATCATCTGTTTATTGCTCTATAGTCCTTATCAAATAAATGGAACTATTATTTGAGATATACTTTGCTCCTTCCTGACTGAAAATATTTTTCTAGACTATGCCTTAGAGGACCGGTAGCCAACACTTTATGGACCACAGGGTGAGTAGCTGCAGACTTGGACTTGGTAGTTCAGTTATGATTCCGGGAGGTCTAGCCGGAATTACTAGTTATCTAGTTAGTTCTTTTAGTAGACTATTTGGTACCGGATTTGTGTTCGGCATACTTGTTGAGACTTAGATATTTGTTGAGTTAGATTATTTATATTTACACTTGTATTATACTTTATTTTATTTCTTCGATATCTTATCGTGCTGTAGTTATGTGATTGAGTATGTTATTCATATTATTTTGTGTCATTCGTGCCTCCATATGGAGATTGGATGCTCGTGTGAGATTGCTTAGATAGTATCATGACCTTGACAGCGTTCTACCGTCGATGCTGCGGCGTAGGCTGGACGTACCGGCGTACTCGTGCCCCAATTCCGGGTGCGGGTCGTGACACATTTTTAGTGGTGGCCCATGCAGGTCAGACTTCACAAGTTGTGCGATGTCGTGGTAATGTGACATTTTTGTTACACTACTGCGTGCCTGCGATAGGATATAGGACATAGGATACTAGGATGAGAGCGAATATTCAATCATAATTCCTTGAGAGATTCCTGGGATGACCCCTGAGAATCTTATTATATTTTTTAATTTAAATTATTTCCCTTGTTTTCGTCCATTCTCACTTGTTGATATTGAATTTGATTCTTGTTGATCAGTTATTAAATTAAGATCTTGGTATCATTGTAGAGTTTGATTTCATATCAAGAATAATTTATGGACTAATTTATGGTATTATCTGATGACACATGTCGATGAGGACAGTGAAAAAGATTAACATTAGGGCTATTGGACTACAAGATGTGGATTTAAATTATAATTTAAAGATTAAAAATGAATTACAGTTTTTAAGAATTTTGAGAAGTTGAGATATTATGTTATTAAAAAAAAAATTTGAGGATTCAGATTCATTTCAATGAACCTAGACAAAGCTGTAAGGATTTTTGGGAGTGATTAAATTTTCGTTTCAGTATTTGAATATTTGACTTTGAGAAAGTATATGCATTTTACTTTAAATTGTTCGAGGAGTTAGTTTTGAGGACTTTATTTTGAGGATAAAAATTTTATAGTGGAAGAGATATATATTAGTATATGAGTAGATGAGGTACATGTGTAAGGATCTGTTGGCTTGAGCATGATTGAGATTGCACTACAAACTGACTTGGGTGTCCATCTAGGGTTGTATTAGAGGGAGAAGTACTTAGTATGGTATGTTGCATTTGATATGCACTTGAGTGATAATAATAACTAGTATCAACAATTGCAGTAGGTAAGAAAGCTAGCAGTGAATGTGCTTGTAGTAGAACTATGATACCTAAAGGGATAGAGGTATCAAACCTTGGATGCATCATTGACCTGTGCAATCATAATTAGGAATATTTCCAATATATTTATCTTGTTATCCTTGTTCCTCTTGAATTTTGATTCTTTAGAACTTTACTGTCCTTCCTTGATGATATCGCATTTATTGCCTTAATTGATTCTTTTGGATCTGTCTTCAGGATGTCGCCGAAGACAAGATCTATGAGAGTGGGAGCATCAGCTTTAGAGGGGTCTGCCACCTCTACACCTGATGGACAGACAGCCGTAGTTCCTCCTACATCTCCGATGCATGTGGGAGTATCTGCAATTTTCGGGGATCCTCCTCCCCCACCTATTCAGAGGATTGCCGCAGCTATGACAGACAACCTTCCTCCTCCACCGACTTTATTTTCTGGAGGTGCACCCATTGACGGGGCACAGATGTTTAACTTGATCCAGGGCATGGTAGATGCCCAGAGAGTGACGGCAGACACTCAGCGAGTTCAAGTTGAGGCTCAGAGGGTGTAAGCAGAAATGCACCAGGCACAAACAGAGCTGATGAGAGAGAGCATGAAGAATGCTCATCAGGTGACTCTCCAAGCTTTGGAGAGAGTAGCACAATACCAGCAGTTTCCTAGCCAGCAACAGCAGAGATCAGGCACTATAGTGGACTTCAAGAGGATGATGCCTCGAGAGTTCAAGGGTATCGAAGGGATACTTTACGCTGACGACTGGCTAGAGGACATAGAGAGGAGCCTGCGATTGGCCCAGATTCCGGAGAGCTTACGGATAGAGGCGGCTGGCAGTCAGATGTTCGATATCGCACTCATATGGTATTGCACAGAGCCGAGACTTACTGCACAAGGACTTACTTAGGAGACCTTCAAGGAGCTCTTCAAGGAGAAATTCTTCCCCAACGTGGCATTGGGAACCTTGGAAAGTCAGTTTCATGACTTGGTTCAAGGAAACATGTCGGTCGACGAGTACGCTGCAAAATTCTGTCGATTGAGCCATTTTGCATCGTTTATGATTCTGGACCCAGGAGATGGAGCCCAAAAATTTAGAAAGGAGCTGACAAGAGAGATTAGGTCACGCACTTCTGGTCGTCATACCGCTACCTTTGATCAGCAGCAGTACCAGGCACCAGTTCGTATTCAGCAACAGCCGTGGGCATTTCAGTATCAACAACAGTACCAGGCACCAGTTCATATTCAGCAATAGCCATGGGCGTTTCAGTATCAACAGCAGTACCAGGCACCAGTTCATATTCAGCAACAGCCGTGGGCGTTTCAGCATCAACAGTAGTACCAGGCACCAGTTCATGTTCAGTAGGATCAGCAGCAGCCTACGAGAGAGACTTAGCAGACTTGTCATTTCTCTAAGAAGCCATGTCACCTTTGGGAGAGCTGTAGAATGAGGCTAGGACTTTGTTTGCACTGCAGCGCTGCGGGACATCGAGTAAGGGATTATCTTCTAGCCCCTTATCTTCCCGGCCAGCGCGCAGCTCCAAATTATAAAGATCCAGTTAGGCTACCTGTGGAACCGTATATTGCTCAGCACCCGCAAAGGGAACCACCCCAGCAGGGCGGGGCATTTTCGATGACGGTTGAGGAGACCGATACTGCAGGTAATGTGTTAGCAGGTTCTGTTCTTTCCTTCCTTCTGTTCCTTTCTATTTGATTGATTGATTGATTCATTAGTACCGTAGCTTGTATTCATAATTTTCTTGTTAGAATATAGTTAGTAGTACACCAGTCAGAGACTAGAATACCATGACAAAAGATACCATGACCATACATGTTTTTCTTAGATTGCATATTTAATGACTGTATGTAGAATTTTCGTAGACTGTGATTATTGGGGGTTTGACCATAGTAGAGTTAATGAAGAGGTTATGACTAGACAAAAAAGACAAGATGCTTAAAATTTGGAGGATAAGCATTAATTTAAATAAAGAGTTAAGGATTTAATATGGCAGAATTGATGAATCATTAATTTTATCAAGATGGAAATATGATTAAATTATCATTAAAATTCGAGGATAAACATTAATTTGAATGAAAGGTAAAGAATTTAATATGGTAGAATCGATGATTTATTGATTATGATATAATTTATCATTAAAAACTTGAAGAATTTAGTAGATTATCATTATATCTATTTGATTGCAAGATATGAATTTAAAATTTTATATTATAAATGTTGCATTTAAAGATTCCATAAGTATCACATTGTTGAGTATTTTGGGAAAAAAAGAAATCAAGGAATAAAATCATTAATGGATTATTGTCGAGTTCAATTTTCGGGATGAGGATTTAGATTTTTGAATACGGACCGATTGGACTTAAAATTTGCGGAGTAAGATGATTAGTGGATTAGCGTTTGAATTCAAACTTTTTGGGACGATATTTCAATTTTATATATATGCGTTGATTGAAATTAAATTAGAGGAGTGGATATTAAATTTCAAGTATTTAATTATTAACTTAAAATTTTGGGGGAAATGGAATTTGATTTTATTCCGAGGATTTTCAGGAATACGATAATTATAAAATTTTGATTTCATCTGTCTGTGGAAATATCCAAATTTAAGGGGGCTAATTTATAAATATTGTATTAGGTGTCAACACCCCATTGGTTCAAACCAAATGGAGAGCCCTAATATTTGACTAGTCAACAACCTTCATCCTTATATGAAGAAATTTCTCCATGTCAAATCCTAACCACCCATTCAAAATGGGTGCATCAACACCACTCATTTCTCACTCACCATCCTATTTAATGTCACTTCACACACTCTTCTCAACCTAAACCTAATCCCCAAACCTATGGAATCTCCTATCTTCTCCCCCTCACTCAACCGTATACATTTCTAATTTTTCCTTTCTTCTCTTCTTCTTCTTCCTTTCTTCTCCTTCTCCTTGTTTTTAAATTTTATAAAAGGGGGGATCATCTTCACCTCCTTACTGTTCACCGAGCACCTCCCCCTCAGCTCCAGCCGACCCGTCGGAGCATCACGCTGCTCCACCACTGCACAGCCAGCAACCCTCGACCCGAAACTCCACCCAGTCCGGCCAAGACACCCCGGTCGCCACCTACCTACACCCGGCGAGAACCCAGCTCCCTCTCCTCTCCTCGAGCTGCATACGCTCGACCACACAACCACCCGACGAGCTCCTCTTCCCCGGCGAGCCACCCCATACCCCGACCTGCAACACCGGCTCTTCCCTGCAACTCCGGCCCGGCGACTCGAAGCTCCTCCCCTCTTCACGACTCCACGACCTATTCAACCACCACCACGACCTATTCCATCACCACCACCCTGCTCATCTCCGACCCGCGTCGAGCCTCCTCCACACCAGAGCCGACCCATCCCGAGCTGCCACTCCGGCCAGCTTTACCGTCGAGCCAACCACCGTGACCGCCTCACCCCACCTCTCGACACCTTCCCCGTTGCCATTTCCACCCTCCTCCAGGCTGTCACCACCACCCTACACCAGAACCACCACCACCACGAACATCTCCTCCATTGGGTGTATGTGTGTATGTATGTTTCGTATTTATATGCGTATATGTGTGTGTGTATATATATATATATATATATATATATATTTATATATATATATATATATATATATCGTGTATTTCTCTATTTTTATATATACGTATTCAATGGATATATATTAAATTATCTGTATATATATATGATATATGTAAATGTTCATATTGGTATATATATACCTGTATATAGTATAAGTACTATTTTGGTATATATATATATATATATGTATTTATATTGGTATATATATAAATACGTATTTGGTATATGTATATATATATATATATATATATATATATATATATATATATATATATATATATATGTATGTATTTTGGTATATATATATGTGCTTATATATGTATGTAGTATAGGTATATTTTTATTGGTATATAAATATATATAAATATCGTATAGGTATATTTTTATTGGTGTATATATATATAAATATAACATATATATATTTTCACTAGTATATATATAAATATATATATATACTCAGTATATATATATATTCTTAAATAATGGTTGTTATGTATAAATGTGTTATATATATTTTTAACATAATATATATATATTTCTATTTTAGTGTATATACACGTATACATATTTTGTGCATAATTATTGATATATACATATATATGTATTGTATTTAATGATATATGTCTATTGATAAATATTGTAGGCGACCCGAGTGTAATTACGGATGCCCCGTATTTACATAGACCTGTAACCCTGTTAATTAATAGAAGGCTGCCATATGTACACTCACGTATTGGCGAGACCCGTATCACTGAATGTCTGGATTCAGAGCAATCACAGACGCGACGGCCATGCAACTTGACGCACCCTGACCCTAGTTGACCAGTACCATACCTGGCATAGCCCTGAGTTAAATGTATTATGATTGTGTTAGTGTAGCATCTGATGCAAATATTACATTTATGATATATCTATAGGACTGTTACATCATCCAGGCGATACTCTGGAACAGGACATTGGTATTACCAGCTAAGGACCCAAGGCGAGTACATTTTTTGATAATTTCTAATTCTTGATAATTTCTATAAGTTCAGTATCTAGAAATGTTACATCTGATCCTTGACACTGTACTACACGGACTAGTATATAGATTGGATCTGCAGTCATGAGATATTACATTGATTATCGTATTGACATTGTATACGACATTTATATTTAGACCTTGTACATGATAGATTGGATATTGCTCGTGTATCATGACGTGTCATGGTTGGATCCACTGTACTAGTTGGGGGCGGAGAAGTAGTTAGTGAGAAATGTGATCATATCCCTATTATACAAGTATAGAACAATGTAAGTATTAATCATGCTCCCCACAAATGATTAGCCAGGCCATATAGCTCTCGTACATATTCCCAAGCCGATCATATATCGAAGCTACTATTTTAAACACTTAGAATAGATTATAGTTCTCTATTTTAGATCATATACTACATCACCCGTATATGATATTGTACCTTGTTCTCTTCGTATATGCACTGACTGTATCATATTACCTATATTGCATGTCTCTTTATATTACCTGTCTCTTTATTTTGCCATTGCATTTATTCACTGTCTTCTCTCAGTATCTAGCATCATCTGTTTATTGCTTTATAGTCCTTATCAATTAAATAGAACTATTATTTGAGATGTACTTTGCTCCTTTCTGACTGGAAATATTTTTCTAGACTATGCCTTAGAGGACCGATATCCAACACTTTATGGACCACAGGGTGAGTAGCTGCAGACTTGGACTTGGTAGTTCAGTTATAATTCCGGGAGGTCTAGCCGGAATCACTAGTTATCTAGTTAGTTCTTTTAGTAGACTATTTGGTACCGGATTTGTCTCCGGCATACTTGTTGAGACTTAGATATTTGTTGAGTTAGATTATTTACATTTAGACTTGTGTTGTACTTTATTTTATTTCTTCGATATCTTATCGTGCTGTAGTTATGTGATTGAGTATGTTGTTCATATTATTTTGTGTCATCCGTGCCTCCTTATGGAGATTAGATGCTCGTGTGAGATTGCTTAGATAGTATCATGACCTTGATAGCGTTCTACCGCCGATGCTGCGGCATAGGCTGGACATACCCGCGTACTCGTGCCCCAATTTTGAGTGCAGGTCGTGGGAGTGCGCGTTAGAATCAACACTTATCCGTAAAAAATCTTCGTCTCGCAACTTTTGCAAAATACCGCACCATTTAGTGTACCCTTGACGGAATGCGACAAAACTTACGCCATTGAATTCATGGTATCATGCTGGTCCTATGATCCAAGTTTCATACGATTTTGAGATAGTTGACCAAGCCGCCTGTCTATGGTCCCTACGGTTGACTTTTTGGACAAATTTGTGTTCGACTCACCGGAATCCAAAAATTGGACATAGCATTGAGTTCGTATTAACGTTTAGAATTTATTTTAGAATTTATTTGAACTATAATTTATCCCATTTAGATACGTTTACCCCTGGCACGCTTTTTGGTGCAAAGTGGGCCACATGTGGACCCTGTTTTGACCCAAAATTACCGTTTTACCCCTGTGTCCAAATTGGACGAAATGGTAGTATTTTATAGCTATCTCGCTGATTTCGGGAATGTTGGTGATGTTTATTTCAACATCCGGAGACGTTTATTTGGAGGCCTTAGTTTTCTGATTATGTGAACTTGACATTTGGACGTTTACACTATACAGATTGCTTGCCAGGCAAGTATACCTTGCCATTTTTACTGTGATATTATATTCCATATGATGCATGTATTTTATTTTTGTCCATTTAGTTCATATATTTTAACTGCTATATAAACTGTGCGTCTAAGATTAACTTGGGTGCAACGACGGCGGCGTCGTATTCTGTTTTATTTATAATATATGCATGTTAACCTAGTTTATGAGACCACTCAATTATCATGAGGTATTCTTATGTTTCATTCGCGATGACACTGTTATTACATGAGTGTGAGTCTCATGTAGGACACGGACTTGCGTATTTGGCTGGCCACTGGTACGTATAGGGCGTACTACAGATAAGGATAACTGTTGATAGAAATTGCATGCTAGTAGACCTAACAGTTATTTAGAAGTATCATCGTGTCATGGACGTGACATGCTTAGAGCATGGGGTGGGGAGAACAACAAGTAAGGCGTTTGGGCTCCATTGTACTTTTCTTGTGTAACCCGTACGCTCTGCCGGAGATGCGCGGTCATGATGACCATTATATATTATTATCAGGCGGCCTCTGAGGTTCAAAAGATGTCATACTTTTTAGGCTCCTGAATCTCTGAGATAATATTGCCAATCATATTTTGGCCATCTAGCCCACTTGTTGGAAAATTATTCTCAAAATACATTCACATAGACGGCTAGGCGACCCATTGGATATTTATTTTCAGTACTTTATTGGCATGCTTTTATGTATCTTATTATATCCCTCTGAGGACCTAGTCCCTTTCTAGCTATAGACATGCAGGATTATCCACAAGAGTACAGACCCGGACCTGACGCTTCATACCAGACTGAGGAGGTCTTACCTTCAGAGTACCTTTGATTCATCGCAGTTGATGGATATTCTAGTTTATATTTCTTTAATTGATATTTATCTTATATTAGAGTTTGATCTCTTCTCTCATTTAGTTTTAATATAGTCGATTGGCAGTGGATTTGTTTTCACCCGACTATCATTCTTTGATATTTCATATTTGAGATTCAGTTATTTATTCCTATTTTATTATTTATGCTGTGGATGAGATATAGATTGTGTGTGACTTGTGACAAATATATACCACTTATGAATTATTGTTCATAATACAGTGTATGTATGTGTTATGGTTTCTATATATTGGAGTTGCCATATACATACGGCTGGCATGCTTACGTATTCCTAGTCCTACGTATTTTAGGACTAGGGCATAAAAATTTTGGATTTTGGAGGATCTTGGGAGGATCATCTTCACTTGGTAGAGTTTTCTTACAGCAACAACTACCAGGCCAGTATCAAGAAGTCACCGTTTGAGGCATTGTATGGATGGAGATGTCGTACTCTATTATTATTGGATTATGTTGGTGAGAGGGCCTTATTGGGACTAGAGATGGTAGTGGATGCAGCTGAGAAGGTGAAGCTCATCAGGGATAGACTTCGGGTGGCGCAGGACAGACAATGGCATTTGGCTGATAGCCACCGGAGACCATTAGAGTTTGAGGTATAGATTTTATTTTGCATTGCTTGTGATTATTTGTTTGTTAAAGTGCTAAGGTTGTGTTTTGTTCTAGTTGGCGGTCTTATTTTTTTAAGAATTTCTCCGACACGTGGCACGATTTATTTCGATGGAGGCGGGAAGCTTAGTCCGCGATTCCTCGGACCTTTCAGTATTCTTGAGAGGGTCAGTGCAGTTGCTTACAGATTAGACTTGCCACCTGTATTGGAGAGAGTACACAACGTGTTCTACGTGTCGCAGCTGAGACGGTATGTGGCAGATCCTATCCATGTATTGGATCACTCGGAGATAGATGTGGGCTCTCCTCTTAGCTATCCAGAGCAGCCAGTTAAGATTTTGGATCAAAGAGAGAAGGTGCTGAGAAACCAGGCAATTCCTTTGGTGTGTATCAGGTGGAGGCATCACTCACCAGGAGAGAGTACCTAAGAGCGAGAGGCCGAGATGCGTGAGCAATATCCATATTTATTTTAGATGTGAGGTATAATTCTTTCTTGCTTGTATTGATTGCTTTTGGTAGTTAGTTTCTTCCATAATTTGGAGTACGAAATTTTTCTAAGGTGGGTAGGATTATCACCGACACTTTTTTCAATTAAGTATAGTTTGGTAATTTGGCATGGGTATTTATATTTTAGAAATATAATATTAAATATTGTGCATGTGTAAATATTTATTTATTGTACTATATATTTATTGTAGATGTTAGATTTATTTTGTACTTGTGTAGTTGACCTAACTAGTTTAGTTTAGATCCATGGACCAACATTTGATTCTAGTTAGAATTTAGCCCATTAGTAAGCTTATTCATTAGTAATTATACTATAATCTTCCCTCCTTAATTATTTTTTCATAACAAGTCCCAAGGTGTATTTTAAACTTTCCATAGTAGCTTGGAGGAGGGGCAAGGGGCCGGCCACCATAGGAAGGAGAGAGACTCTCTCTTCTTATTTATCATTCCAAATCTAGATCTAGAATTTTTTATCTTCCAAATTCTTTATTCCCACACCAATACCTACTTAAATTTCTTCCTAATTCCTATACTATTATTTATTGGAGGCTAGTAGAACAAGGATCTACAAGGAGAAAGCAAGGATCTACAAGAAGGAGAAAGAATCTACAAATTGGACGCTCTTTTCACTTAATTTGGGAATTTTATTTAGAATCCATCTCCCAATAGGTATAATACATTTCTCTCTCTCTAATTAGACTTTAAATATATGATTTAATCATAAGTAACCACCTTATATGCTAAGGCTACCCATAGGAATTAGAATTAGGTTCATAGGAGGCCTATGAAAAAAATTATATGGTATTTTATGTAAATTTTGGGAGAATTCTGAGATTGGCACATCTTGTGTTTGTCAATGGGTCAATTAGACCAAATTGACATATGTTTGATTGTGTGTGACTAATATTGTGCCCACAATTGGATACATGTAGGTCGTATCCTGACAATTTGGAGATACGGGTTGATTTTGTAGTTTTTTTTTGGCACGGGAGTTTGAGCATGTCATATCTTGACACGGACACGTAGTTGAGTAGTTAATTCTTCGTATTGATCATAATTATTATTTTAGTCTTTCTCGTATCCTTCGGGATACGTTGGGTTGTGTGGTGGATCCATATTACAAGCGTATCATAGAATAAGTGTGATACGGGTGTGGTGCACTCCACGTGTTTGCTTCATTGTATTTTAATTCAATTTATCATGGTAATAGTTATTAGAATAATATATTTATAATAATTATATGATATATATGTGTATGTATATTTATGAAGATGTCCATGTTGTATTTGTAGGTGTTGGTAGCCATGAGAATAAGAGAGTAGATATGTATTTACTAGTACAGTAATTATGTATATACTTAGTGATTATATATATATATATATATATATATACTTGTATAGATATGTATATATATTTGCATAGAGTGTGAGTGAGTGTTGTGAAGTGAGAGGGAGATCGGGCAGTAGCTCAACTGGAATAAAACTGCAGTAGCCAACTACACAGGAACCTGCAGTAGACAACTGCACAGCAACCTGCAGTCTGCAGCAAAGCACATCAACCAGCAACCCCTGCAGCAAGCTAGCTGCACTATGCAGCAACACTACAGCAAGCTAGCCAACTGCACATCATTTAGCACCCTCAGCAAACTTTTGCTGCAGCAACAATAACCTGCAACATCCAACAGCCTGCAACAGCAATTGTGCAAACCAGTAGCAGCAAACCTCAGCAACAATGCATTCAGCAATGCAGCAACAACATCAATGCACAGCAACAGCAGGGCCAGCAGTAGGGTTAGTTAGTTAGTTCATTGATAGTTAGTGTGTTTAGTTAGTTAGTTACATTGTCTAGTAGTTATATCTATATATACATGTTGTTAGACTAGTAGTTAGATATATACTATTAATTACTAGTAGTTATATATATGTATATATATATACATGTATTGGTAAGTTAGTAGGTAGTTAGTATGGTATAATCTAAGTAGTTTAATGCATGTTAGTTATAGTTTAGTGTATTGGGTAGTTAATTATATACTAGAATTTGAATTACCTTGTGATACCAAGGTAATGTCAAGGTATTGGTGGATACTCAAGGTATTGGGTTTGAATATCATGATGGGTGTGTTGGTAGTGAGATACGCATTGGTTCAAAGTCAAGGTATCAACTTTGCATTAGTTAGCTAAGAGTATTATATGTATTATCTTGTGTATATATAAATTATTATTTTCATATCTAAAAACTTGCGTATACTATGATATGGTTCTTTGTTTGTATCCTAGTATCTTAGGATAACTAGTATTTCCTAGTTACATAATGCATGGACCTAATATCCTTGAGATGGATTCATACAACCTAGAAATAGCTAGTTTAACCAAGTTTGACTAGTTTGACCTAGAGTTGACCTAGTTTGACTATTTTGACTTAGAAATGACTTTATGACCTAGAATTGAACTGCTTTAACTTATTTTCATTCTAAAATCTTGTATTGATGTAATATAACATATATAGGTCTGTATGACACCAGCTTGGGCATCGAGAGACACACCTTGCTCAGTGTCGCGTCCAGATCCCGTAGGGGCCGATCGTCCTCGTTTGGTCCCTACGGAACCATTCGTCCTCGCTTGGGCGTGATGCCGTGCAAGCCTAAGTTGCGCTTGCACCAGGCAAAGTACCTGCACAAGACACAAGTTAGACGAAAATATACATATATAGGCACAGAGTAAACGCAGAGAACCAAAGTTAAACACATTTGATAGCACACAAAATACTTTTATTTTATTGAATACTGAAGATTTGGATTACAAAATGCTTGCTTGGCTGAGTTACAAAATATGCCTTAGAAGGCTTACAACTCTTTTTACATTCCCAAAACTAGCCACAACGCCCATTACAATACATCCTTGTAGTAGGACCAAAATAATAAAACATCTAGTAGAAGAGGAGTAGCCCACTGGAAAGGTAAGCAACGGAGGAAGCAGCACGAACACAGTCCTATGAAAGGGTGCGCACACGCTGATTCAGGTTCAGGATGCTTGCCAAACTCTCGCTTCCAGTACCTGGATATTTGCCCACAAACGTGGGTCAGTACTACCACATGTACTGGTGAGCGACCGTGGCCGAACTCACCTTAGAAATTCACACTAAGTAAAGCATATGAAGCTAGCATTATTAGGTGATCTTTCTAGTTGTCTAGTTTCATTTTAACAATTTATGCAAGGAAACATAGACAATATATAGCATATGCATATGATATTTCTTACCCACGGCCGAGCGGTTATCCCTGCAGCAGACACACAAGTTAGTCACAATTTATATATGTGCATAAACTTATGTATCAATCTTCTGATGTCATAAACGATAGGTATGCAAGAAGGTAAACCTAGCATGCTCCCTATCAATATGACGGTCCATGAGTTTCCCCATTATTGGACAACAATACCCCCCAAGATCCCGAAGGACCGGACGTTAGGGTGCTTACACAATCCCTTCCGGACCGACCGATTTCCAGTGCCGCAGAAACCGATCGAGAGACTATTACCTTGTGCACAAGTTGTCTGAGACCCATGCATGGCAAGCAAACATTTATAAATCAACTTCTTTGGATGCACAACATTAGCAAGCATATAACAATCTAATAGCCATACCCCCCAAGATCCCGAAGGACCGGACGTCAGGGTGGACTACTAAACTTATCTTCTACACATTCTTCTTTTACACTTGACACAAACACTAACCATGAATGTTCAATGCACGATATAGTAATGCAACAAGTAAGTAAGGGGCAACATTTAACTGAAGCAAAGCAGAACTTTATTTATAGCATGCAGTTTATTTCTTAGCTTATCTTTTTAGTGAGGCAACATTTAGTGAACTAGAGATTCTTTTCATTTAGGCATGTGAACTGAAAGATTCATCGAAGGGCCTAAGCCACTCACCGAATCAATCGAACGAGAGAATGGGGAAGCCTTGAGCGACGTTCACTCTTTGGTTATGCATCCTGAAAATGCAACAATACTTGGTTAGCATACTTCGATCTCTTTCCTTTACGATTCGAAAAGAACGCGCAAGCAAAAAGGCAAAATCATGAAAACCAAGTCATCAAAAGCAACTTAAAACACAAAGCAACACAAAACCAAAAAGCAAAGCAACCAACGAAAAGTCTTGGACTTATTTTAATAGAGGACGTTCGATTAATTCGAAGGGTTCATTACACTTCGTCCGTGTTGATTTGGCGGTAAGGTTTCCCCGTGACTCGATTCTCAACCGAGTCGAAGCAGCATAGTGTTCCATAAGTAATCGTTCGGAGTGGGGCGTTACATACTACCCCACTGAGAAGAAGTTTCGTCCACGAAACTTAAGAAATCAAGAAGGCGATATACGATGCATCAAGAGATCAAAGGAAACAGACTCACCAATATCGTGTCTGCTCTCATCACGCTCAATATTCAACTGATATACTCTCGGCCTTCTTATCTGATCAGTTGGGTCAAGAGCAGGACCCGGAGGGGTATGAGTTTCTACACCTGCATCATCCCCTGGGTTCTCAGTGACTTTCCTCTTCGGGCAATTCTGTGACTCATGGCTAGGTTGCCCACACTTATAAAACAGTCTATTGAAGGCATAACAAGTCTCTTTTATGTGACCCAGACGGCCACAGTGGGTGCACACTTTTCTTCGGTTCTCACTGGCATCGGCCTGTTTCTCTGTGTTGGCCTTCTTCTCGCCGTTATGGTATCGTTTTGAAGGAGGGTTTCGGGGAGCGGGTGCCTTCTCATGAGCACTTTGTGGCATAAACTGCTCATTTTGCACCGCTGCCTCAAATGCTTGGATGTATGTTTTGCACTCCCAGTTCATAACATCTTTTCTCAGATTATCGTTTAAGCCTTTTATGAACCGATATGTGCGGGCTCCCTCGTCGGGAATCATTGAACTAGCGAACTTAGCAAGCTTAGAAAATTCTGACTCATAATCTTCGACGGACATGTTCCCTTGCTTAAGTTCGGTAAACTCGTCTTCTTTTCTCTGCCTGACAGCTGGTGGGAGGTAATGTGCAAGGAATGCTTCCTTGAACATTCCCCAAATGATCCTACCGTCCTGATGCTTGGTGGCGAGGTCTGCTTTCTTGACTTCCCACCAATCGTGTGCACGTAACCGCAGCTGCATATCTGCGCACGCCACCCTCTTGTTCGCAGGTATTGAAGCAAAGCTAAATAAGCTCTCCATCTTTGCGACCCAGTCTATCACCTTATCCGGCGTGGTCCTGCTTTCAAACTCCGGAGGGTTCAACTTCAGAAACTCAGCGCCTTTAAAGGTAGACTTTCTGGCCGCGCGATGAGGCTCATTTGTTTCTGCTAATCCTGCGTCTTGAGGCATGGTCGGGGCAGTCACAGGTGTTGCGGCGGTGTCCGATGCACCATGTGTGCTACTAGTGTTGTCATAATTTGAGTCAGGGAGTCAAGCTGCTTTTGTTGCACCGAGGCTCTAGCATCAGCTCGTTGCTGCTGAGCCTCGAATCGTTCATGTTGCGCAGCATGACGATCGTTTTGATTCTGTAATATTGCAATCAGTTTATCCATTTGATCATCGCTCATGCTAGCTGCGCGCGATGTCTCAGGGTTACTAGCACCTGTTTTTGTCATCTTCGCTGCAAAAGAGAGTAGCTTTCATTAGTCTCATAACGTATTATGGACTTATTGCATGGGACGTTGGGTTTTTCATACTCTTAGGGACCTTTCATACTCTCGATTTACTTCTTATAGATTCGAAATCAATTTTCAAAATTTGGGACTTTTGAAATCGCTTGAAAACTTATATCATTTTCGAAAACGATGTTTGAAGAAACCAAGGACGTAAAGCCGTGCTCTGATACCACCTGTCGCGCCCCGATCCCGTAGGGGCCGATCGTCCTCGCTTGGTCCCTACGGAACCATTCGTCCTCGCTTGGGCGCGATGCCGTGCAAGCCTAAGTTACGCTTGCACCAGGCAAAGTACCTGCACAAGACACAAGTTAGACGAAAATATACATATATAGGCACAGAGTAAACGCAGAGAACCAAAGTTGAACACATTTGATAGCACACAAAATACTTTCATTTTATTTAATACTAAAGATTTGGATTACAAAATGCTTGCTTGGCTGAGTTACAAAATATGCCTTAGAAGGCTTATAACTCTTTTTACATTCCCAAAACTAGCCACAATGCCCATTACATTACATCCTTGTAGTAGGACCAAAATAACAAAACATCTAGTAGAAGAGGAGTAGCCCACTGGAGAGGTAAGCAACGGAGGAAGCAGCACGAACACAGTCCTATGAAAGGGTCCGCACACGCTGATTCAGGTTCAGGATGCTTGCCAAACTCTCGCTTCCAGTACATGGATATTTGCCCACAAACGTGGGTCAGTACTACCACATGTACTGGTGAGCGACCGTGGCCGAACTCACCTTAGAAATTCACACTAAGTAAAGCATATGAAGCTAGCATTATTAGGTAATCTTTCTGGTTGTCTAGTTTCATTTTAACAATTCATGCAAGGAAACATAGACAATATATAGCATATGCATATGATATTTCTTAACACGGCCGAGCGGTTATCCCTGCAGCAGACACACAAGTTAGTCACAATTTATATATGTGCATAAACTTATGTATCAATCTTCTGATGTCATAAACGATAGGTATGCAAAAAGGTAAACCTAGCATGCGCCCTATCTATATGACGGTCCATGAGTTTTCCCATTATTGGATAACAACACCCCCCAAGATCCCGAAGGACCGGATGTCAGGGTGCTTACACAATCCCTTCCGGACCGACCGATTTCCAGTACCCCAGAAACCGATCGAGAGACTATTACCTTGTGCACAAGTTGTCCGAGACCCATGCATGGCAAGCAAACATTTATAAATCAACTTCTTTGGATGCACAATATTAGCAAGCATATAACAATCTAATAGCTGTACCCCCCAAGATCTCAAAGGACCGGACGTCAGGGCGGACTACTAGACTTATCTTCTACACATTCTTCTTTTACACTTGACACAAACACTAACCATGAATGTTCAATGCACGATATAGTGATGCAACAAGTAAGTAAGGGGCAACATTTAACTGAAGTAAAGCAGAACTCTATTTATAGCATGCAGTTCATTTCTTAGCTTATCTTTTTAGTGAGGCAACATTTAGTGAACTAGAGATTCTTTTCATTTAGGCATGTGAACTGAAAGATTCATCGAAGGGCCTAAGCCACTCACCGAATCAATCGAACGAGAGGATGGGGAAGCCTTAAGCGACGTTCACTCTTTGGTTATGTGTCCTGAAAATGCAACAATACTTGGTTAGCATACTTTGATCTCTTTCCATTACGATTCGAAAAGAACGTGCAAGCGAAAAGGCGAAATCATGAAAACCAAGTCATCGAAAGCAACTCAAAACACAAAGCAACATAAAACCAAAAAGCAAAGCAACCAACAAAAACTCTTGGACTTATTTCAATAGAAGCCGTTCGATAAATTCGAAGGGTTCATTGTACTTCGTCCGTGTTGATTTGGAGGTAAGGTTTCCTCGAGACTCGATTCTCAACCGAGTCGAAGCAGCGTAGTGTTCCATAAGTAACCGTTCGGAGCGGGGCGTTACACTCAGGACCTCAAGAGAGTATATTTTTCTGTTAGTTTTTATTTCATAATAGTGTATATATCTCATATTCTAGAACTGTATACTTAATTCTGACACAATGGTTTTATAGACTGGTACTATATGGATCCTGTCGGGAGATATTATTTCCTACTGTGTTCAGCGGGTACTTCTCATGTATTCATCGTGTGTATTGGATATTAATTTATTATATTTTGTGTTCACACACTACTTGTGTTCAGTGTGCTTATTTATGTACATAAACTGCTCATGTTCAGTGAGCCCATATTCGTGTTCGTAACGTGTCGTGATTGGATCCATTGGTATTAGTTGGGCTGGCGAAGTAGGAGTTGATTATGTGATCAAAGTCCCAGTGTATTCGTGTACATGTCGATTATATACCACACTTGTAATCGAGTTACCTTATTGTATTCATATTCAACCTAAACCGATCAAATAATAAACTTGTATACTGAGGCACATTAGTTAGATTTCAGTTATTCCTTCATATTATAGATATTCATGTTGCTTGTTCTTCATTCTAGTATATTACCTATTCGCTCTAGTTTATTTTATTCTCATGACTAGTTATCTTGTATTCTTTTCTATTATCTATTTTATATGCTCGATTATGTATTTGAAACTTCTTTCAGAGGTATGTACTTCGCTCAAATCCTGACTGGATATATTTTTCCAGATGAATGGCTCATAGATCAGTTTTCTATATTCTACGGGCCGCAGGAGGGCTTACCATTAGAGGATACTCTTGTAGACCAGGAGGACTTAGTTCTAGAGCTTGAGGAGGTTTAGTTTATTTGGTGGTTTTGTATTAGATTGTTATTGAGAGTTGGAATGTATGTTATTTCAGACTTATGGAATGTATCTTGATTCTTTTCTTCGTTATTACATTTATGCTTTATCTTCCAATATTTGTATTGTGATTGAGTATAGTTATATTTGTGAGATACCATATTGTTCCTCCTTTTGGAGTTGAGATGACTGACAGGAATCATATATATGTTGTGTGAGATATTTAGATAGTAGAATTGACCCACACAATGTTCTACCATTGATGCTGCGGAGTAGGCTGGGCATACTAACGTACTCGTGCCCGAATATACGGGTGTGGGTCATGATATTAGGTCTGAAACAAAGGTTAAAGCCCATCAAAACTCTACCATGGGTCCAACAAACATCTACATAAGGCCTCCTCCTCACAAACCCTAACTATAACATCTACTTCCCTCTTTGTGGCCGCCCCTATAGCCTTCCTCCTCTCTTCCATGACCACTTCATCCTCTCCCTATACTTCTTTACTTTCTTTTCACTCCTTCCCAACCTTAACTTCATCCCCCATAAGCTGATAAGCCCTAGAGCAAGAGATTAGCCACCCCTAGAGATCGACTACTTGCTGCTGGTTGCAGCTTCTGTCCACCCACTCAAAGCCCTCAAAACTACCTCCAAACTGAAGATTTGCCTCCTATTTGAAGGCCCCAAGAACCCCCTCAATTTTTGTAGAGGTTGGAGTCCGTTTGGTAATCCGAAGGGTCCGTGTCGTGAGAAAGGACCACATCGTAATCACATACGGGTAAGTCTTCCAACTTAGATTCTTTTTTCTATTCTCCATGAACAAAAGATTGTGTAAACTTATGATAATATTATATGATGAGTAGGAATAACTCTATTCATGAGAAATCTGTATTTCTATATAGAAACTATTCAAAGGAAATTGAACAATCATAACACGGACATGACGCACCAATGGTAGACAAGGTTCAATGAGTATTGCCATGATAAATATATATAAAATAATTATTAAAAATTATATGTTCTTAATTATGAATATAAATTATATAATTATATAATTAATCATGTTTTATACCGATGAAAAGATTGGATGTAAAGACTACTTGTCCAAGTTGCAAGGATAGAAGATAGCGTAGTTGAGATGGTTGTATGAATGATATGATATAATTATTTTTATATATAATTATTATTAAATTTTAGAATATTAAATAATATAATTTTATATTAAAAATACTTTATTAATTAAGTTGGTAATGTTGTATGTACAAACTAGCATCAAGTTGTCAGAATACCTAGTCGACGCGTAACATAACTTCGAGATACAATTTTTGGAGGGTTTGATCTTAATTCCTAAAACTAAATTTATATGTGTTTAAATTCTGGAAATAAATTATTTAAAATTTATATTTATGGAATTTGTATGTCAAAACTGAACCCTAAAAATATGAGCCCTTAGACTAGGTTCTTGGATGAATTTATGGGATATTTTGGCTCATAACAAGGGACCAATTTTGGTGTTAAAAATGGATATTATTTTTTGAGTTTTAATCAGACTTTAATTTGAATTATTATGGGTTTTCATCAATCTTTTTCATAATTATGGATTGGTGACATTCCAGACAAGTTTCGGACAAAAGTAGTAGACCTATTATGGCCATAACCATAAAATATGCTTAAAATTCTAAATCTAGAATTCAGAGGTTAAAAATAGTACAAATCATGTTTAAATTATGATTATATAATTTTTAAATAATTTATATTCATGTGTTTTAATTTGAAACTTAACCGTAAATTTTGAAAGTCAGAAACCATAAAACTGTATCCCGATACCTCGTAAAAATATGTGAGTTATTGTGTCAAAAATTCACATGTTATGATGATATTGAACTTTGTTATAAATTTTTTATAATAATTTACACATTAAATTTGTGGATACAAGATTCTTGATTAGAAACTTAAAGTAGTAAATTAATTTTTTTAGGTCAATTGGATTTCGGAGGAGTGGATGCGGGACCATCTTTGTAACTATATACTGCAGACCCAGGTAAGTGTACCTTGCCAAGAAATTCACAGTTCTTATTTATTTCTTATTATTTAGTTATTATATGTATATGCATTCTTTATATATCTGCTTACCCTAGGCCCGATTTATGGTACTTTGTGTCCGAACGAGATTCGTGTACCGATATCCTCCGCGGAGTCAAAGTATCGTAGTTAGGGAGTCAGTATTCGAACCCATGTCTTGTGCATATATTATTTGCAAAACCGACCATAGGTTACTTGACACGTTATTCATGTAACAGAGTCTTTCTCGACATGTCTATGGTAATTGGACTCTAGATAGGATTACATGATGCATGACATAGAGTATTTTCAATTATATATATATATATATATATATATATATATATATATATATATAGTATCTATTGATTGTGATGATAGTTAGAGGTCATGATCTTGCATGTCTTGATTGAGACGTGAGGTTACATTGGGAGGGGAGTCTTCATCGTGCTCTGGCATATTCTACTTATTACTTACCTATTCATTTATTAGGCTTTGGTTCCCCTATGTACTTATTACTTATCTATTCGTTTATTAGGCTTTGGGTCCCCTATGGAAAATTTAAAGTGATTATATATATATATATATATAGGGTAAACAATATATGAGCCATAGTGCTCATTTTTCTAAATGAGCCTTGCATATGTGGAATAATAGGAATGGATTCCTACATCCCATATGCACCAATGTGCACTAGTACACTCTTTTCCTATTGTTCCATATGTGCATGGCTTATTTAAAAAATGAGCACTATGACATATATCCCATTTACCCCCATATATATATATATATATATATATACTAGCCTTCTCTGGGTTCCCCTACACGGAGCCTCGAGGGTACTATCTAGCATACGGATGAGTCCGTGAGTACCAGCCCGGGGTACGAGTCCATACTCTCATTTGCATTTCACATAGTTGGTTATACTAGTTTCTCCTGTATTATAGTATTATATTGTTTACTTTGGCATGTTTTTTCTTGTACCTTATTATGTTCCTCTGAGGATCTGGTCCTTTAGCAATTTTGCAGCATAGACGGTTGTGGAGATTTTTAGAGCTGCTAATGTTTATCGCCTTGTCATGCAGGCATTGGACTCAGGTACTGTTATCATTTCTATCGCAGTTATGTTTATTATTTTTCGTTACTTATCTTTGCTGATATAACCTAGTCTTATAGACTTTATTCATTTCTCGAGTCTATTCTAGCTTGTGTATTACTAGCGGCCGACTTTAGCACATGTAGCTTATTCATGAGATTTTGTGTCCTTGTGGATTAAGACTTAGAGATTTATTATATTATTTAGGTAATACAACTTAAGTGCACTCTAACGGGTCCATTAAATTAGGTTTGTCCATTGGAGGTGTGTTGCTGGCCATAGCCACGTGGCTAGTCCCTTATTATTTTGGGATAGGGGCATGACATAGTTTTAATGGTGGCCCTTACAGGTTAGAGCATATCGTTTTGGTTACGTTATTATGCACAGCGAGCCTGCATTTAGGATAAGGTTGTTAGGATCTCAATCCACAATTGCTATTAGAACTTTCTTTGATTTTTAATATCATTCTTGAACCTCAAAATTATAATCGTCCATACTTTCTGAACTCTTATTCTTTGATTCTCATTTTTTTCTATCTCGAAGCGATGAACACTCGTGCGTGGTGATCTTTCCATGTGAAGATTTTCGTCAAGACGAAAAAGACATAATTGATAAATTATTTGTAAGTAGATGGTTACCTGTGTAGTAAAGATTATGGTAGATATTAGAGTGAGAATAGATTAAGATAAGATGGACTCTATTAATTGCCTAGATTAGAAGTAATGGGTTACTATTAGATAAACCTTTTAGATGTATGTGAGTTAGTTTATGTTAGGATATAATATTGTATTTTAATAAGATGGTTTAATCTAAGGCGGATAGGATTCTCGATTAAAGAATTGGTTTGGAGGTTAATCAATTGATGAAGATGAGAATTGTCAAATTTTGGTGCTTTGAGGCTTAAACTTCTATATAATTTTTTAAAAAAAGGGGTATTTTGTTTTGAATTGAGAAGAAAAATTTATGGGATAAGGAGCTGGAGATTTATTTAATTTTAAATTTTAAGACGATTATGATGTAATGGATTTAAAATTTAAAATTAATATATTTTTGATGAATTTAAATGTTATGAAGTTTAAATTTTAAGAATAAACATTAATTTAAATAAAGAGTTGAGAATTTGATATGACAGCATTGACGATTTTGCTAAACCATAAGTTTATGAAGATTATGATATGATTAGATTTGTATTTAAATTTAAAAGATATTATATGATGTATTTAAATTTAGATTTGAAGTATCTTGAAGCATTTAAATTTTGTGTTCTTTAAATTTGAAGATTTTGATAAGATTTGACTTGGAATCTAAATTTGAGAATTTTAGGATATGAAAAGGAGGCTCATTGGTGAATCTCAATTTGAAGATTTTGTAATTATTTTATTATTTTTGTATTTTAAGGAAAATAAAAATATAAAGGAAAAGATCGAGAGGATAGTTTCAAATTCAAATTTTGTGGATGAGAATTTTAATTAAAATTTATTCAAGGGAATATACAATGGTTGGATTTAAATTAGAGGATTGGATTTAAACTTGAATAATTAAGATTGAGTTATTAAATAAAGATTTGAGGAATTGGATTTAACTTAAAATTTTTAAATGAGATTATATATTTATTTGAGTTATTAAATAAAGTTTTGAGGAATTTGATAAAATAGATTTATATTTCTTTGAGTAAATTTTAGAGGTTTAATAATATTTGGTGAATATGAGTAATTTTTACGATAATTGTTTAATTTAAAGTAAGTAGAAATTATGGTGCAAAAAATTTGTTTAATTATATAAAGGAAAAAATATAAAGGAGTAAAATTTCATGGAACAATTTTTAGAATTCAAAATTTTAGATGAGATTATTTTAAACTTCAAAATTTAGATTCTAATTCTGATTTGATGGAATAATTTTTGGAATTCAAAATTTGATGGAACAATTTTTGGAATTCAAAATTTAGATTCCGAAAATTTTCAAGGATGGAATTAATTTTTTTTTAGTTTCAAGATTGGATTTGATTTTTTAAGTTTGGATATGGAATTAAATTTGAAGGATTGGATTATTAAATTTTTGAAGACCGTTATAAATAAGATTTAAATTTTGAGAAAATAATGTTCTATTATATTTAAGAGTTGTGACTTGAGAATCTGATTTAAAAAGAAAATTTTATTGGATTTTCAAATTTTGAAGATAAATTTGAATTTTAAAGATTTACTTTAAAATTTTAAGCTGTAAGGATGAAGTAAATTTTGAGGACTATGTTAAATAACAAAAGCGATTTGACTTCATATTTATATTGCTTGAATTTTGATGGAGAAAAAATTATATATATATGTTATTGAAGATCTAAATTTCGAGGACGAAATTCTTTTAAGAAAGGTAGATTGTAAGCCCCCTTATTTTGGATTATAGATAATTTGTAATTATTTTTATTATTTTGTTTAATTAGATAGATTAAAGGAATTAATTTTTTAAAACTATTTTTTAATATATATGATACTTTGTCATGGCTTGGATATTTTGAACAATGCACGACCATTTTCCTTTCACCCGAATTCAAATTATTGACCTTGACTGTACCTAATACATTTGGGACATAGATGTTGCATTAATTTGATCTCCCTCATTCTCCAAAAATGTTGACAAACATATACAACCATTGACATTGCAAAACTACCCTAGTTGAACCCAACCGAGCCCAAATATCCTACTCGGGCTTTTAAACCAATTCCCATGAGCATGTACACTACCCCACAATCATTCCCCATTATTTATATATTATTGCAACACTTAAACCCTCGCACATATACAATAACTCAATAATGCAACAAACGACTTAATTGAAGTGCCGTTAGTGAACCTTCTTGTGCACTTACAACCAATACCCACACAACTAGACCCAAGTGCACCCAAAGCCTTAATAAGGGCTAAACAAAATCTCTTTGGTCTGAACCAAAGGTTAAATCCCATCAAAATCCCACCATGGGCCCAACAAACATCTATATAAGGCCTCATCCGCACAAAACATAACCCTAACATCTACTTCCGTCTTTGTGGCCGCCCCTATAACCTTTCTTCTCTCTTCCATGACCACTTTAGCCTCTCCCTCACCTTCTCCACTTCCTTTTAACTCCTTTTGAACCACACTTCATCCCCCATAAGCTGACAAGCCCTAGAGCAAGAGATTAGCCACCCTAGAGGCCGACTACTTGCTGCTAGTTGCAGTTGTTGTCTACCCCCTCAAATTCCTCAAAAAACAACTCCAAACTGAAGATTTACCTCCTATGTGAAACCCCCAAGCACCCCCTCAAGTTTTATGAAGGGTGGAGTCCGTTTGGTTCTCCGAAGAGTCTGTGTCGCTAGAAAGGACCACGTCGTAATCGCATACGGGTAAGTCTTCCAACTTAGATTATTTTTCCTATTCTCCATGAACCAAAGGTTGTGTAAACTCGTGATACTATTATATGATGAGTAGGAATAATTCTATGCATAAGAAACTCATATTTTTATATAGAAACTATTCCAAGGAGATCCAACAATCATGACACGGACACGACGGACCAATGTTAGACAAGATTCAATGAGTATTGCCATGATAAATATATACAAAATAATTCCAAAAAATTATATATTATTAATTCAGAAAAGACTACTTGGCCAAGTTGCAAGGATAGCTAGATAGCTTAGTTGAGACGGTTGCATGAATAATATGATGTAATTATTTTTATATATAATTATTATTAAATTCTTGAATACTAAATAATATAAATTCGTATTAAAAATATTTTATTACTCATGCTGGTAATGTTGCATGTACAAACTAGCATCAAGTTGCCAGAATACCAGTAGACGCACAACATTACTTTGTGATGCGATTCTTGGAGGGTTTGATCTTAATTCCTAAAACAGAATTTATTTGTGTTTTAATTCTAAAAATTATGTATTTCAAATTTATATTTATGGTATTTGCATGTTAAAACTGAACCCTAAAAATATGGGACCTTAGACTAGGTTCTTGAATAAATTTATAGCATATTTTGACTCATAACAAGGGGCTGATTTTGGTATTAAAAAGGGATATTATCTTCTGAGTTTTAATCAGAATTTAATATAAATTATTATGATTTTTCATCAATCTAGGTCTTAACTATGGATTTGTGACATTCCAAATAAGTTTCAAACAAAACTAGTAGACCTGTTATTGCCATAACCATGAAATATGCTTAAAATTCTAAATCAGAAATTTTAAGATTAAAAATAGTACAAATCATGTTTAAATTATGGTTATATTATTTTTACATAATTTATATTCATGTCCTTTAATTGGGGACTTAACCGTAAATTTTAGAAGTCGAAAACCATAAAACTAGGTCCCGATACCTCATAAAAACATGTGAGTTGTTGTGTCTAGGATTCACATGTTATGATGATATTGGACTTGGTTATAAATGGTTTATAATAATTTAGACATTAAAGTTATGGATACAAGATTCTTGATTAGAAACTTAAATTAGTAAATTGATTGTTTAGGTCAATTGGATTCTTGATGAGTGGATGCGGGACCATCTTTGCAACTACATACTGCAGACCCAGACAAGTGTACCTTGCCAAGATATTCACAGTTCTTATTTATTTCTTATGCTTTAGTTATTATATGTATATGTATTCTTGATTTATCTTCTTACCCTAGGTCCGGTTTACGGTACTTTGTGTTCGAACGAGATTCGGGTACCGACATCCTTCGCGGAGTCGAGTATCGTAGTTAGAGAGTCAGTATTCGAACACATGTCTTATGCATATATTATTTTCGAATGCGACTGTAGGACACTTGATATGTTTTTCATGTAACAGAGTTTTTCTCGACATGTTCGTGATAATTGGACTCTAGATAGGATTATAAGATGCATGACAAAGAATATTTTCAGTTATATATATATATAGTGTCCATGACTTGTGATGATAGTTAGAGGTCATGATCTTGCGTGTCTTGATTGAGACGTAAGGTTACATTGGGAGGGGAGAGTCTTCATCGTGCTCTGAGCATATTCTACTTATTATAAATCAATTTATTTATTTGGCATTGGGTCCCCTATGTGGAATCTAAAGTGATTATATATATATATATATACACACTAGCCTTCTCTGGGTTCTCCCATACGGAGCCTCAAGGGTACTGTCTAGCATACGGATGAGTCTGTGAGTACCAGCCAGGGGTACGAGTCCATACTCTCATTTATATATCACATAGTTGGAATACTAGTTTCTCATGTATTATAGTATTATACTGTCTACTTTGGCATGTTATTTCTTATACCTTGTTATGTCCCTCTGAGGACCTGGTCCCTTGCTAATTTTATAGCATAGATGGTTGTGGAGATTTCTGGAGCTGCTGATGTTTATCGCCTCGTCATGCAGGCATTGGACTCAGGTACTGTTATCATTTCTATCGCAGTTATATTTATTATTTATCGTTACTTATCTCTGTTGATATAGCCTAGTTTTATAGACTTTATTCTTTTCTCGAGTCTATTCGAGCTTATGTGTTACTGGCAGCCGACTTTAGCATATGTAGTTCATTCTTGAGATTTTGTGTCCTTGTGGATTGAGACTAAGAGATTTATCATATTATTTAGGTAATACAACTTAAGTGCACTCTAACGGGTCTATTAAATTGGGTTTGTCCATTGGAGTTGTGCTACTGGACATTGCCACGTGGCTAGTCCCTCAATATTTTGGGACTGGGCGTGACAGCTGACTCCATGTGCCTTGCTAAAAAAAAAGATGTGAACTTGGACTCTACATACTATACGCCGATATATGCTAGGATGAAGAAGTCCAGGGAAAAGCGATCTCACCAATCTCATGCAATTGCTCATTCGACCGACCTCCTGCAGCCGTCGCTTACTGTGCGTGCCCCTGACGGAAAGTCAAACAAAACCGGCCCAGGTGTCCAGCCCATAGTGGCAATCAGACAGGGTCGGTCTAAATAGTCTTCCGTTGGCAACTTGGGGCATGTTCTTGTACGAACCCTAGGTCCAGAAGAAAAATCAATACCTACGCGCCCATGTGCTCAGTCTACCCGGGCCCAAAAGAAGGGCACAAAGGTGAGTCATCCCTCTCTTGACTTGCGCAACGTGATCAATCACAAACGCAAAGCGAGAGAAACAACCACGGCTTACGAAGTATCCTCCCTAGGGCATCACTGTGCCAACATTATCATCAACTGCTGCTATAAAAAAATAGCAGTACCTACAAAAGGGTAGTCGGTATTCCAGCGGCTGTAACCAAGGGCACCCACCCGGCTGTAACCCGAAGATCAGGTGCAATCACAAGAGAAAGAGGAGCTGCCCTTTGGATCATGTTATTCTGCTCGGAAGGCCTCCTTCATAAAGGAAAGTCAGAGGTCCAGCACCTCCAGTCCGTCGCTCATGGCTGGTAGGTTAAGGAGACTAGCACAAAGGGGACAAACAGCAAAACCCGCAGAAGGTGTTTTCTTGGGCACTCGCTCAAAGAAGAAGCTGCCAGCTATTGGGGGGAGTTCTTCCTCACGACCTTAGATAGCTACGCAAGTTGGGGGTTGTAATACCCTAGACCTCCATTGCAATCTGGTATTCCATGAAGATGATGATTCCCAAGAAATATATGTTGAGGTCCCTGGGGGTAGCCTCCCTTTTTAAGTGGACACAGCTTCCTACGCTGGGAGTAGTATTCCCTCCGAGTTTGAAGATGATGCAATGCTGCTAACTTTCCCGAAGGACCATTCACTGCAAGAGTCTGAGGCAGAAAGTGTGACGTCCACCGTCCCTGTCACGACCCGCACTCAGAGTAGGGACGCGAGTAGGGAACAACGTCCAGCCTACGCCGTAGCATCGGTAGTAGAATGTTGTCCGAGTAAACTATTTATCTAGCAATAATAATCATCAAGATATATAATGCCACCAATGAAGTATAAATACTCAATCACAGATTTATAAGATAGAACAATCGCACGAATATGATATGAATAACTGAAGAGTCAAATACAACTCACAAGATAAAATAATATCCAATGAGTCATCATAAATAAGAAATGCTAATATCAAATGCTTGAGACAAATCCAGTACAACAACCTATCTACTAAGCTACAGGTACTGGGTCATCTGTCTCAACTAGGATGAGACCCTCCTGAGCCAAAGTCTTTGGCTCTGAGCCAATTACGTCCTGAGGCCCGTAATGAGTGGGATACCACACCTCGGTGTCATTTGGAAAAAATATATCTAGTCAGGAAAGGAGCAAAGTACACCTCTAACAACAGTTCCAATGAATGATAAAAACTATATAACAGTAAATATAGTGAATATACAAGATGTAAGATATAAGTACAAGAGATATACAAAATAAGACTACTAGAATTAAATACAAGAAATATGCATCATGGAAATGAGCAAGAAATACTACTACTATGTGAGTGAGTACCAGCTTCAACATGTGATCGGCTTGGGAACTTGCACAAGGATTAGGGCATGGTTAATCATACGTGCGGTGTATGATCAACACTCAAATGACATACAAAAGGAGGGTATAATCACATATCTTCACTAACACTCTCCACCCTGACTGGTATAGTGGATCCAACCATGGTACATTATGACACAAGATTCACTGGGTAGGTAGCTAGTCTCCCCAAGAATCGATGTATATACATGTACAAGAAGAACGAGGAACAAGACTTGCACAAGATATACCATAAATACCAAAGAATAATATCTCATGACGAGATTCGGATATACAAATCCGTGTAACTATCGTGTCAAGAAATCAAGGATATCTACTAAATACAAGAAACATAGGGGATATCATAAATTAGAAACTATCAAAGAATGTACTTGCTTGAAATTCTGTGAATAGTATCAAAGATGTCTGAAACGGTGCCTCGGAGACCTAAATATAGAATATTACATTAATATAAGATTTTGGAATGAAAATAAGTTAAGATAGTCTAATTCTAGGTCATTAAGCCATTTCTACGTCAAAACAGTCAAACTAGGTCAACTCTGGGTCAAACTAGTAAAACTTGGTCAAACTAGATATTTCTAGGTTGTATGAGTCCACCTCTAGGTTATTGGGTACATACACTATGTAACTAGGCTATATTAGCTATAGGATACTAGTACTATACCGTATCGTAAGATACGTAATATCTAATATATGAAAATACTAGATAGATACACAAATAATATATACTAATATTCCTAGCTAAACTAGTACTATGGATAACTTGGCTTGGAGCCAAACTTGGTATCACACTACCCATCTTGACCCAATACCTTGAGTCAACTCCATTACCTTTCCTTACCTTACCTTACCTTACCTTACCTTACCTTGGTAACACAAGGTAATACCTACTAACCAGTTAATCTAACTAGCTAACTCATATATGTATACCAATATATATACTATCATATATAACTATCAATCATGAGTAATAATATATATTAAATAAGTGTATCATCCCACATCAATATACAACTTAACATAAACCACCAAATAAATAACATATACTAACATCTAATATAATCTAACTCACAACAACTAACTAACTGACATTAGTAGTTAACTATAAACTAACATGAAAACATATATATAACTAACATCTAATATAATCTAACTCACGACTACTAACTAACTGACATTAGTAGTCAACTATAAAATAACATGAAAACATATATATAACTAACACTAACTTGTAACTAACAGTCACTTAACTTTAACTCATTACCTCACTAACATATCTAACTAACCACCAGACAACTCAACACTCAAAACCCGAACCCCCCTTATCCTTATTGCGGCTGCTTCTCTGAGCATGTTGCTGCTGCTCTCAGCATGTTGATGTTACTGCCCTTCATAATGTTGTTGTTGCTTACAGCATGTTGCTGCTACTGCTATTCTCACTACTTGTGCACCAAGTGCACAGGCCCGAGTTCCCCTTCTCTATCTAACGGTCTACTGTGCATACTTGTGTGCACAGTCCCTAGCCATCTGACTGCTCCAAGCCCACTGTGCACACTTGTGTGCATGGCCCCCTTAGCTAAACACGACAGCAAATCAAACACTAATCGGTGCACCTTCAACAACATTCCAAATATGAATCTAATTAATCCCCACACTCCTTGTTAGTCCTCATCAATGCAAAATATCAGTCCATATACATCACTAACAGTGCACATGAACTTCCTTACTCTCCATATGACAACCAACATAATCAATACAATAGAAACATAGCTATATATATATACTCTAATAGCTATAACCAAGGTAAATTGAATTAGAATGCAAAGTATCAAGCCCGCACCCGTATCACACTCAATCTATGATACACTTACGATACGGCTCCACCATACCAGCAAACATATCCCGAAGGATACAAGTAAGTCTAGAATCATAATTAGAAGTACTACGAAGAGCTAGCAACTCAACTACATGCCCATGTCAAAATATGACATGCTCAAACCTCCGTGTCGGAAGAAAACCCCTAAATCAACCTGTATCGCCAAATTATCATGATACGACCTACATGTATCCAATTGTGGATACAATACTAGTCTCATACAATCGAGCATATGTCAATTTGGTCTAATTGACCTATTGACAAACACATTATGTGCCAATCTCGGAATTCCTCCAAATTTGACACAAAATACTACATAACTTTCTCCATAGGCCTCCTATGAACCTAATTCCACTTCCTATGGGTAGCCTTAGTACATGGGAGGGTTTCTAATGATTAAAATATAGATTTAGAGTCTAATTAGAGATAAAAAAACTGAATTATACCTATTGAGAGATGGATTCCCAATGCAAGTCTCTAAATGAGTGTCCAGAGCCTTCAACTTATGCTCTTCCTCCTCCTTGTAGATCCTTGCCTCCTCCTTGTTCCAATAGACTCGAATGGTGAGTAAAGAAGGAATTAGATAGGAATTTAGGTAGGGATTGGTGTAGAGATGAAGAATTTGGAAGAGAAAAATTATTGATCTAGAAATGAGATGAATAGATAAAGAGAGAGAGTCTCTCTCCTCCCCCTACTATGGTCGGCCTTGCCCCTACTCTAAGTTACTATAAAAAGTCCACAATACCCTTTGGGGCTTGTCATGAAGGAATTAATTAAGGAGGGAAGGTTCTAATCCAATTGGTTTAACTAATTAAGTCATCCTCCTAGTAAATGGGCTTGTTTGTTGGGCTCAATCTAACTTGAATTAATGTTAGTCCATGAGTCTAATGTAAACTAGTTAGGTCCACTAACATAAGTCCAAAATTAAATTTAGCATCTAACATTAATTAAATAATACAATAAATAAATATTCAACAAGCACATAAATTATGAAATGACCAAAATACCCTTCCTAGAAAATATGGTAGTGACAGTCCCATCCATTTCTTCCCATGTGAGAATAACATATATGGTAGGGGACGATCACGAGGGCCCCAATGATCAGCAACACCTTAAAACCCTCGAGGCCATGATGCAAACCATGAGCGCATTAATGCAAGCCTTGACCCAGACAAAGCTGGAAATCAAGAAATATATGGACCGAAAAGCAGCGAGGGCCTCTGGTTAAGCAAGCATGAACCTCGTGACCAACGAAAATTATAATACAACCGCTCTACCCGCTAGCGGTAACCATCCCCTACCCGAATTGTCTATTCCTCCTGCAGTCGATGAAGCTCAGGAAGCAATACGGGAGGTACGAGAACTCCGGGCCTGCCTAGACTCAATGGGCAATCGGGACTCACTACGTGAGCTCGGGATCCAACAACCGTATCCCCTCAAGTGGAGAGATGTACCGTATCTGCCCAAGTACAAGCCCTTCAACTTGACTATGTTTGATGGGAAGACATCGTCCCGTCAATTCATGAGTTATTTTGAGACAGCAACGTGCACATGCCTCACAACGACGCCCTCTTAACCAAGCTCTTTGTCGGGGCATTATCTGGAATAGCCTTCGATTGGTTCTACAGCCTCCAGGACAATTGTATTTCATTATTTGACTACCTCAAAGGCCTTCTTATTGCTCGGTTCTACAATAGGAGAAATGACATGACAATGTCCTCGTTAATGTACAGGAGTACATCGAATGGTACAGGCAAGCGGCGCTAAAGTTACCCCCGGTAACCCTGAGTCCACGCTGATGGACACCTTCCAAAGGAATCTTCTTCCCATAGTAAGGCTCGGGATGGGCGAATCTCAGTTTAAAGACTGGATGTCATTCATCATAAATATGGTCAGTGCTGATAAGAAAGTGAAGGATGTCCTCCTCTTGGTAATACAGATCCCTATCGCGGATGATAGGGGAAAAGCGCCCTTACATCAGCAACAATAACAACGGCAATAGCGCCTAGGATGGTAAAGAAAAATAGGCTCTGGTAATCAATATAGCCAAGAAGCCCGAGAAAAAGCCCACAGAGGCCCCAAAACCGAAGGAAACCTGCTCCTTCGAATATGATGATGTCATGGCAATATTTAATGTACTGATGCAGGAAAACAAGCTTCTGCTCCCCGACGTCAAACGACCTATTGAGGCAGCCGAAGTAAATTACCTGAAGTACTGTCACAACCAGTGTTATGTCGATTATGTAACGCGGGACTGCTACACACTGAAGCGGTATATCCAACGGCTGCTTGACACCAAGACCCTCACTTTGGACTTCGATGACAAGACTGTCGTCGCAAACACGGTATCTCTCCAGTTCGACAACTTTTCGGCGAAGGAAGCCCAAGACGGAGTAATCCTGATCCCCTAAGAAATAATAGAGGATATCAATCTCCCACTAGCGCGTGACCATACAGCCGGGCTGATACCTCTCACCACATCATAGGGGAAGGTCATATAGGTCCATCCGGATCTTGCTTCAAACTTGATGCAGCACACAATACCTTTTGCCACCAAATCCAAGGGCAAAAAGTCCAAGTCCTGCTACACGATTTATATCCCTTAAGAAGAAGCTATAGCAGGAACAACGAGGTCAGGACTGATGTACCAACGAGAGTACGACATCTCCGACGATGGTGCACTCCCAATCACCACATCCGATCCGGGTCCATCCTCGGCCTCTAGAAGCGGACAAGTCCAAGCAGAAAGATACTCGCTTCGACAGACCATTGTACAAAGATACTTCTCGGGGACTGGAGAAGCCCTACAACTTTGATAACTTAGCACAGCTTGCCAAAACTCGAGCAAAATTGTCACTATTCGAGATTTTTCGACTCTCCAAAGACACTCGGGTTGCTCTGAGTGAGGCATTGCAAAATAATGATACTTATTAGGTACATGCCCCCACTAGAATAATATGGTGAAGGCGATACCCAATATCACATTCTCGCAATATAATATATTGTTGAAAAACAATCAATACGATTGTCCTATGTATTACATAAGGTATATCGGTGCCATCAAGGTAGACCGGATGCACATCAACCCTGGCTCGTCAATCAGCATCATCCCGCGAAGTCTGGATCAGAATTTGGGAATCTCGATATATCGCCTAGCAGGGACCAATACTGCCATCAATGGCTTCAATGCTATGAGAAGTTATACTCTGGGCAAGATTCGCTTAAAATATCAGATAGGCGACTTGATAACAGAGGTCACCCGCTACGCCATTGTCACTCCCCGTTCCCAAATATACGTATTTTGAGCTTATTATTTTCTTGCTTGCATGTTTAGTATGTTGCATGAGACTAGACATATTATTTGGGTTATCTTGGTTCATGGTTTATTTATTGGGTTAATTTAATCATGAGTTGAACACATGGTCTATACCTCAAACCCTCCATGTACATAAGCTAACCTTTTATTCTCTCTCTCTTTATTACTTTATTTTCTTTCTCTCTCATATTTTCTTCCTCCAAGTCTTAGGCAAGTACACCTTGCATGAAAAATGGAGAAACCCTCCATATCATTGGTTTATTATATTTGTTATGTGTTTCTAACCACTTTTATTATTTGGAGTTTCCTATTTTGATGGGTAGTTTTGAGTAGATCTATATTTGAAGTTTAGGATTTTCATGGATTCCATGTATTTTTCATGGTTTTAATCCACTAATATATAGTATTTTTAAAAAATATTTTTTTGTGTTGATGGAGCACTTTATTTCCAGCATTTTGGCTTTTGGTCCACTAGATTCGGAGTTAAAATGAAGTTCTTATGAAAAAAAAAAATTAAATTTTTTGGAGCTTTTTCGACATGTATGAACTTGCTGTTTGGGGAAGACAAAGTTCTCATGCGGCCATCATCATATGTGGCCAAGACTTCCATGCGACATAATCCTTATGCTGCCTGGACTCTTTTCCTCATAACCAACAAACATGCATCCATCTTGTTGGATGCATGACAGACCATTACACAAAATATTCTGGAGCTAACTAACAGAACTCCTTGTGTTTTGTTCGCTGGACGAATGAGAAATTCGCTAAGTCCAAAGAGCAATATGCGGCGAGTAACTTTTACGAAAATCAGAGTATGCGGCCACCTTCTTTGGACGCATGATTATGTGATTTTGTCCTTTCTCTCTGACACACTTTGTTTTATGTCACATCAGTCATATCATATCACTTTAAGTCACTTCACTGATATTTTATTTATTGCCCGTCACTTCAAACACTTGTCCCAAGGAGTAGACTTTAACCCTGAGCATTCGGCCTAGAGACCTATGCGGACAGGACTTTCCATGCGGCCTAGAAATATATGGGGCCAGGACTTCCCGTGCGGCCTAGAGACAGATATAGTCTGGACTTTATATGCGGCCTAGAGACCCACGCATCCTTGATTATTTTGATTGAATATTTTTCTTATTCTTTTATGAATTATAATTAGGTTAATGCTTGTGTTATGATTCTAAGAAAGAATGGATTTAGTAACCAGACCTCGTGCATGAGCTAAGATTGGCTATGAACATGGCATGAGTTGAACTAAGATTTCAGTATGAACCAAACTAAGTGTATAGTGACTAACCGGCTATGTGCATGACATAAGCTTCATGTTACAATATGATCTTGATCCTTGTGACCCAATGTATAATTGGTATTTGGACTCGAATATTGTATCTGTGCTGATACAAATTATTGCCTGAAAATATATATGATTGGATATGGGTCGAGGTACGATATACTGTGTCACGTGATTTATATTTGGGTTGTGCATCAAGAATGCCTCCAAATTCCTGAATGTGTGATATTATAAATATATATTGTTCCCCAGCATGGGCATGATATGCGAGTCAACTACCAAAGCTTGGCTAGAATATTGATTGACTGAATATTGCATACACGCTCGGATAAATCCAGACCAAACATCCATGGATTTATTTCTAGCGTGCCAGTACTTTGTACGACATCTTAAGAAAAATTATTATGTGACCATGCCTTGAGATTTTAAACATAATATAGGACTAATTAGGTAACTAAAAAGTGTTAGTAACAATTGGATGGAACGGTATCCTGAGATCATGCCAATGAACCTTCCCACAGAGATTCATTTTAAGTTGGCTATGGGCTGGCCACCACAGATACTATATATCATCTGCCTTAGTGGAGTGCAGTATCTAATCTATTATAAATAACGTCAATCCATTATCTCCCAATAGGAGCACTGGAACCGCTAATACCGTATTTTAGTGCAGTGGCCCTAAGGGAAATTAGTATATCATAAAGTGACTGTATATTTCTTATTTTGCTCGGTTAGCTCATGTTCGGCGATGGCGTGATATGAGGATATCTATTATACATTATTTCTGAGATAACCTCAAACTCCATAAATAGCAAGCCGTACAAGTGATTGGCTGATATAAAAAAAGGACTTGGTTGTGATTGTATTATTCAGTTAGTAACCTAGGAAAATGGACTATTATATTATGACAGTTCAAACCTTGTCCTCGTTTGGTTGAAGGGTTGGGCTTTTGCCCTAGGGTATGCCATGGACCTAAGTTACGACACTGAACCAATATATTATTATATAATTATTCATGGGTTTATTTACTCTATTTTGTGCTTTATTTGTGGTACTTGATATTTGGTATATAATCCCAATAGTTTTGCATGGCCAGGTTTCGAGCCAGGACCCGAGAATCCAGCATACTATCCCCCAACTCATGGCGCATACCAGGAACATGGTCGCAGAGGATAACGAGTGGGTTTTCTTCTTTCTTGCTCATTATTATACATTTACTTCTTTGAGCATTTAGCCACCGGCACCTGTTAGCCGACACGTCTGGACATTAGTCTCCTTACATTATTGTATTAAATCAGACTACAGCTGATCACTGTCATATAATTTTGATACTCTGCCAGCTTCTTATTTTTGTACATTTTCAGAAAGTATTTGGGATGCCTTATTGCTTTATCATATATGCTCCATTTTTACTGTTTGTTGTTTGGTTGATTGAGACATAGATGCTCATATAACACTAAGTGACTTGATTGTAGCATGCACCTACTTATCTTAATACAGCCGTAATTGTCGTACGTTGTACAGTACCTTATACGGGCTAGCTGGCCATGTCCGTCTCTGTATTCTGGTACTTGGGCGTGATAGTCATAATCGTAGACGTATCCTACAACATCTTGTTGGGACGTCTATATGATCATACCGTCAACCTTGCACAAGTGATTGAAGTACGTAGATGATCATGGCATCGTCAAAATGGAATTTGTCGACGTTGATCCATTTAAAGGGGTCGAGGCCTACTACTTTGACTCGATCCTTTACGAGGAAGTCCACCAAGTTGAAGGTGGCAATGATACCAACGATGAGGAAATTACTGGGACAACATCAGACGATCCCTTAAGAGTCCATCTAAAAGTACGCGCTCCCGACCCAGCTCCTCCCTATAGGGTAAAATTGTACATGAAAGCACCTGAGCCTCTGGTCGTTCGCCTCCATAGACCGAGTCAGCCACCGAAGGAAGATCCATCACCTACTATAATTTTTGAACCTCTAGTAGTAAAACTGCGTAGGAGACCTCCAAAGCCCTCACTCGCACTGGAGGTAGATCTCAGAAAAGATGAACTAGAGGACTACGTAGCCGCTGATGTTAACGTCCCTTATCTCGACGATATAATTTTGGAAAACGAGATACCTTATTTCATCAATAAATGGTTATCTTTGAACTACTCGGATGTTGCATATCTCAACACGCTATATTCTCTTGAGCACAGTCTAGGCCTGTACCTACATACACAAGTGACTACCACCTATGTAGCGAACTAGATTCTCTCCAGCAAAACTCCTATTTCATAGTTCCAGCAAGAAAAAGGGAAGATAAACTCATTATCTTCGATCGAGTGGAAAGTCACTAATCCTTTAACCCAGAGGAAATGGATCCTGAACAAGATACTGGAAAGATGCCACTTTATTGGTACAGCTCTCGAGCCAAGCACCTCATCCTGAAGATGGGGTACAATCTAAAAGCCGCTAAGGGCTAGAACTACGACAAAGGCCGACGGATGTCTCTATATCTACAGGACCCTAGAGGTTAGCTCGAGGATTACTACCATAAGACCAAGCATGGATTAGGGTATGTCACGCCTCCCATAAGCCCCGAAGGCTCAGATAAAAAAGATGAGCTACACTCTCACTCTTCAGAGTCTTCCTCTTGGGACTCTGATATCAGTATCGGGGAGATTCTCAAACAAATATTATCGGGCAACATGGTATCATCCGACCCTGAGGAAGACGACGAGAATCTACCTGACCTCTTTGAAGTAAACTGTAGGCCCAACGCCTAGACGCACAATGGGAGATACGGTTCGAGCAACGGGAACCTCCCATTGAGGAAAAAGTCATATAAGTCGATCTGGGCGACGAATTCTTTCGTAAACCTAACTCCATCAGTGAGAGTTTGTCCAATGAGGATCGAGAATCCCTGCTACAACTCGTTAGGGAATACATCAATGTCTTCGCCTGGAGTTACGAAGATATGCCAGGACTGGACCACTAAATCGCAGTCCACAAACTCAACATCATGCTGAATGCTAAGACAGTCAAACAATATCAACGGCAGTTTCAGTCGGACATCATGAACGCTATCGAAGCTAAAGTCAATAAACTGACAACTGGTGGTTTCGTCCGCGAAGAACAACATCCGGATTGGATTGCCAATATCTTGCTTGTCGTCAAAAAGAATGGGAAGACCCGGATCTGCATTAACTTTCGTAATCCAAACACGACGTACCGTAAGGACGAATTTCTTCTTCCAATCACAGACATAATAATCGACAACACTTGTGGCTTCGAGCGCATGTCCTTCATGGACGGGTTCTCAGGATACAATCAAATTAAGATATTTCCTGACGATGAGAAGCACACATCATTCTGGATGTCGATAGGAGTGTACTGCTACACGGTCATGCCATTTTATCTGAAGAACGTCAGTACTACATACCAGCGAGCTATGAGCACCATCTTTCATGAACATATGTGAAAGACAGTGGAGTGTTACGTTGATGATATCGTCGTCTAGAGTCGCTCCAAAGATGATCACCTCCGGGACTTAAAGACTATGTTCGATCTCATGCATGCGCACCAGCTCAAGATAAATCCTACCAAATCTTTCATAGGAGTCTCTAACGGCAAGTTTCTGGATTTTTTTATAACTTTGAAGGGTATCTACGTAGACCTTGACAATATTTAAGTAATCCTTAAAATGTGCCAACCGAAGAACCTCAGAGAACTACGTGGCCTTCAAGAAAGACAAGCATACATCAGAAGATTCATATCAAATCTCTCTAGACGTTGTCATCTGTTCACTCAGCTTATGAAGAAGGGAGTCTCCTTTGTCTAGAATAAAGAATGCCAGCGCATTTTTGAAGAGATCAAGGAGTACCTCGTGAATCCTCCATTATTGGTAGCCTCCATTATGGGAAAACTACCTTACTATATGTGTAGAAAATGGATCACTCTCTCGGAGCTCTACTAGCCCAGAAAAGTGATGCCGGTCACGAACAGGCCATCTACTATCTCAGCAGAATGATGGCCGGTACAAATCACTAGTATAACCCTATTAAGATTGAGTGTCTCGCTCTGGTCTTCGCTATTTAGAAGACTCGGCATTACGTGGTAGGATAAACCATCCATGTAATCTAGCGAGTTAATCCACTCAGGGTCCTTATAATAAGACCCAGAGCGCTCAACTCTTGTCTAGCCACATTGACAATACTGATGTCACCATACGATGTGGTATTTATCCCGTAAAATGTGGTCAAAGGCCAAGCATTAGCAGATTTCTTGGCAGTCTACCCTATACCGAAAATATTGAAGCTCCACAAGGAGATCCCAGACAAAGTAGCAGACTCAAACTTTACCACAAGTGTAGAAGCCGTTTGGTGAATGTTCTTCGACGGTACTTCAGGAACAGGGCCCAAAGGCGATATTATCGCTGGCGTCGGGATAGTACTGATTTCTTTACATGATCTGGTCATCCTTTGTGCTTACTCCCTCACAGAGCCATGGTCCAACAATGTGGCAGAGTATAACACTCTCATAATTGGGCTCCAACTCGCTAAACAAGTGGGAGTAAACTACCTGAAAGCCTACGACGATTCCAAGCTTATATTCAATCAAGTCTGAGGTGTGTTCAAAGTCCAGAATGAAGACTTGATTCCCTACCACCAAGCCACACTCGACATTATCTCCATCTTCGAGGGGTTCTTCATAGAGCATATCCCTCAATAGCAAAATATCGAGACTGATGCGCTGGCTTGCCTCGCAGCCTCTTTAGTTATTCTAGTCAATACACTTAAACTGATAATCATGGTAGATCAAGAGCTGGTTTGCCCGAAGAATAATCTCTGTTTGTGCCTGAGCTAATTAGTAGAGATAAGCACCGACTCCCAAGACTGGATACTATCATTCATCGACTATGCAGTCTATGGAATTCTCTTCGATAACCCAAAGGAAGCCACTTCCATCAGAAGACATTCTCTTCGGTTATATTATGATATGACTACTAAAATGATGTATCCCCATTCCTACATGGTCTTCTTCTACGATGTCTATCGAATTCATAAGCAAAGCAGGCTCTCCGCGAGGCTCATGATGGGGTATGCGGTGCACATCTGCCCGGACCCAGGCTACAGGACTGTCTTCGAAGAATGGGTTACTATTGGACAACAATAGTCGTGGATGTTTTTGACTAAGCAAGAAAGTATCAAGCGTGCCAAATCCACGTAGACTTCATCCACCAGCCCTCAAATTTTCTACACCCGACCATTGCGTCTTGGCTATTCGAAGCCTGAGGATTGGACATATCAGGCCAATTAGTCCACCTTCTTCTAAGAGACATAGGTTCATCTTGACTATCACCGACTACTTCTCCAAATAGGCAGAAGTTGTTCCACTCGCTGAAGTCAAGACCTCAAATGTGATAAGCTTTGTCAAGCATAACGTCATATATCGCTTCGACTTGGCACGGAGTATCATCCATAAAATGGTCCATAATTTGCAAGTCATGCTTTTTACTAGTTTTGTGAAAAAAATTGAATCAAAAATGTAGCCTCGACTGCCTACAACCCAGCAGCAAATAGTCTGGCGGATGAATTTAACAACACCATCGTGAAGCTACTCAAAACGTTCGTGTCATCCAATAAGCGCGACTGGAATGAGAAGTTGGGTGAATATCTTTGGGCTTATCGAACAATGATACATACACCAACTGGTAGCATGTTATTCTCCTTATTTACGGAAGCAAGGCAGTCCTTCCCCTCGAGGTCTAAATTTTCTCACTCTGAGTGGCGCTCTCCAACCGGCTAACCGTCGATGGCAATCACCGCCGACAGTTACAAAAGTTAGAAGCACTAGATGAGAAATATCTCTTAGCTCAACAGTGTATTGAACTGTACCAAGTGCGCCTCTCAAAAGCCTTCAATAAATGGGTTAACAAGAGGACCAACCATGTGGGTGACCTCGTCATGACAGTAAGAAGACCGATGGTTATGACCCACAAGACGGTCGGTAAGTTCCAACCCAAATGGGAAGGCCCATTCGTCATAGAATATGTATTCTCTAATGGTGCCTACTGACTAAAAAAACTAATAGTGACTTGCTCATGATGCCTATCAATGGTAAGTTTCTAAAAAAGTATCGTCTAAGGCTAGGCTTGTACTTCTCTTTATCCCCAATAGGACAACAAAGATGTATAGGGTTCCCATTCCTTGTTCATCCCTAACAAGTGCCTATGCACGATATTTCTATATAAGACATTATCAGTATTCAGGAGTCCTGGATATTTAACGAATAATAAATCCTCAAAAGCTCCCAGGCGGAGCAGTCCCCAGGTCCATCTATACACTACTGTAGGGACCACCTAAACTAATCTCGTTAGATGCTAGCCATGTCCATATTACCTCTGAGCTATCGGCTTAACGATCTTCTTAATGGAGTAACCCTCAGGTCTATCTATATTTACGAGTAGACCACACTCATCAAACCTCTCTTCAGTGAGTATTCTGGATATTAGTTCACGTCTATATTACCTCTGAACTACTGCCCTAATATTTTTTCCTGGCTGAGTTTGCCATGTCCATATTACCTCTAAGCAAACCTTTTGGGTTTGGCTATCGGTCATCACGTCCATATTATCTCTGATATCGGTCATTATCTCAACTTATCACCCATACTTAACTCCAAGTACGCCAGCTGTGTTAAGTCCACAAAACCTGCCACGTCCATATTACCTCTAGCAGGGCTTATCTCAAACCTATTACTTGTACTCAGGTGCGCATAAAGTAATGGGTCTACAAAATCTATCACGTCTATATTATATCTGATATGGTTTAGTTTCAAACTTATTACTTGCAATCTCGTACGTAAGAATTAATAGCTTCACTAAAGTCCCCCAGTGGGACATCCTTAAATAGAGTACGATATTGTACTACGTCCATATTACCTCTAGTACAATACCCAAAAGTCCACAACATACAATAGGACAAATACAAAGAAATAAAGTTCTCTCTCTCCTCATGGTCGCCTATTTATAGGTGTAACCTCCGATTTCCAAATTCCGAAATAATTAGATTTTTAAATTTTTATATCAAGTTTATAACATATTTCCTCCTTGAAAATTTGTAGTATTAGATTTTTGAGTAGTGATTGATTTTAGAAAGTAATTTAAAATCTTTCATAAAAATTATTTTTCCTAAATGTCGATTTCTTATAAATAAATAAAAATAATAATGTATATATATATATTTCTCTAGTTTCAAATGTTTATTGGCTTGAAATCATAAAATTAGTTAATTGATAAATTAATTAAAAGACTAGTTGTTTCTTCATAATAAATTTTATATTTATTGGGATAGTAAATGAATGAATTACATACTTTCTAATATTTTGAAAAATGAGTTTAATTAGTAGCTAATCGGAAGCCTCTTAAAAACATTTTCTTAAATTTCTTTTCTATTTAATTTACCCGTTTACCGTCTCCCATTCACACCCTCATTTTTCCCACATGAAAAACCCGTTTAATTATGATCCTGGCCATTCACTATTGGGCCAATCCTCACCCTTTAGCCCACAACTCTCTCCCCCTATTTAAGTCCCTTATCACCATTCCCAAGAAACCCTAATCTCCAATTTATTAGCTAGCCCCCACAATTCCCAAAGCCAAAGCCATCACCATTTTTGTGTGCTCGTGTCCGTGTGTCCAGCATCACCGTGTCAGCCGTGATGGCCTCGGGTCCGACCCCGGGTGTCCCACCGTATCCATTCATTTTCTGTGTCCAGTTATTACAATATTACATTTTTGTGTCCGACACACCCGGACACATCCACCTCCACCACAGCACACCCAATCCTGTGTCCGACAGCCCCGGACACGCCCCTACAGTCAACAAACCGTCGTGTCCAGCCCAGACACGTACCCAAATCCTGACACAGAGAAACCCTAACCCTAGATCTGACCATCGCCGCCGCCGATTTGACTGTCGGAGCCGACGAGCGCTCCTCCCAGTTCAGCCTCGAAGGCAGGGGAGTCGACCACCGCGTGGCCCGGGCGCGACCACGGCGGAGGGGTTTCATCCGCCACCGTCGAAACTCCTCCCCGCCGCAGCAGATCTGCCCGGTGTCGTCGCCTCAAGGTGAGCCCTCGACCGCTGCCGCCGCCTCGACCAGATCCGCCGCCCTCGAGTTCGATTGCCGCCGGCGACTGGACCCCCTCGGCGTCGAGCGCCTGTCGTCGAGCTCGCCGTGGCTGACTAGACGCAGCCGCCTCCTCGAGAACGCCGCCGCTCCTCGAACAGACCGCCGCTCCTCGAACAGACCGCCGCTCCTCGAGCAGATCCGCCGCGTCGAGCAGACCGCCGCCGCCCTGAGCTCCCCGATCCCGCCAGAGACGAACGCCGACGCCGGAGTAAACTCCGGTGAGTTCCCCTCCTCTCTTTCCCTCTTTTTCTTTCTCGGTTCAGAGAAATTTAATTAGGTTAGTAGAGTTAGTATAATTAGATTAATATATAATTAGTATATTAATTATATATTAGATTAGTTTAATTTATAATTAGAGTAGTTAATTATTTCTGAATCAATTAATTATTTATTAATCAGTAATTAAATTATAATTAGTAGTTAAGTATATAATTAGTTTAGTATTTCATGTAATTAGTTTAGTTTAATAATAAATAGTTTAGTTATGTGTAAGTAGTTAATTAATGTGTAATTGTTGGTTAATATTTAATTAGTATATATGTACAGGTATATGTAATTATTTAAAGAGAATTTGTATACATAAATGTACACTATATTATTAGTTTAATTAATGTATATGTTTGTATATAGAATTATTTCATATAATATGTATTAATAAAAATGTATGCTAGGTATAATTTCAATTAATGTTTTAGTATCTGTATTGTTATTTTTAATGATGGTATACTAAATATATATAAGCTTTTAGTATACCCTTAATATATAGTATAAACTTAATTTGGTATTAGTATTAGTATATTTAATAATGATGTTGACAATATATATATGTAGATTATATTTTTGTATTGGTATATGGTTATGTATATATATTGTATATACTTAATATATTTTAATATAAAATTGGTATATATGTATATCTGTATTTTCAGTATATGTTGGTAAACATAAATTGTTATATGATTAACAAAAACACAATTTGGTATATATAAATAAATGTAGCATAATAATATATTTTGGTATAATTATAAATTGGTATAGTATAATATAAATACGTATTGTATCCCTTTTCAATGAACTATGTCTATATAGATATACATTCAAGTATTAATTATTATGCTTATATATACATACAAGTATTATTTATTATGTTTATATATATATACAAGAATTATTTATTTTAAAGTATATATATATACTGGTATAAATTAAATTCTTGTATTAGCATAATCATTGTACTTTGGAATTTAGTATATATAGTAAAATTCTAACTTGGCTTATTTTTATGACTATACCTTGTATAACGTATTTCCTAGTAGCTATTTATAATTAAAACATACAGTATTAATATTACTTAAGGTATATATAAATACACTTATCTATTTTTGTACCAATTGTAATTGATGTATATGTTAGTACAATGTGTACACTTCTATGTCACTAATAGACGACCCTAGTTGACTGAGTCCCATGCCTGACATAGCCCCTGAGTTAGTATTTGCTTGTGTGTTTAGTATAGCTTCTGATGCCAATATTGTATTGTTATTATATGTCTTTAGGACTGTTGGTTCCTCCAGGCGACATTCTGGAACAGGACCTCGGTATTCACCAGCTAAGGACCAAAGGCGAGTACATTCTCTGATTAGTTTCTAATTTATGATATCTCCTATGTTCACTGTATCTAGTGTAGATATCCATGTTCTTGACACATTGGTTACACGGATTGGTATACATGGATCTCATCATGAGATGTTATTCCTTTTTCATGGTGTAGCTTGTACAAGACTTGTTTTCCTTGTTATCTTGTGCATGTACAGACACTGATTCCCGGGGAGATTTGCTACCTTCCTGTGGAATCCCGTGTCATAGCGTACCATGATTGGATCTACTATACCAGTCGGGGGTGGGGAGTATTTTAGTGTAGATATGTGATCATACCTAACTTTTCATGCATCATAGCTCACCCCACATCTCACGTCGGGTGCGGCCTGACCATCTCAGTGCCTCATAGCTGTTACGTGTGATTAGCCTGACCTCTACATGCATCATAGCTAACCAACGGTTAGCCTGACCTTCGTGAATCATAGCTAATCACATGTAACCAGCCTGATCAAGTTCCCAAGCCGATCACATGTTAAAGCTAGTACTCACACACTTAGTCATAGGTTTCTTGCTCTTGGACATATTGTTTTCTTTTTCTGCAGTTACTTACAGTATTTCCAGTATTTCTTTCATTGTATATTTCTCGTACCTATACATGCATCTGGTATATTTCTATCTAGAACTGCTACATAGTTTATGTCATTTATATAGAACTGCTAATTAGAGATGTACTTTGCTCCTTCCTGACTGGAAATATTTTTTCCAGACTGTGACCTTAGTAGACTGGGTTCTGACACACTTGGGGATTGGAAGTTAATGATTGCAGGTATGATTATTTTGTCATTAGACTTGTGTTGTATTCTTTTGTTTCTTCAAATTCCTATCGTGCTGTAGTTGTGATTGAGTATGTTGTTAATATTTTCATAGTGTTATCCGAGTCTCCTTATGGAGTTGGATACTAGCGTGAGATTGTTTAGATAGTACTTGACCTAGACAGCGTTCTACCGCCGATGCTGCGGCGTAGGCTGGACGTACCCACGCCCTCGTGCCCCTAAACCGGGTGCGGGTCGTGACACGTTTTTAGTAAAATAAAATTTTATTTCGATATTGAATATCTGATTTTGAGGAAGTATATACAATTTATTTTAAGTCGACCGAGAAGTTAAACCTTGACGATTATTTTGAGGATTAATTTTATGGTAAATGAGAGATATGAATACTAATATATGAGTAAATGAGAAACATGTGTAAGGATCTGGTGATTGAGCATGATTGGGATGGCACCGCAGACTGACTTGGGTGTCCATCTAGAGTTGTATTAGAAAGGGCTAGGTATTTAGTATGATGTGTTACACTTGGTGTGAACTTGAGTGATGAGAACAAATGGTATGGACAATTGTAGTAGGAACGGGAACTGACAGAGGGTATGGTACTAAAGAGATAGAGGGATCAACTTGGATGCATTATTGCACCATGGCAATATTAGAGGTTCTTGGTATCAGGTTTGGTATTAATAAACAGGTGTGTGCCATAGGGATATATTCATGGATCTTGTGGATTAAGATTAGTTGATATGGGTACCAGTGTACAGGAATAGGAATTAGTTAGTGAATGTGCTAGAATTAAGTGTTTGTTAGAAATGGGAGATACCGTAAGTAATATGTTAGCAGGTTCTTTTTCTAATGTTCCCGTCTCTTGATTGATTGATTTCCCTAAGTGTTGTAGTTCGTATTCATGATTTTCTTGTTAGGATATAACTAGTAGTACACCTTAACAGAGACTGAAATACCATGACAAGATACATGACCTATATTTCCTTAAATTGCATGGCTGTAGGTAGAATTTTCTTAAACCATGATCATTGGGTTTTGACCATAGCAAAGATCTATGACGAGGTTATGACTGACAAAAAGAGACAAGAGGATTAAATTTGTGGATGAGCATTAAATTAAATAAAGAATTTAGGGGTTGTTCTAACGGAGTTGATGGATCATTAATTTTATGAAAATCGAGGTATGATTGAAATTCAAGGACAAACATTAACTTAAAGGGAGAATTAAGAAATTCACAGAGCAAAAAAAAAAAAAAAAAAAAAAAAATTGAGGATTTATTAATTTTAAGGAGGTCTTGATATGATTGAATTGATTATTAAAAATTTGAGAAATTTGAGAGATTATCATTTTATCTATTTGATTGCAAGATAGAAATTTTATATATTATGAATGTTGCATTGAAGATTCTGGAAGCATCGCATCGTTGAGTAATTGAGGAAAAAGAAAATCAGGAAATAAAATCGTAAATGGAATAGTATCGAATTCAATTCTTGGGATGAGGAGTTAGATTGGAATAAGCATAAATTAAATTTGAGTTAGAGGAGTAAGATGATTGATGAGTGTTTAAAATTTAAATTTTGGGGATACAGATTTTTTTTTTTTTTTTTTTTAGTTTTACAAATATGCATTGATTGGATTTCAATTGGAGGATTGGATATTAAATCCTTGGGTATGTTAGATGCGAACTTAAAATTTTTGGAGGAGATTATGACAAAGAGGATTTGATTTTTAAACTTGAAGATTTTTCAGGAATATGATGTTGTATAATTTTTGAAAGGTTGTGAAATAACATTATGAAATTACTTCATGATTATGGGTTTAAGATTTAAATTTTGATAGAAATAATATGATGAGTAAAGGCAATTATTGAGGATCCTAAATTTCGAGGACGAAATTTTTCTAAGGTGGGTAGACTTGTAACCTCCGATTTCCAAATTCCGAAATAATTAGATTTTTAAATTTTTATATCAAGTTTATAACATATTTCCTCCTTGAAAATTTGTAGTATTAGATTTTTGAGTAGTGATTGATTTTAGAAAGTAATTTAAAATCTTTCATAAAAATTATTTTTCCTAAATGTCGATTTCTTATAAATAAATAAAAATAATAATGTATATATATATATTTCTCTAGTTTCAAATGTTTATTGGCTTGAAATCATAAAATTAGTTAATTGATAAATTAATTAAAAGACTAGTTGTTTCTTCATAATAAATTTTATATTTATTGGGATAGTAAATGAATGAATTACATACTTTCTAATATTTTGAAAAATAAGTTTAATTAGTAGCTAATCGGAAGCCTCTTAAAAACATTTTCTTAAATTTCTTTTCTATTTAATTTACCCGTTTACCGTCTCCCATTCACACCCTCATTTTTCCCACATGAAAAACCCGTTTAATTATGATCCTGGCCATTCACTATTGGGCCAATCCTCACCCTTTAGCCCACAACTCTCTCCCCCTATTTAAGTCCCTTATCACCATTCCCAAGAAACCCTAATCTCCAATTTATTAGCTAGCCCCCACAATTCCCAAAGCCAAAGCCATCACCATTTTTGTGTGCTCGTGTCCGTGTGTCCAGCATCACCGTGTCAGCCGTGATGGCCTCGGGTCCGACCCCGGGTGTCCCACCGTATCCATTCATTTTCTGTGTCCAGTTATTACAATATTACATTTTCGTGTCCGACACACCCGGACACATCCACCTCCACCACAGCACACCCAATCCTGTGTCCGACAGCCCCGGACACGCCCCCACAGTCAACAAACCGTCGTGTCCAGCCCAGACACGTACCCAAACCCTGACACAGAGAAACCCTAACCCTAGATCTGACCATCGCCGCCGCCGATTTGACTGTCGGAGCCGACGAGCGCTCCTCCCAGTTCAGCCTCGAAGGCAGGGGAGTCGACCACCGCGTGGCCCGGGCGCGACCACGACGGAGGGGTTTCATCCGCCACCGTCGAAACTCCTCCCCGCCGCAGCAGATCTGCCCGGTGTCGTCGCCTCAAGGTGAGCCCTCGACCGCTGCCGCCGCCTCGACCAGATCCGCCGCCCTCGAGTTTGATTGCCGCCGGCGACTGGACCCCCTCGGCGTCGAGCGCCTGTCGTCGAGCTCGCCGTGGTCGACCAGACGCAGCCACCTCCTCGAGAACGCCGTCGCTCCTCGAACAGACCGCCGCTCCTCGAACAGACCGCCGCTCCTCGAGCAGATCCGCCGCGTCGAGCAGACCGCCGCCGCCCTGAGCTCCCCGATCCCGCCAGAGACGAACGCCGACGCCGGAGTAAACTCCGGTGAGTTCCCCTCCTCTCTTTCCCTCTTTTTCTTTCTCGGTTCAGAGAAATTTAATTAGGTTAGTAGAGTTAGTATAATTAGATTAATATATAATTAGTATATTAATTATATATTAGATTAGTTTAATTTATAATTAGAGTAGTTAATTATTTCTGAATCAATTAATTATTTATTAATCAGTAATTAAATTATAATTAGTAGTTAAGTATATAATTAGTTTAGTATTTCATGTAATTAGTTTAGTTTAATAATAAATAGTTTAGTTATGTGTAAGTAGTTAATTAATGTGTAATTGTTGGTTAATATTTAATTAGTATATATGTACAGGTATATGTAATTATTTAAAGAGAATTTGTATACATAAATGTACACTATATTATTAGTTTAATTAATGTATATGTTTGTATATAGAATTATTTCATATAATATGTATTAATAAAAATGTATGCTAGGTATAATTTCAATTAATGTTTTAGTATCTGTATTGTTATTTTTAATGATGGTATACTAAATATATATAAGCTTTTAGTATACCCTTAATATATAGTATAAACTTAATTTGGTATTAGTATTAGTATATTTAATAATGATATTGACAATATATATATGTAGATTATATTTTTGTATTGGTATATGGTTATGTATATATATTGTATATACTTAATATATTTTAATATAAAATTGGTATATATGTATATCTGTATTTTCAGTATATGTTGGTAAACATAAATTGTTATATGATTAACAAAAACACAATTTGGTATATATAAATAAATGTAGCATAATAATATATTTTGGTATAATTATAAATTGGTATAGTATAATATAAATACGTATTGTATCCCTTTTCAATGAACTATGTCTATATAGATATACATTCAAGTATTAATTATTATGCTTATATATACATACAAGTATTATTTATTATGTTTATATATATATATACAAGAATTATTTATTTTAAAGTATATATATATACTGGTATAAATTAAATTCATGTATTAGCATAATCATTGTACTTTGGAATTTAGTATATATAGTAAAATTCTAACTTGGCTTATTTTTATGACTATACCTTGTATAACGTATTTCCTAGTAGCTATTTATAATTAAAACATACAGTATTAATATTACTTAAGGTATATATAAATACACTTATCTATTTTCATACCAATTGTAATTGATGTATATGTTAGTACAATGTGTACACTTCTATGTCACTAATAGACGACCCTAGTTGACTGAGTCCCATGCCTGACATAGCCCCTGAGTTAGTATTTGCTTGTGTGTTTAGTATAGCTTCTGATGCCAATATTGTATTGTTATTATATGTCTTTAGGACTGTTGGTTCCTCCAGGCGACATTCTGGAACAGGACCTCGGTATTCACCAGCTAAGGACCAAAGGCGAGTACATTCTCTGATTAGTTTCTAATTTATGATATCTCCTATGTTCACTGTATCTAGTGTAGATATCCATGTTCTTGACACATTGGTTACACGGATTGGTATACATGGATCTCATCATGAGATGTTATTCCTTTTTCATGGTGTAGCTTGTACAAGACTTGTTTTCCTTGTTATCTTGTGCATGTACAGACACTGATTCCCGGGGAGATTTGCTACCTTCCTGTGGAATCCCGTGTCATAGCGTACCATGATTGGATCTACTATACCAGTCGGGGGTGGGGAGTATTTTAGTGTAGATATGTGATCATACCTAACTTTTCATGCATCATAGCTCACCCCACATCTCACGTCGGGTGCGGCCTGACCATCTCAGTGCCTCATAGCTGTTACGTGTGATTAGCCTGACCTCTACATGCATCATAGCTAACCAACGGTTAGCCTGACCTTCGTGAATCATAGCTAATCACATGTAACCAGCCTGATCAAGTTCCCAAGCCGATCACATGTTAAAGCTAGTACTCACACACTTAGTCATAGGTTTCTTGCTCTTGGACATATTGTTTTCTTTTTCTGCAGTTACTTACAGTATTTCCAGTATTTCTTTCATTGTACATTTCTCGTACCTATACATGCATCTGGTATATTTCCATCTAGAACTGCTACATAGTTTATGTCATTTATATAGAACTGCTAATTAGAGATGTACTTTGCTCCTTCCTGACTGGAAATATTTTTTCCAGACTGTGACCTTAGTAGACTGGGTTCTGACACACTTGGGGATTGGAAGTTAATGATTGCAGGTATGATTATTTTTTCATTAGACTTGTGTTGTATTCTTTTGTTTCTTCAAATTCCTATCGTGCTGTAGTTGTGATTGAGTATGTTGTTAATATTTTCATAGTGTTATCCGAGTCTCCTTATGGAGTTGGATACTAGCGTGAGATTGTTTAGATAGTACTTGACCTAGACAGCGTTCTACCGCCGATGCTGCGGCGTAGGCTGGACGTACCCACGCCCTCGTGCCCCTAAACCGGGTGCGGGTCGTGACAATAGGCTTCAAAGCCGCATGGAGAGATCGAGGCAATGAACCAAGCAATTATGAGGATGAACCTGGTGCCTAGATTCGTAGGATCCCCTTTATTCTCCTTGGAAACCGATGCCCCGAGCCCCGTGTTAGGAGACGACATGGATTCCCAAGAGATCCGATCAAAGATAGAGCCAAATCTCCTCATTTAATGATCTGACAACCTGTTAGAGACAACTATGCAGCCATAAGACTATGCGGCATGCCTTCATATGTGGCCAATAATGCTAAGCCATGCTTCTTTCAAAGTATTACAAACTAGTCATTTTAAAAACTTTGAAGGGGTCTTGTAGAAGCATAAAAAATAATGTAGCCGCATAAAGGTTATGCCCCCTCAAAAGAACAAATATAGGCCGTAGAGGAGCTACATGCGGCGTGAACAACCAAGCCGCAGAGAAGCCATATACGGCCTGATCAACTAAAGATCTAGAAGCCACGTAGTACACTCTATGTAGCCTGAACGATCACAGAGTATGGAGCAGCATAAAACCCCCTGATACATCATTCGATATCTGTCAGACTCTTTGACCCATCACTCATCACACTGAGACACTTCGAGATTCGTGAAGACGATGGCTCAAGAAATGACAAAAAGTCACATCAACTCATTGATGGTATCGACGGACGTGCAATGCTACGTGCTTGCTCACATGTGAACACATACCCATACGGCCTCATCATCATGCGGTCAGAGTGTCCATCTGACCAAAGTCAAATGAGAGCACGTATGCGGCGACATACCCATGCGGTCTCGTCATCATGCGGTCAGAGTGTCCATCCGACCAAGGCTAAACGAGAGCAAGTATGTGGCCACAATATCATACGGCCAAAGTATCCACCCGACCAAGGCCAATCGAGAGCACATATATAGCCACAACGTTATGCCTCCATAATGTTATGCGGCTCTCGATCTTTCTATTCCAATCGAAGAAGATTTCTCGCACGATAAGTGATGACTACGTATCCAACTAACCAAGTCACGAATGCAACGAGTTAAATATACCCCCAAGATCTCATCAACAGCAGATCCCAGCCGAATCTATGTGGCATCCTGCCCATGGCATACAGCGACAGTTGTAACCGCATTCTGTTGAAGGAGCCCCCTGCGGCCCCAAATAGAAGCATATTTGGCACCTATAATCCATCAACATGATGGCTATAAATAGGAACAACTTAGATGTTCCAAGGGACACCTTTCACATATAATGGATTAACTCCGTGACTTCTTAACACCAAGTTGTTCCTACAATAGAGCTTTGGTCTGAAGAGCACGCCAACTTCTTACAATACGAGCTTTGGTCTGAAAGGCTCGCGACTTCTTACCACCATAAGCTTTTGATCCGAAGAGCTTGCTGACTTCAGACTTGGATGGAAGATGAACTTGTAAACCAAGCTTTATAACTCGATCAAACTTCTAAATAGGAACCGCGTTAGCACTAAAAGGCTAGGAGTTGATCTTGGGAATATAAAGGTTTATAGCTCAGGAATATAGTAAGAAAGTAAAATTCTTTGAGTGAATGACTTGATTGAAATGGTATAGAATTCTACTCTATTTATAGGGTTTTTCTGAACCGAGTTCTGGCAGAGTTCAGATACCCAACATTAAAAAATTTGAATGTTAGAGCCTAGTCATCCAAAAGAGGAGTCTGACTAGGGATTCGATTTTAAGTAATCGAGTTTGGTCCGAGTTCGGGCAGAACTCGCACCAAGTTCGGGCAGAACTCGTATCGAGTTCGGGCAAAAATTATACCGAGTTAGGGCAGAACTCGCACCGAGTTCGGTCAAAACTTGCCCCGAGTTCAGTTAGAACTCTCCCCGAGTTATGTTGGTCAGAAACCAGACCATTTTAGGTTCATTTGACTTGGTTTTGAGTGGGTTTGGGTTTAGGCTCGAACATAAGAGTGATTCTGGTTTAGGAAAGCTTATGTTTGAGTGGACTAGGTTCAGGTTTAGATTGGTTTAAACTTCTAGTGCCAACACGACCAAATATACCTTTTGTCCTATAAACAAAATATAAAATACATAAGAAATATGAAAACCAAGAGAACTCTAATAATGCCAATCTTTGTAAACATCCGCTGATTGAAGACACCTTTTTCCTTGATGGTAGTTGTCCAAAGATAGATAGCGGAACCCCCAAGTGTGAAACTCTGGAAAAGTCGTAGGCGGTACAAATAAATCCTCTGGTATAACATCATCTTTAGCTCATCATTATTTTTTTATAGCATATGTCCATTGCTTTTTTGCAATTCCATGTTAAACGAACAAAGCACTATACAGAAGCAATATATTATAATATTTATGCATATATGAGCAATGCTGAGTTTAAGTATAAATTACAGTGATTGATCAATTTTTATAATGATAAACTTAATCGATTAGTGATACTCAAAAACTCAATATAAATATTGGGACAACAATGGGTACAAATAATTATGGACGATGTTGATATATTTGTGCATGGAAACCTAGTATGATAACACTTAGTACCTATATGTTTGAGGAGTAACTTAGAACCTACAAAAATCCTAGTTATGACCATGATTATGTTATATGAAAAATTCTACATTTAGAAGACTTTGAGAGGTTATGTGACTAGTAGACTTGGTAACTTTACACCAACTTGACACTTGTTTAGTCAACCTTAGTCAACCCCCTTGATTAGAACCTTTGTTAGGTTTAGACTCTAAAATGTCTCATAACATTGCGTATATTGTTCTCATGTGCGTTCTTAGCATAACATAGTATTTGATATATTATTATTTTATTCATAGGGACTTAGGACGGTTCAACCTTGGTTAGGGTTCCAGATCTTTACTCGCTCATATCGGAGTTCCAGGCAAGTATACCTTGCCTTGTTGTACTGTTTAAATTTTGTTAATATTATTCATATATTTTTTCTCTAAATATTATATTTTATAATTGTGCGCTTCTAAGAATGCCCCGGGTGCAGTTGACGAAGGCGTTGACGTTAGGACTTGTGTTTGACCTAGTGTCTAGTGGACGCACCTAAAGTTGTAGAGTTATCATTATGACTCCCTAGGCCTTTTTACGTATCATTGCACATCATAGAGTGAGTTTATGTTGGGACACGAGCTTACATACTTGACTGGCCATCGGTACGAGTAGCACGTTTGACGGTACTTACAGTAGCAGTATGGTTCTTTACTTCTTTAGTGACTTGCATATAGTTACGAGATGTCCACATCATATTAACGACTTGTACATTGGCATTGGGTGGGAAAAACAATTATTAGGCGTATGGGACAGACCTTTGGCTACCATAGTTTCAGGGTAAACTACGCGGTCGTGCACCTCATAGTTAACCGATTTTGGGCATTTATAATCACCCAATTATGGAATTTTAGAGATATCGTTAGGACTTGTGTTTGACCTAGTGTCTAGTGGACGCACCTAAAGTTGTAGAGTTATCATTATGACTCCCTAGGCTTTTTTACGTATCATTGCACATCACAGAGTGAGTTTATGTTGGGACACGAGCTTACATACTTGACTGGCCATCGGTACGAGTAGCACGTTTGACGGTACTTACAGTAGCAGTATGGTTCTTTACTTCTTTAGTGACTTGCATATAGTTAGGAGATGTCCACATCATATTAACGACTTGTACATTGGCATTGGGCGAGAAAAACAATTATTAGGCGTATGGGATAGACCTTTGGCTACCATAGTTTCAGAGTAAACTACGCGGTCGTGCACCTCATAGTTAACCAATTCTGGGCATTTATAATCATCCGATTATGGAATTTTAGAGATATCCGGTTATGGGCGTATATATTGGTCGATACATCCGATAAAGGTTACTAGTTGCACACTATTATGATCATTGATATAGTCAGTATATACTTCTGGTATCTATTTTGCAACTAATGCCAAACACTTACCTTTCGCCTACACATACGTACTATGGTTGTCTTCAAATTGCATTCATATAGCTTGCTAGTTCACCCTCACGTTTACACAATATCTACTTTATGGCATATACCTTTTATATCTTGTTACATCCCTCTAAGGACCTGGTTCCTTTCTATATTCGGATAAGCACTTGTACTCGACCATATACGGAGCAGGAGTGGAGGCCAGATTCGTAGCAGAGGACTTTGAGGCATTTCTAAAGGAGTTCCCTTGATTTTGGTTATACTGCGGCTTTAGACTTGAGTATCTTTATCTAGCTAGCTGATGCTCTAGTCTAATTATCTTACTGCTTTCTGTATTATTATTCCATCATTGTATTTTATTGGGTTTGTCCCCATCAGACTATCTTAATTGTATTATGGATGTTCAGACTCTTTGTATTTCATTTACCAGCACTTACTTCAGTCTTTATTATATTTGTTTTCGTGGATGAGATTATTTATTTATATGTCGCTTATTAGTGCACCATATTAGACCTGATAGTATTTTAGGATAGCGTAATACGCTTCGATGGTCCAGTCAATTGAGAAATCCTTCAGAGTCGTATTAGTTGGCTATTACTTCGTGGCCTGGTCTAGTATATTTTGGGACTGAGACGTGACATGGTTTTAGTGGTGGACCATGCAGGTCTCTAATTATCTCTGGTGGTATGATATCATTTCCAGCGAGCCTCCAATAGTATAGAAATTATTAGATCTCATCCACCTGGACTACTGTCATTGAACCTCCTTCTTATGTAACTATTTGAATATCTTCATCATGTTTATTTATTTTCGTACTCTTTTAATGTAGTTCCATCTCTTGCAGAGATATGAACTTGTGTAGCGGACGTACGACATACTGTACCATTGTGCCATCCTACACCGTACAGAGGGAGGATAGATCCTCGGGACCACATGGAGAGTAGTCACCACTACTGTAATGCCCCACTCCGCATCGACATTATGTATCAAGGTGAGTGGACAGAACTTTATTCTCTTATTCTTGCATGCCTTAATAATAAATCTATTTTTTTGCTTGCAATATTTTCATAAGAGAATGATAGAACCTGCCTTGCATGTTAATAAATGAACTCACCTAGCTTGTCTTTGAAACGAATGTCTGCTTAACAAAGAGACCCTAAATCACTTGTCAAAAAATATGTGCTTGCATGAATATATTAACTATCCCCTATGCTTTGAGAGAACCATATCGTGTGCCTGAATGTGTTCAAGTGATAAGTTGGCTTGCCCCGCAACAAAGAATGATCTGATGGTTTATCTCATCTACATCCTAGTATTTTATTTGATAGTATTTCATGCATTCACATCGGTCGGACAATATCTATTGGTGGAGAGCTGAACTGCATGCGTCGTTAGCCACCATGGGTCACAACTGCCAATAGCATCAGATGAATGAGTCATTGGTCTGTTGGACCAACAAAAGTTGATCCTGAGATACTCGGCGACCACACTGTATATAAGCTAGTTCATTGTGTTGGCTTAGATAAAGGACTGCCCCTAAGATGTGCATATATGTCTAGATATGCATTTGTTCCTAGAGTCCCACGAGATACGCTGCGCACACCCTGAAACAGAACATCGACTTGTCTTGCTTATTGCATATAAAACTCTGTTTACAAAAGATGTTTCCAAAATATAGTAATATGTCTCCGTTTAGTATTGCATGTAACGAATCTAGGTAAAACTAGAAAGATCACTAGTAATGTAACGTTTTATAACATGATTACTTAGTATTAGTTTTAGTGAATGCTTGCTTCTGTTCAGTTGTTTTATCTCGCCAGTACTTATAAAAGTGCTGACCCACCAACAGTTTACTTGCTTGCAGGTACTGGATCGTCCGAGGGAGCGATAGGCACGCCTCAGTCCCCAAGACCTAGAATTTCTTGCGTTTTGTTTGCCTCGAGCTGCCTTCGTATAAGAGGGCATAATGTATGGAATGATGCCTTTGTAATCAAAAGAACCCAAGTTGCCTCGATTTGTCCCGAATACTCGGATTGTTTAATGCTTGCAACAAAACCTCTGCTGCTTACTCGATTGATGCGATGATTGCTTAAACTCTAACGATGGCGCCTTGCACGGGCGTAACCCCAGGTCCGTGCGGCATCATGTCCCGGTATCAAACAGGCCATGTACGCTCACTCGTCCCGTCGGGACAAGTGCCGAGGCACGGTGATACGCATCATGGGTCTGCATACGGCGAGGCGAGGCTAAGGCGAAGGTGGTCAGGGCAGCCCTCAGATCATTCCTTTTTACGGGGCAAGCCGACTTATCACTTGAACATATTCAGGCACATGATATGGTTCTCTCGGAGCATAGGGGATAGTGACATGTTCATGCAAACATATACTTTTTGACAAGCGATTTAGGGTCACTTTATTAAGCAGTCATTCATTTTAAGGACAAGTTAGGTGAGTTCGTTCATTAACATGCAAGGCAGGTTCTATCATTCTCTTATAAAAATATTGCAAGCAAAAACTCAGATTTATTATTAAGGCGTGCAAGAATCAGAGAACGAAGTTCTGCCCACTCACCTTGATACATAATGCCGACGCGGAGCTGGGCATTACATACTTATCCACCAACAAAAAGTTTCATCCTTAAAACTTCAAGGATAAACTTATTGATATTCCGAGCAGTGATAGTCCTCATCCCTCGCCTTACACAAACGAAACAAGAACAAGCACTGTCTCGAGCAAACAAGTCAAGTCTGAAAAATATTTGCACAACTTTGAGGATATCTATAGACTTATTGTATGGAATGCTCATTGTAATACATATCGAGCTATATCTCAGAGTTGAGGACACGGAATTTAGGGCTAGAATCGAATTCCGCTCTGATACGATTATGTCACACCCCGGCCCCGAGGGCCGCCCGGACCACCTTCGCCTTAGCCTTACCCCGCCGTATGTGGACCCATGATGCATATCACCGTGCCTCGGCGCTTGTCCCGATGGGACGAGCGAGCGTACATGGCCCCTTTAATATCGGAAGGTGATGCCGCACGAGTTTGGGGTTGTGCCCGTATAAGGCATCATCGTTAGAGTTTAGGCAATCATCGCATCAATCAAGTAAGCCACGGAGGGATTGTTGCAAGCATTAAACAATCCAATTATTTGGGACAAATCGAGGCAACTTGGGTTCTTTTGATTACAAAGGCATCGTTCCATACATTATGCCCTCTTATACGAAGGCAGCTCAAGGCAAACGAAATGCAAGCAATTTTGGGCCTTGGGGACTGAGGCGCGCCTATCACTTCCTAGGACGATCCAGTACCTGCAAGCAAGTAAACTGTTGGTGGGTCAGCACTTTTATAAGTACTGGTGAGATAAAATAACTGAACAGAAGCAAGCATTCACTAAAATCAACACTAAGTAATTATGTTATTAAATATTACATTACTAGTAATTTTTCTATTTTTACCTAGATTAGTTACATGCAATACTGAACGGAATCATATTACTATAATTTGAAACATCTTTAGAAAACAGAGTTTCATATGCAATATAAGCAAAACAAGCTGTTCGTTCTGTTTCAAGGTGTACGCAGCGTATCTCGTGGGACTCTAGGGACAAATACATAGCTAGACACATGCACATCTTGGGGGCAGTCCTCTATCCAAGCCAACACAATGAACTAGCTTATATACAATACGGTCCCCGAGTATCTCATGATCGATCTTGGTTGGTCCAACATACCAATGACTCATTTATCTGATGCTATTGGCAGTTGTAACCCGTAGTGGCTAAGGACGCATGTAGTTCAGCTCTCCACCAATAGCCATTGGCCAACCGATGCGAATGCATGGAACACTATGAAATAAAATAATAGGATGCAAACGAGACAAACCATCAGATCATTCTTTGTTGCGGGGCAAGCCGATTTATCACTTGAACACATTCAGGCACACGATATGGTTCTCTCGGAGCATAGGGGATAGTGACATGTTCATGCAAACATATACTTTTTGACAAGTGATTTAGGGTCTCTTTGTTAAGCAGACATTTATTTCAAAGACAAGCTAGATGAGTTCGTTCATTAACATGCAATATAGGTTTTATCATTCTCTTATAAAAATATTGTAAGCAAAAACTTAGATTTATTATTAAGGCATGCAAGAATCAGAGAACGAAGTTCTGCCCACTTACCTTGATACATAATGCCAACGCAGAGTGGGGTATTACAACTACATGGTCTGGTGATACCTCAGACCCCGTTGATACACTGGCACTAGACTTTGCAGGCTTTTCTGACACAACAGCATGGGGGCCATACTTCGCAGGCTATTCCGATATAATAACATGAGAGCCAGACTTCGAGGGTTGCTCCGATGTCGCAGCCCTAGGGACCAACGTCTCAGCACGCACCGACATTGCAATCAGAGGTCCCGTTGCCACCACCTCCCCCTTATCCGCCTCAGATGTTGTATGGACCATACTCGCAACATATGCTCTATGGAGCCTTTCCACCCCAGATGCCGCAGCAGGAGGGACAGCCGCAGATATTCCAGTTATTTTAGGCCATGATACAGGCGCAATAGCATCAGGCAGGCGAGACTATGAGGCAGAGCTTAATGGCAGTTCTAGATATGCCACCTACACCAGTACCCACACCAGCACTTGGACCTGCTCAGCCAGCAGGCACGGCTCGGGGGTTTCATCAAATGAACCCGGGGACCTTTACGGGTAGCGGTACCGTAGAGGAGATCTCAAATTGGGTTGCCAACACAAAGATGTTACTGGATGCTTCTCTGCTAACTCAATATCAATGAATGATCGTGGTAAGGGCCTAGTTATGAAGAAATATCCATCACTTGTGGAACTTTATGAAGCGCTTCGTTGCCAAGAAGAAGACGTGGGAGCAATTTTTGGAATACTTTAATATGAAGTACTTCCCGGCTATGGTCAGGGATGCGCTCTATGCTCAATTCTTACATCTTGAGCAAGGGAACATGACTGTAGACAAGTATGTCGCTGAGTTCAGTCATCTTAAAAGATTTGCTATCGCCTTGATACCAAATGATTTAGAGAAGGCCAAGAGGTTCCTCAATGGACAAACTTGTGAGCTCCAGAGATTTACTAGCTCATAGGCGAGGATATCTTACGAGGAAGTTCTGACAGAGGCCAGGATCCCAGCTAGGGCACAGCTAAGAGCAGGTGGACCGATACATCGTCTAGTAGTGTAGTAGCCGCAGAGGGTTGTACCGTACCAATTGAGGGAGCTTCCGACGTGTCACCACTGTGGCAAGAAGGGGCAAGTTCAAAAAGATTGCAAGAGGAAGTTAGGACAGCATTTGATTTACGGGTCCTTCCAACATCAGGCCCAAGGATGCCGGAACATCGTGATAGAGCACAGAAGATAGTCCAGAGGCCATTTCTACCAGACCTAGGTATGTCACTACTATTACTTTCCAATTTCTAGTTTATTATATATTTATTTTAATTTTAAGGACAAAATAGTCTAAGGAGGGTAGATTGTAAACCCTCTCGACCAAATTTTTTGTATACTTGGTTTAAAGAGTGATTAGGGTTAATTTAGAGTCATTTAGAATTAGAAACATGGTGTTATTAATAAAAGTATAATTTGTGTATTTCTTGGTGTACCTTGTCGTTGCTTCGATATTTGGAGCATTATTCTAGCTTTTACCTCCAAACAAATTTCACACTCTTGACTTAGACGTGTCAGTCTTCCATTCTGACCTTTGTGTCACTCATAGATATCGTTTCTTGTGCTTCATTTTAATCTCACAATATTCGTCAAATAATATCCAATTTTAAACCTAAACTTTACAGCTATGTCCATTCCAATCAAAATTGGAGACACAACTTTGACCCGTTTCTTGCAAACCAACATATGACAATAATCTACTCCGAGTCTACTATGTCCATAACACTTGTGTCACCCCCCGATTGAGATCCTATGCACTTACAATTTATTAAAAAACACCCTGACACAATTTTTATTTATTTTGGGACAACTGACTCATCCTAGCCCAAAACTAGACCAAACGGCAACCCAAACCCACACTCACACCCTCAGGGCTCATACAAAATATCACATACTAATTTTCCCCTTTACAACACACCATACATGGATTCTACCCTCATCTAATCCAAATTTTTATTTGTGCAAAATCCTAAACCACTAGGGACCTAAATATGAAATGGTTGCTAGGTGTCCACCCCCTATTGGATGAAACAATAGAGAACATCCCATTATAAGAAGACATGACCGGTCAATACTCTCTCTCTCTCTCTCTCTCTCTCTCTCTCTCTCTCTCTCTCTCTCTCTCTCTCTCTCTCTCTCTCTCTCTCTCTCACATTTAATATACATCTCTCTCCATCTCTGCCTACAAATCTGATCGGCCTCCTCCTTCCCATTCAAACCTCACACCACCATCACCATCATCTCTTTCACTACTCACGACCACCACCACCATCACCTCCACGTCCACCACCACCTCATGACCAACTCCCTCCTCCACCTTTCTTCCATTGCTAATGGTCACTGCTGCTCCAATTCCCATTGCTACTACTGTTGTTATATAGTTGTTGCTGCTGCGATTCTTCTTCCCCTCCACCACCTTCGGCTACCTCAGACCCGAGCATCCCCTTCCAACCCGAGAGGTCCCTCCAGCCGAGCAAACACCTCCAGCCGAACTTCAACAGTCCAACCCGAGTGCACCCTCTCCAAACCGAGAGTATCTCTATCCTAGCTCCTCCCTTCCATTTCAAATTAATCTCTAGATACATCTCCTCTACCTTCTTATTCAACATGTTCTTCATCTTCATCACCTAGAATGTTCACTTCTTAATCTTTGTGAAAAAGCAAATGAATATAACTCCTTATCCTTGCATGTATCTAAACCTATCTAACACTTGTTAACATAATAATAACTCCCTTTCACCTTCAATTCAAGATTTCATTATATCAAGTTAGGATGTTATTTAAAGATATATATGCATCATTTAAGTTTGGTTAGTGTTCTACTAATAGTTGTACATAATGCCTATGATTTACTCAAGTTTTATTATATATATATAGTATCATACTAGGGAGTATTTTTATGCCATGCTAGGGTGGAACACTTGTTTGGGAATATATTGTGCGTATATGTAAGATGGAAAATACAAGTTATCATGATAGTAGGCCATTCTTAGAATAAGTTCAGATTTGAGTATTGCTTGTGTGCACTTTATGTTGGTAGTCTCTCCTCTCTCTGCCTTCAACAATGAGATTTCAAAATATGATTCTTTCTCTATCGCTTCCTGAATTAAAGTTTTAGTGATGTTATATTGAAGGGTTGGTTGTGGTATTTATCTACTAGAAAAGGGGCCATTTGCGTCCCTTAAAAAACTGTTGCAACTGTGTTTTTGCCGTCACAAATACTATTTGCGACGAATTTTGCGACGGCAAAGAAGGGGTCGCTTCTGGTTGCGTGGCAAGAAGTTTTGGCGACGGTAAATAGCCGACACTAAGCTTTATCGACACTCTTTGGCGACGGATTGTTGCTTGCGTAGCTACCCGTATTAAAAACGGCAAGTGATTGACCAAATATTTAGCAACGCCCTTTAACGACGGTTTGTTCCTCGGGTGGCTAAATGTATTAGCGACGGGGTAAAGGTCGTCGTCAAACTTTTGCAACACCATTTAGCGACAACTGTTGTTGATGTGGCTAAAATTATTAGCAAAGACAGAGAGAAGATGTAAAATACTAGGCCACACCTATTTGCATCGGCTTCTTGCTTCGGGAGCTACCAATATTAACGACAGCAAGAAATCGACGCTAAAACCTAGACAACGAAGTTTATGTTTCCAAGGTGACATCATTAATGATGGCGAATTTCGATGCTAAAATTTCGGAACACATATAACAATGACGTTTGCATATAAATATCCATTACATAACATATTTTTTATAAATAAAAATATATATCAAATAGAGTTGTTACAAATGACTTACATAAATTAAAAAAATATATCAAAATAAAGTTATTACAAATGGAGACCAAATGGAGGAGGATGTCCATGCTGGCGTACAAGTGTTCCACTCATGTATGATCCAACACATTTTCTGTATTAGAAAGTGTGTGATATCTTAAAATACAAGTAATATTTACTGAGTGAAATCTATACTGCACTTTGGAAAGCCTCGTGTAAACTACCAGGACAATTAGTGATAGAGTTTAGACTTTACCTTTCCTTGAGCATGAGATTACTGGTCAGCAACAATTTGAACCCGGCAATATTCTCGACTGCAAGGTTGTTGATGAATCCAACAAGCCCAGTACCCAAGCCAATAAGAAGTGCAAGCATCCACTTGAGGACTCTGTACTGAAATATCTGAACTCTCTTCCTTGCTCGCCAATCTTGCTTATACAAGTCATTCTCCACAATTCTGCAGAAACTAACAGAATGCGATACGTACAGTAAAGTTCGTGCCGATTTGGTATGTGAAAATATACATAAAAGAAACACAGAGTAGCAAGACAAATGTATTGCCCCCCTCTAGAGCAATGTGATCAACGTTTCATGGGTGAAACAAAGATAATTCTAGCTGGTGGCTCTCTTAGTCAAGTTCTTGAACCTCATTCCTATATAATTCACATCATTATTATGAACAATTAATTTTTATTTTTTTTGATAATCAGTAATATATGCAGATATAAAACAAAAGTACAAATTAGTGTCTAATATGTGTTTGATATTTGTCCCATGCACGACACGGCTCACATTTTTTGAGTGTGTTGCTTCCAAGATTACAAGTAATATCTCTTTATTTATTGCCTTACCTCAAAGTAACTGATTAGATGGCTAGAATGGTGTCCCAGTGGGCCAACATATCTCTCTCCTCCTCCTCTTATATCATGTCTAGTTTCATTCCTTTATAATGTTATTTGGTTATCTTTCTTGTTCAGTCTCTCTTTACATTATTGTTATTGAGTACATGATAGAACTAGTTGAATTAGTATGATTAATAGTTAGATATTGTTGACCTAGACAGCGTTCAACCGCTGATGTTGCGGCGTAGGCTGAACGTACCCACGTACTCCTGTCTCGATCATTCGAGTACGGGTCGTGACACGTGCTATGTGACATGTGATATAATTCGATTCCTCCAAGCATGGACAAAATGGTTTAGTCAATTTTCAAGCATGGCTAAGACTTGTTTGATTGTTGCATTACACTGGTGTTAATCCAAATTATACTGCCAAGTGACAAAGTGGATTTGTATCTAGCGTGTACATACTACATAACGACATATAAGGGAAATACCATGTGACTACGCCACTAGATTTCAGTAACATTGGGATTAACTAGGCATCTAAAACATGTAGAACATTGGGAGGGGTGGAATCCCGAGATCTTGCTTAACTAGCCCCCCCCCCCAAACAATTGTCTGGGGTGTGTAGGCTGGCCCCCATGGATATTATTTAAATCTTCATTAGTGGATGGCAATATCCGACTACTATATTGTACTATGTGTTCTATGCAATCTTAGCATGGTAGCCTTACGAGTGACCAGTGCATAAATACTACGTGTTAAGCAACAATTCATGGCTCGGCTAGCCTTGCTAGCACATGGCTGGATTTGAGGATTCCTATTTTACGCATATATCTCTGGGATAACCTAGACTCCACCTAGTAAGCCGTATAAGTGATTCGTCGATTATGTAACTGAGCTTGATTGTGTATTGTATCTTCTGTTAAATAGTTTAGGGACATGGACTATCATGGTGCGATGGTCTAACCCTTATCCTTGTTTGGTTGTAGGGTTAGATTGTTGTATCACGGTAGGCTATGGACCAAAATTATAAGATAGAACTATATATATATATATATATATATATATATATATATATATATATATATATATATATATATGTGTGTGTGTGTGTGTGTGTGTGTGTGTGTGTGTGTGTGTGTGTAAGTGTGTTTATTTCTCGCTGGTTATGTTCCTTCATTCGTGCTTCCATTGTGGTACTTGCTTTTGGGGTCTAACCCCACTGGTTTTGAATGGCCAGGTTTAGATACAGCACCCGATGATCCAGTTTACTTCCCCCTGAATAATAGCACATACTAGACAGATGGCCGCTGAGGGACACGAGTGGATTTCTTAAACACTGCTCGTAATTGTACATTTTTCTTTTTTAGGCGTTTAGCCATTGGCACTTGTTAGCCATAAATCTGGATATTTAGTTTTCTTATATTATTGTAATTAATCAGACTGCAGCTGATAATGGTTATGTACTTTTGCTACTCCGTCAGCTTCTCATTCTGTACAGCTGGTTTCTATAATATTTTGACAGGGCATTTAGGACACCTTACTTCCTTGTTATATATATTCTATGTTTACTATCCTCATTTGACTGATTGAGACATTAGATATTCTATGTGACCCTAAGTGACTTGTTTGTAGAATGCACCCCCTTGTCTAGTTACAGTCGTGACCGTCATACGATATTCTATATCTTGTACGTGGTAGCTGGCCATGTTCGTCTATGTATTTCGGTAGTGGGTTGTGACAAGATTTTAGTGGTGGCCCATGCAGGTATGTATTTTCAGACTTGTAGGGTGTTATGGTCATAGGAGTCTCAATCAAATACGTCATATTTGATATCTTGCTTCGTCTTCCTCGATATCAATGCTTGAACTGTTAAAACTGTTTGCCTACTTGATCCTTCCCGTCCTATCCTTGATATTTCTTGTCCTTTCTTTAGTGCTTCTTTAGTTGTTGGATCCGCACGCATGGCATGATAGGGTTCTTCTGGGCAACAACTGGAGGTTGCACCTGCTCAGAGTCAGATACAGACAGAGTCAGTAGTTGAGAAAGCTATCACAGTGGTACCAGAAGTTGTACATGTTGAGCAACCAACTCATGAGATCCCCATACTCTAGTACTACCAACAGTACCAGCATTACTTGACACTCCGCCATTATTAGAGATCCTCCGGGAAATGATGGCTTCATATGGAGGTACAACAACATCGGCAATTTTAACAACAAGAGCAAAATATTTTATTGAGTCAGGGTTTACAAACGGCTCTGGAGTGAGGCAGAAAGACTGATTTAGGGTCATCGATTAGATTTTGCTGACTTAACCCGATATACTTCTATGGCACGGAGGACGCCATCATAACATACGTATGGTTGCATGACATTGAGGTTATTCTTGTTGCAGCGAAGGTTCCAGCTAATGAACAGTTGACCATGTTTGACTACAGCTTCAAGACCTTGCCCATGATTGGTGGGCGTCAATAGAGGTTGGATTGAGGCATCATATCTCTTGGGATAGTTTTAGGAGTCAGTTTTGGGCAAAGTATTTTGGAGTCGTCACACAATATGAGCTTCAGAAGAGGTTTATCGGTCTCTAGCAGGCCGGTAGAACTGTGGACGGATATGTAGCAAAATTATGTAGGTTGAGTAGATTCGCTCTGACCATGGTGGCTACAGAGTCGGACAGAGCGATGAGGTTCTAGCAAAGGACTTTATCTAGAGATTCTACAACTGGTAGAGGGGCATGACTACCAGACTTTTGAAGAAGTATTGATAGCAGCTCGAAGGCACGAGCTTACCATACAGAGGATGTCGGCGAGGACGGGAGGCCAGAAGAGGTCTCATGTTCAGAGTGGAGGAGGTGGAGGAGTACCCCGGACGTCAGCACCATCACCTGGCATTATTTTCATGATTCAATGCCATAGAGGATGACAGTTTCGATAGGGACAACACCAGCTTGGCAATAGCCGAGGAAGCAACAACATCAGTAGCGCCAGGGGGCACCAATGGGATGTACTTCTTGTAGCAAGGGAAGCCATACTAGAGATGTATAGGATAGCCAATGGGTTATGTATGAGATAAGGTAGTCCAGATCACCGGATTGCCAATTGTTCGATGATACAGAGGCAAGGAGGGCCAGTCCAACAGTTACCAGTACTAACAACACCAGGGGCAGCTTAACATAGAGGGCCAGCGATAGAAGTACGACCATTAGCTTATAGTCCATTACTGATACAAGCTCAGATGTACCAATAGCAGCAGAATCAACAGCAAGGCCAGCAGAGGCCACAACAATGCTTCCAAGGAAGGCAATAATGAGGAGCGCAGCAGGGCCAACGACAAGCATTCACTTTGTCCTTGAAAGAAGCTTTGGCATAAGGCGACGTGGGGGCATGTAACATCTTTGTCGCATCTTTTTCTGCTGTAGCATTATTTTATTCGGGTGTATCTCTTTCATTTATATCTGTGCAATTTGTGACACGTATTAGATTAGAGTATGACATATTGCCAGAGAGGTTGAATATACTTACTAGTAATGGGCTCATAGAAGTTAGTAGAGTTTGTATAGCATGTTCAGTCATAGTGTCCGGACATTCATTACCTGTACGGTTGATCGAGTTTCCTAAGGGTAACTTTGACGTTATCCTAGGCATGGACTGGCTGAGAGACAGTCATGCTATGATAGATTTTCATAGGCGTAGGGTATTGTTTAGTATCCTAGGCATGGAAGACTTCACCTTTGATAAATCTGTGGAAGACCAACATGAAGAGAGGAGCACAGTAGCAACAATAGCAGAAGAATAGCTTCCCGAGATAGTCAAGGAGTTTCTAGATGTCTTCCCAGAAGAACTTTCAGGGTTACCCCAGTAAGAGATATAGAGTTTTGCATATAATGGATCTCCGAAGCAGGTCCAATATCTTGTAAGGTTCAACAGATGGCACCATTAGAACTGGACAAGATCTACCAGCACGTAGAAGAGCTGAAGGCAAAGAAGTTTATCTAAACTAGTGGATCACCTTAGGGAGCACCAGTGGTTCTACTAAATAAGAAGGATGGGTCAACACAGTTGTGTATCAACTACAGGCAGCTGAACGCAGTGACAGTGAAGGACAAGTACTCATTACCAATAATCGATGATTTATTTGATCAGTTGAGCAAAGCTAGAGTTTTCTCCAAGATCCACCTCCGGTCAGGATATTATCAAGTAAGGGTTCGTGAGCAAGACATACCCAAGACATCATTTTGGTCACGATATGGGCATTACAAATTCTTAGTTATGCCATTCGGACTGACAAACACTCTAGCAGGATTTATGGATCTGATGAACCGTATCTTCATGTCGTACCTAGATCACTTCATGGTGGTTTTCATAGACGACATTCTCGTCTACTCCAGTAGCAAAGATTAGCATGAAGATTATCTTCGGGAGGTCTTACAGATTTTAAGGGAATACCAGTTGTATGCAAAGCTCAGCAAGTACGAGTTTTGGTTAGATCATATATCATTCTTGGGACACATTATCTCGGCAGCAGGAGTGGCAGTAGATCCAAAGAATGTTAAAAAAAGTTGGCCAGCTCCTTATACATTAGCTGAAGTACGTAGTTTCTTTGGATTGGCAGAATATTACAGGAGGTTCATGGCAGACTTTGCAAGGATTTCAGCACCATTGACCCATTTAACGCACAAGGAGGCTAAGTTTGATTGGTCAGTATAGTGTCAGACAGCCTTCGAGGAATTGAAGAAGAGACTGATTTCAGTACCGATTCTCATGCTTTCAGTAGGTTTTGGATGGTTTACAGTATATTGTAATACATCTGAAAAAGGACTGGGGTGTGTATTGATGCAACATTAAAGAGTGATAGCTTATGCATCTTGACAACTTTGAGATCATGAGAAGAACTATCCAACACACGATTTAGAGTTGGTGGCAATAGTGTTTGCACATAAGTTTTGGAGGCTCTACTTATATGGTGATAGGGTAGAGATATTTACAGATCACAAGAGCCTGAAGTATGTATTTACCCAAAAAGATCTGAATATGAGGCAGAGGAGGTGGTTAGAATTATTGAAGGATTATGACGTGGAACTCCAGTACCATCTAGGCAAGGCGAATGTGGTAGCGGATGCTCTAAGCAGGAGAGGTAGTGCATGTATGTTGACATCGTAAAGACAAATGTTGGAGGATCTTCAAAATTTAGGATTAAGATAGTAATTTCATGGGACGTAGGAATTTTGTCAAGCTTAAAAATATAGTCTACTTTGGTTGAGAGGATTAAGGCTGCTCAGGTAGAGGATCTGAAAGTTAAGAAACTTAGGGCAGAGTGTGAGTCTGGTCGCTGGAAGGAGTTGACGATTCACGCAGATGGAAAACATATATTTGAAAATCTTCTCTATTTATCGAGCGAAGATATCCGACAAGAAGTCATGACCTAGGTACACAGTTCCCAGTATTCTATTCATCCGAAAGGTACCAAAATGTATTAAGATGTTAAACAAATTTTTTGGTGGAATGAGATGAAGAAGGAGATCGCGCGATTTATTTCTCGATGTTTGGTATGTCAGCAAGTGAATGCTGACCAGCAAATACCAGCAGGATTATTATAGCCGCTTCATATTCCGGAGTGGAAGTAGGAGCATATCATGATAGACTTTGTGAACGGTTTACCTAGATCTCTTGCTGGTCGCGCAGTTTGGATAATAGTGGATCGACTCACAAAAGTAGCTATTTTTCTTCCTTTTCGAGTAGGACAGACTATAGAGCAGTTTTCAGAGATGTATATACGACAAATAGTAAGAAAATACGGTATCCTAGTAAGTATCGTATCAGATCGAGACACTCAGTTTACTTTAAACTTTTGGAAGAGCTTGTACCAAAGTTTGGGCACTAGGCTGAGATTCAATACCGCTTACCATCCTCAAACAGATGGAAAGATATGTTACGAGTTTGTACTTTAGATTTTGGAGGATCTTAGGAAGATCACCTTTATCTCGCCGAGTTCTCGTACAACAATAGTTATCAGGCGAGTATTCAGATGGCCCCCTTCGAAGAACTATATGAAAAAAGTGCAAATCACCATTAGTATGAGATAACGAACGGAAGATGTAAGGCCCAAAAATGATCACATAGACAGTAGAAATATTATCAAGCAGATCCGAGAGCGAATTCGGGTTATGCAGGATAGGCATCATCATTGGGCGGATCAACATCGTAGGCCTTTAGAGTTTCATGTCGGCGATAACGTGTTCTTGCGGATTTTACCAACCCTTGGAGTCATTAGATTCGGGGTTCGCAGGAAGCTTAGTTACCGATACGTTGGTCGGTTCGATATCCTCCAGTGGTTGGGCGATGTTGCTTATCGTCTTGCCCTTTCACCTTTGCTACGTAAGGTGCATGATATATTTCATGTGTCTTAGTTGCATAGGTATATCCCGGATCTGAGTCATATCCTCGACCATTCCGAGCTAGTCGTTGGTACCGACTTATCTTACGAGGAGCAACATGTATCCATTTTGGACCGAAGGGAGAAGGTGCTCAAGAATCGGACTATTCGTCTTGTCCGGGTTGCTTGGGGTCATTACCATTTAGGAGACTCGACGTGGGAGCGCGATAAAAATATCCGGTCTCGGTATCCACACATATTCGACTCGGAAGTTATATTTGTCCTTATGCCTTCGTATCTCGAATATCGTGATTCTTTCACCCATGCTATGTGATATTGCTTTTCTTCATTATATGATTGATTATTGATTACATGTGTAGATGTGCTTATAGTTAGTATAGTGTTTGTTCTAATTTTTTTAGCTAGTCTTGAGTTTGAATTCTAAGGACGGAATTTTTCTATGGTGGGTAGAGATGTCACTACCCGCTCCCGATATACGTATTTGGGACGTATTATTTCTTTCTTGTATGTTTATTATGTTGTATGGAGACTAGACCCATTCATTTGTTAGTTTGGTTCATGATTTATTTTGTGGGTTGGTTCAAGTTATGAGAGAACGATTGGTCTAAATCTCAAACCCTATCTATATAACCAAACTTCTTTCTCTCTCTCTTCCCTTATTCTCTTATTTCTTCTCATTCATTTATTTTATCTAAGTACACCTTGCATAATATAGAGAAACCCTTAGATTTTAATCCTAGCTATTTTTTTGCATTTTATTAGTCTAATATGTGTACATTATGATTATAAACACACTTATAGTTTGGAGTTTTTGGTTTGTATTGGTGGATGTGAGTAGATCTATATTTTTAGTTAAGGGTTTTTATGGGTTCCATAAGTTTTTTTGGTTTTAATCTATTAAAATATGGTATTTTAGAAAACAAGTTTTCCTAGGTGATAGAGCATTCCATTTCAGGCGTTTTGGCTTTGAGTTCACTTGATTTGGAGTTGAAATAAAAAAAATTAAGGTAACAAGTTTTCGGGTTCTTAGAGCTTTTTCACGGCCGAACTTGTTGTTCTGGGACGATGGAGTACCATGCGACCCAGTAACATGTGCCCATCCAGCAATTGTCCATCTTGTTGGACGCATAACTGATCTGTGCGTGCATTCTAAAGTCAGACGTATAGTACATTGAGCGCATGAAAATTCACTAAGGCCATATTTCATGCGCCCATGCGGGCAAGAGACTTTGTGGCCATGAGCCATGCGTCACTTCTTTTGGGCGCATGCCACTACACGACTTTTGTGACTCTGCGCATCTTTTCATGATTTTGTCTTATCTCTCTGACATTTTTTGGCTTGTCTCATCAAGTCAAGTCAGTCACTTCTCTAACTTATATTTATTGTCGTCACTTAGCACTTGCCCCGATGAGTAGACTTTGCTTGTCTATGCGCCCCATATTTCATGTATCCCATATTCCATGCTCTCTCGATTCTCATGTGCCTAGTTCGACCATGCGTCCTTGATCTTCATGTGCGCATGCAACCACCTGCAGATAATTATTGAATTGTTTTGGTTTGATTGTTCTATGGGACTTTTGATTCATACATGTAATATTGATAACTGTGAGAGTATTAGACCCACCTGTGCCTGACCCGACTATGTGTATAGTTCGACCTTGCTCCAAGTGACTTAACCACATATGTGTATGACTTAATTTATGTGTTGTAATAAGATATAACTCATGTGATTCACTGTGATTGGTGACTTGACTCGACCACTTATATCCGTTCTGATACACTTACTAAATGCTATGTGTTCCTACGTGCTAAGTGTTCCTACGTGATTATATTACATGTATACACTGAGAGGTACCGTTCTAACTACCATATTTTTCAACTAGTGGTATTTTATTATTTTATAATTATTAAATTATTATGAATATTATTTATTTAAATATTGTATTTATTATTTATTGTTAATAGGCTAGACTAATTATTGGACTTGTGTTAGTTGACCCAATTGGACTTGACATGAACCTTAGACCCAACAATTAGATTAGACCCAATTAGGTCCAATATTAGGTCAACCTTGATTAATTAGTAATTTAACTAATCCCTTCATTAGGAATAGAAGCTTTCCACTAATTAACTCATCTTCATAATAACTCAATAGGGGTAGAAGTGACATTATACATTTCTTGGAGAGGGGGTTAGAGTGGCCGGCCCCTTGAGAGTAGGGAGAGCTTCTCGCTCTTCTCCGTTTCAATCCATTCTTCCCTAATTTAGAGTTCTTTCCTAATTCTACTTATCCCTCCATCAAATTCCCACCAAATTATTTTCAAGTACTCTCATTCTTCACCATTAGAAGATCCAGAAGCAAGAAGGAGGCAAGGAGCACCAAGGACGAGGAGATTGTACAAGTTGAGTCCTCATTGTGTCCATATAGAGAAGTACATTGGAAATTCATCTCCTAATAGGTATAATTCAGAATTCCTCCTCTAATTAGGTTCTAAATATACAATTTGATCATTAGAAACTCACCTATGGACTAGGACTACCTATAGGAAGAAGAATTGGCCTCTAGGGACCCATATTTTGAATATTATATTGGTTTTTGTGTCCAATTTTGGGAAAATCCGAGATTGGTGTACCATGTATTTGTCAATTGGCTAATTGGATCAAATTGACACTAGATTAGTTGTGCGAGTCTAGTTACGTATCCAAAATTGGATACGAGTAGGCCGTATCAAGATACTTTGTGATACGGGATAATTTTGAGGGTTTTTCCTTTGAAACGGATGATACAAATGTTATATTTTACCACAAGCACTAGATTAGATAGCTATCACTCTAATTAGTCGCTAATTGTGATATTTGACTTGTTCATGATCTTTGTGGATAGTTGGGTGTTGGTTTGGTAGAGTATCATGGGTGTATCACAATAGTATCATAGAGCTAGTGTGATATTAGGGTAATGCACCCCTAGTGTTTGTTATATCGTCATGGTGTATATTCTATGTATCCTAATATATTCATAATACTATATGAGATGCTATATATATATATATATATATATATATATATATATATATATATATATATATATATATATATATAGCTTGATTTATGCCTTTAGCATACATATATCTAAGTATACTTGTTAGTATATATGTATATGTGTATACAAGTGCATATATCAGTAGACATAGGGTTTGTGTTTATTGGGGTTATGTGTGGATGAGGGTGATATGATGTGAGTGTGTGCACTTATAGAAGTGTTGTGTGTTCAGTGATAGAGGAAAGGGCTCGGGTTTATGACTGGCAACAGTGCTAAGCACTTGGGAGCACAACAATACCACTGATAATGAGGCCAGATACTTGAGGGTGAACAGATACACTCGGTATCAGTGTGTTGCTACTGTTGTTTTGGTTGAGAGCCACATGAGGTTGTAGCTGCTGCATTGGTTCTAGGATAGTCTATATGAGTGTATGTTAAACCTATACATGTGTGATTCAGTTTGGAGCTATAGGAACTAGGCTTGATTGTGTGCAGCTCGAGGATAAGATGATTAAAGTGCACTGTAGTGGTACTGCAGCAACTAAGTTGCTGTTGTGACAGTTAGTGTTGGCTTGTTTATGGTGTGGTGTGTAGTAATGTTGATGTTGTATAATGGGGACTGATACTCATGGGTGTGTGCTTTGAGTTGGGTAGTTTATGGTGTTTAGTGAGTGGTGTTTAGAGATGAGGGCATTACAGCTAGGCGGGCAGTGCACAAACTGTATGTCTGTGCAGTAGCACATTAAGTGCTTGACTGCAGGTGAAAGGGGAATTTGTGTTGCAGACACACATGGCCTTAGCAATAGCAGCAGTACTCTCATGTGTATTTGGAGTGTGTGAGGTGAGGCAGGGTACATGCCAATAGCAACTATGGTGGTCTATAGTATGGTAGTTGCCTGCAAGAGAGGCAGTACGTTGTGTTAGCAGCAGCACTGTCAACACGAGCCCACTGTTGTGCACTTTGTATTTAGCACCAGTCGGATATGGGGTGTGAAGTAAGGTCTGGGACACTTGTGCATTGGTACCTGATGTCACTAGTGTCTAGGTATATGGGTGGGTTAGCTTGTGTGTGCCAGAGGTTAGTGTGGTATTGTTGGGATAACAGTTGGGATTGGATAATTAGTGAGCTGTGTTGTGATATTGAGTATGGGTTATGACACTAAGTTATTTAGCTAAGTTGATGGCTAGGTAATTGATATCAGTTAAGGTATATATATATATAATATATATATATATATATATACATTATATATATATATATATAAAAAGTTATGATATAAGTATTAGTATATGATACTAAGTTATTAAGGGTATTAAGGTATTATTGAAACTAAGGTAAATTAGATAATAGTGATAACTAGTATAAGGTAATATATATTACTTAGTATTATTAACTAGTATAGGTTATATATTGATATTAGTATATATGGTATCTTAGTTTCTAATATTAGCTAGTATAGCTAATACCTTCAAGGTTTGAACCTAGAAACCTAGATATAGGCTAATACAACCTAGAGTTGACCTAGTTTGACTGTTTGGCCTAGTTTGATATGACATTCCATATTTAGGTCTTCGAGGTACTGATACGGATACAGTTTGAGACTTCACCCCGGATTCTAGGCGAGCATATTCTCTTATGGTTTTTGTTTATGATTATCTTCTATGTTTCTTGTATTTAGTGTAGATATCCTTGACTTCTTGACACGTGGTTATACGGATTAGTATTTTTCGGATCCCGTCATGAGATATTATTTTCTGGTAGTTCATGGCATATCCTGTACATGCCATGTTGCTCTTATACTTGTATGGACCACTGATTCTTGGGAGAGACTAGATACATTCTCGAAGAACCCCATGTCATAATATGCCATGGTTGGATCTACTATACCAGTAGGAGAATTGGAGAGTGTTAGTTAGATATGTGATCATACCCACCATGTACAAGTATTCATGTACAAGTACCCTGTTAGTGTTAATCATACATCTCACGTATGATTAGCTGGGCCATGATTCCTGTACAAGTTTTCAAGCCAATCATATGTCGAAGCTAGTAGTCACTCACTTAGTTAGTTATATTTCTAGACCCCTGTATATGATGCTCATCTCTCTTGTACTATTTACAATATTTCAATATTTTGTATATTTTCTGCTCATACTCTATTTATCTTGTATATTCTCTATATTTACTGTTATATAGTCTTTATCATTTATTTAGAACTGCTGTTAGAGGTGTACTTCGCTCCAATCCTGACTAGATAATATTTTTTAGTAATTGTTGTGCTATTCATTCTGGGATATCAGAGTAATGCTATAGACAAGAATGCTCTTACACTGTGGACTTGCGGTGGCATCTGTAGATATCTAGGCTAAGTATTTTTTTATTCCATATCATGTCTAGTTTTATTCCTTTAGAATATTATTTGGTTATCTTTCTTGTTCAGTATCTTTTTAGATTATTGTGATTGAGTACATGATAGAACTAGTTTGTATTAGTATGATTGATAGTCAGATATTGTTGACCTAAATAGCGTTATACCGCCAATGCTTTGGTATAGGCTGGACATACCCACGTACTCGTGTCCCGATCATGCGAGTGCGGGTCGTGACACGTGCTACACGACATG